>JAIUJO010000161.1:350557-704238 GCA_023846275.1 Vanilla planifolia | reverse complement strand
CTTCCCTATTACTCGATCGACTACTATTTCTATCAGAAACAGGATGGACCTCTCCTTGGCTAATCTACTTCAATACCCATTCTACCTTTAGTGATTCTCATTGGTGCTCCTCTTGCCTAACCCAGGACCTTTACCTTTTCATTACTTTCATCAAATTCTCATATTTATATTGTTTGCCCACCTTCTACCAACCATATCATTTCCTTATATTGTTCATAACTACTATGATGGTGTTCTCAGCCTCTTTTTCCTTGGTTGAACTATCATCTAGGGACCTAAACCTTAGTTCTTCTAAATATTATCCTCTGGATCTATTTGCATCAAAATAGTTTCCTTATTTTTATGCTCTTCTTGTCTTATATAGAAAGGACATGAGCTCTCACCTATCACAATATTGTGAACTAACTACTAGGTATACGTGATCAAGGAGCATTACCCACGTTGCCACATGTGAGGCATATCGTGGGTGATATCTCTTACTAAAACCATTGAAAGGATCAGCCCAAGGGTCCATGAATTCACATTTCTACTCTAAGCAGTTTGAAAAGATCAATTGTGACACACACCTTGGTGATGGATGACCTTCGCATATCTCCCATCCAACCGTCAATCTTTATCGGATCCCTTAACGCTTTGTAATGTGAAATATATTATGCGTGTCCAAATGCATAGGTAGGAGCATAGAAAATTGAGTTTAGAGTTAACACACATTCTTGTTGAATGCTATGTTTAAATTTAGGTATGTACATGTCCAACTCCAGTGCAAGTCTAGCAACTTACAATCACTCCCAACCACACATAATCTCTATGTTTTGCAAAATAAGACTTTAGATAGATATACCAACTAATCAGGTCTAAGATCCTAAATCCTCTCAAATGGCCCCACCTTCTCTATAATATTTTGGTTATCCAATGTAGTGACTAACAACCACTATGCATTCTACCCATGAGGTCAAACTGGTTGTAGTGAATATGTCATTCACAAGCCACATTTGGTAGATGAATTTCATCATTAATTATGAAAGAGCTATCCTTAGGTGCTATGATTTTAACATAAAAAATAATTAGACTATCTAAGAAGTTAACATGGGAACCTCCCATCAGTGATGAATTAAGAGTATCCATCCTCCCTCCAGTAGAAGACTCTTTTAAATTGACCTTAACTGAGTGATGTAGTTCACGTTTACCATTTCAATTTTTAGCTTCCATGGCCATTGCTATATTTTCATAAACATTGTTTTTGCCACCATAAAAAACACCCCCAATAACACCATTTGGACAAGGAGGCTTTTCTTATGAGGCAATACTAATTTTAGGTTGTATAATCAAATCCCATTAACTATCTAGTAGATTTAGTTTTTCTTTTTTCTATAGCAGTGTGTGCAATGTAGCACTTTGAACACTTAAAAAATATTCCCATCACACCCAACCTCCTCTAACTATGACACTTCTATGGAATGAACTACATTTTTCACTACTCAACACTAAAATTCACCTTCAATTTCTAGTGCCTTGATAGCATGGACAATTTTGGCATTGGATGATCATGATGGGACTATTCGACTCCACATTTCTCTAGCTGAATGAAGAAAATTAGCATATGTCATCTGTAATGGGGACATCTACTATAAATTTTTTTTTCTTCATTGAGTTTCGTGATTTAGCTCCTTGCATAGTTCCCTATTGCACAATGAGTGCTTAGTTCTTTAGAAGTTCTAATTCCATTTCTAAATTTGTTGAAGATGATCGAATAAATAGATAATCACATGCACACCTTAAGTGTACTGCCAAAGTAAGGCACATCCTAACTCCATCTACCAATCCCCTATCACCTCCTACCACTGCCAACATTGCCAACCAACCTATCATGTGCCAACTTCTACATGTACAACATCATTCCCTGCATAGATAGCACCCATCCATTGCGTATGTATAACTCCTTCTACCATAGTCATTGGGTTTCGAGAGAAGTCTATGGGTTCAACTTTGTGTTTCAACATAAAGAAAATGTTGAAGAATACATCATGCTCTCCTTAATAAGGTCCTTACATAAAATAAAAAATAAATTACACAAAAGTAGTTTTGGAAGGGACATTCGTTAATCCCAAACAAAATCATACAAAAGTGCATGATGTGCAGCCCGATCGACTACACAATTTTCATTAGTTTTTATGTGGGATAGTTTGAAGGATTGCATACCCTCCACATAAGTAATAGCACCATGATAATTAGTCTTATATAATGTAGAAACAAGAAATTGGTTCAATTCAGTATTAATTATTGTAGAGTCTTTTTCGATGTCCACTGCATAGATATTAGGAAGTAGCCTTCTAAGGAGCTCCATAGCTTCAAGAATAATAGTAGTCTCCATGGTGGACACTAACTCTAAAATCCAAGTTTTTCCAACTATAAGATAGCATTGCTTGAGTTATCCTTAATATTAATACAAACTTTTGGATATATATTATGTTGCACAACTACGTTGCAATTAAGCTTAACAAAACCCATTAGAGTAGCCCAACAAGAGTTAGAAAATAGCATGTGAAGGCCATCAGAGGTTCCACTAGATGGGATAAGAGAAACGAAACAAGTAATAGAAGCAAATTGAATAATTCTTTGTTATGTAGCTAAATTAAGCACCTTCTCCATTTGTGCAAGAAAATTTCTATTGATCAAAAGGTGACATAAAGTTGAAGTAGCAAATTTAATTGACTGAGTTGTAGTTGTGACCCATTTGATCGTGCTATCAGTTAACAAGCTCACATAAAAGTTTAAAATATTTGCCATTTACCCTATCAAGCCAGGGATTAGCATTTTTGATGTGTTTGGACCAAAATTCCTTTGCCTTAAGGCATTCCCATTAGCTATCTTGCACATCCTCCATCACATTATGTCTCCATGGACATAACATTAGCATCTTGATCCCTCTTACACATAATGATAAGGAAGTAGGAAGAAATTTTAAGATTAATCTCCATACGAAGATAGAGATTACAGCTCCATGCATTCTCTTCCCTTTTTAAACCATACTATCAATTATTTAAGGTACAACCATAGTAGGTAACTTGCATATATGTGATGCACAACATGGAATATAAAAATAATGCTTTTCCATTAAATACTTGGATCTAAATGTTTGAACTCATAAACTATCTTCTCAAGCTATAACGTCCCTACAATGTTTTATTATTAATGCTACTTGTTATGTTAACAAATTATAGACTTTAAGTACTCCACATTCCTAAGGAAGAGTTATTGATTTCAAGTAGGCATAATGTAGAGTGTTGTTAACATTACAACTACTCCAAGAGTACCGATGTATCAGTTTCTCCAATTCAATAATAACGCACTTGGAATTAAAGAGTAAGCTAAGTACTAAGCAAGAATATAGTTAATGCCAAGTTGATCATGGCAACATGCCCAATCATCAATAGTTACCTGATCTTCTACCATGCCAAAAAGCTTTCAACTCGATCAATATTAAATTTGAAGTATTTTTGTGAAGTTCAATATATACAATAGGTATGCTTAGATATTTCAATTTAATAGCTTAAATGATATATAATTTTCCTGATATCAACTTCCTTCACTTTCATTCCATGACGTAGCTATACAATATTCTAGAGTTTTTAAGACTTACCAATTGATTTGAGTGTTATCCATGTTACTTCATGATGTCCAAAATTGTCCTCGCTATAACATTATTTATTGGGGTATAAATTATGATGTCATTAGCATATGGAAGGTGTTTAATCATTGGGGAGAAAGATCAATCAAAATTATAATAGAGGTGGCTTTCTCTACCTAGAATTGAATAAACCAGGACATTAACATTTTCGCTAGCTTTTTAAAGGGAATATTAGCACTAAAGACGTTAACATTTTTGGAAATAATAAGCCTATGATACCAATAGATTTTTTGGGTCACATTAAGGCTACACTAATGTATTCAAAGAGTCCATTACCATGGTTAATGGGCTCTTGTAATCTTACAAAAATTTCACTTTGATGGAGATAGATCATAGTCATTATCTTGTATTTACTACAACCCTTCTCTTTGTACAAACTACCCATTGCTCCAACCGATTGAAAGGTCTAGTGAAGTGATATATACAATGTAAGAAGTTTACTAAATGTGACTTGATGAGAAGTTTACTGAACGTTGTCATTTAGAAGAAGGAGAACACATAACAATGTTTTCATATGTGAATTTGTCAAAAAGTTCATTGATGAGAGCTATGAATGTTCAAGTGATATGTGAAACCATTGGGGTGTGATAGCTATTTTATGTCACATTCTTCCATCACACATGCACTTTCTTCTAGGTGGGCTCGATGCTAAGTGGAATAAAAAATAAACTGTAGGCATGGTCATGTGCGAATGGAGAGAAAATATTAAGCTAGGAATGAGTCCATTATGTGTTACTAAGTCTAATGGAGATTAGTAAATAAATATCAAAAGACTATTTAGAAGAAAGATCTTGGTCTTCATGTTGATAAGGAATGAAGAGAATTGCGATACATCTTGTGAATTATAGAATCCAGTGAACCATCAACCTTTTGAATGTAATTTGCACCAAGGATGCAAGCTAATGGCTCACTTATATTGGTGTAATGTGACATATTGCTCCTTGCAAAAGCTTGGAATCATTTGTTTTGGTCCTAACCCAAGATTCAAGTCAACTGATGGTACCCTATGTTATGGCATGACTTGTTCAAGTGTTGGGTAATGGTCAATTGTCGATGTAGTTAGAGGTGGACACCTAATGTTAAGTCATTGGCCATTATGAATTGATGTTGTAGCATGACAAGTAAATGCCCCTCAGAAATTCAACTCCATGCTTTATGGAGTGTAATTTTGACCCCATGTTGATGAGGCTACCCATTAAGTTAAGCATAAGAATAAGTTGAGTAGGAACTTATGAGGATTCTTTTTGAAATATAAAGTGAAATATGAAAAGCTCAATATGCAAATAAGATAGCCTAATGCCCAAATTATAATCTATAGAGGGGTACTAAGCCATGAATCATTATCAAGTATCCTAGAAGAAGGTTCTTGGGAGGGTAAGAGCCTTATTTTGCTCAGTCCCACTTGCTACATTAAGCATTATCAAAGAGTTATGTTGTTTGGAAATGTAGTCCAAATTAGGTCATAGGTTTAGTCGAAGGCTAAATAATTGTAAGAGATCGATAACAAACAAGTGCTATAAGGGAAAGATAAAAAGGACTTTGAAAAGAGACTTAAGAATGCTTGAAATTATTGAGAGAGAAGTAGATGGCAGTGGATGGTGTGCCTTGGCTTGATGTAGAACATTATCAGATAGTTTATTACAAAGCTCGAGGAGTCGATTATCTTAGTTCATTGAGATGATGGGAGCCCAAGAGAATGTTTCCCTTGGAGAAATTATCGTCGTTGTCAGTCATAATGTTTTCTCTATTTTGGCTCGCATTGGTGGCATCATGTGAATTGGTGCCAGAAGTTAGCTCCCCGTCTAGCCTAACTTGAAACATGGACAAAGAAGTCAGACTTGCTTGCAAGTCTAAAGGTGAGCAAGCTAGAACGTGCAAGGAAGCTAATTTGTGAGATCCTAATTTAAGAGATGATCCAATGACTGAATGAAATCTTCTATAATTGGCTTGAATGAGAACATGCATAATAAAACAAAAGACATTGTTAAGTATGTCTGAGTAGGGTGAACCCAAAGGAAACTATAGTGGAGGCCCATAACAATGCTAACATGCAAATCTATCATCCAACTTGGTTGTTTAGGGGAAAGACTATTTGAACCATAGAGTAGCTAGTTCCCTTCAAAGTTTCCCTCAAGATAGTGAGAGCCACATTTTGTGGATTATTGGGTAATGGCAATGACTAAATGCATTGGTGGCTCATTGCCCTTGATCAAATTCTCATACTTTAAATTGACAGCAATGCCCAACTTCTTTGAGTAGTTTAGATACAGTATCTAAGCTCCAAGTGGGCCATTGTTTGAAAGCATAATTGGCGATGTGCGATGAACTAAAAGATGGGTTACAATGTCCAACTGCGTACTAGCTTGCAGCTTACAAAGGGAGCTAGTCAATTAAGATAGTAGAACAGTGGTCATAGATGTTGAAATCCACTAATGAGTGCATAAGATCTTACTTGTTGAATCAATTATTCCCAAAAATAGATTGTAATTAAGCATGCAACCCACACCTAGCCATCAGTGCAATGAAACATCTCAATGAATGGGATGGTGCAATAGTCACTAAAAAATTTAGGACATGAGCCAACTTGGAGTGTTTGATGTGCAGATCTTTGTTATAGTAGAAAATATTAAAATGAGAACTTTGACGACAGATCTTGGGTTAGAAAATCATGAGAGATAAAGGAAACTAATTAAGGAGTGCCATTTGGCATGATCTGGTAAAGAAAGTTGAGTTAAACTTTTAAAGCTATGATGTGTCAATTGATAGTGAAAGCATGTGGTTTAGAGACATTGGTATGGGCTTTGGGAATAGTAAATTTTATACTTAAAACCTATTGGCTCTAGGAACAACATAACTGGTGGCAAGGCCAAGTAGTTGGAAGAGCACCACATGTTGAGCAATCACTGATGTGTTCCTAATTACCCTTAAATATCTAAATTGCTAAGTGCCTTTAAAGACTCATTATACTCATAACTACACAATATCTCTCAGGTGAATAACTTTTGGTATGTGATGAAATGTAAGCAAGAGAAGTAGACAAAAGGGATTCATAATTTAGCAAAAGGATTGGCTCTAAGGATTGTGCATGAGCGTCATACTCCCAAACTCATCTACTCTTGGTGCACTACTCAAGCTACTTGGGCACTAAAAGTATGTCGACTTGTGTTGACTGCACATAAATTAGGAGTGGCCCCTATTGGGCTTTTCCTTTAACTTTGAACAATCAACTCAGAATTGGCTCATCCATAGGGGAATCTGACTATTTAATGACAATAATGCATTGTGATGGTGTTTGAGGATGCTCACATAATGTGATTTCTTCATAGTTCTCTAAATGTCAAACTAAAGAAATTCAACCATGCATAGGTAAATGATGGGAGTCACTATGACTCTATTAAGGTTGCTAAATATCTCATCATCTAATTTGTGATACACATCAACTGAATAACGAGATTCCTTCTACTTATTTTTCTTATCCATGAAAGCCATAGGCAAGGGAATGAACTTGGTAAAATCATTAGACATCACCCATAAGAAATCATTGTCAAGGCCTATCACAATTGTCAACCTATCAAAGTTTTGATTGGAGGCACTGCATGCATTGGCGATGGTTAGTGGGCTCACCATCTAATTTTGACTCAAAAGGCGAGCAAGCTATAAGGCATAAGGATGTTGATTTATGGGATCTTAATTCAAGGGGTAAGCCATCAACTAACTCAGATCTTCTATAATGTATTAGAGTGGAAGTAGACTTATGAGAACCTGAAAATTGGTGAATTAAGCCTAAGTAGAGCAAACTCTAAGGAAATCCTTGTGGAGGCCAATAGAGATACTAATGTGTATATTATTCATCTTACTTGGGTGTACAAGTGAAAGATTAATTGAAGCACCTAGTAATTGGTTCCCTTCATAGTTTCCTTAAAGACAATAAGGGCCACTATTTGAGTTTTATTAGGCATAGCCATTGATTGGAGGCATTGGGTGCTCAATGCTCTTGAACTATTCTCATGCCTTAAACTAATACGAGGGCTCAAATTCTGTGATGAGTTGAGCCAATAAATCAAGGTTCCAAGTGGGATACTTTTGGTAAGTATAATTATTGAATTGGGAGAAACAAAAAAGCTGGGTTACGATGTCCAACTATCAACTAACTTTGAGCCTTCAAAAGGTGTTGTCAATTAAGAGAGTAGGATGGTAGTCATGGAAGTTGAAATCCATTAAAGTGTGTGTAACAACTCACTTATTGAATCAATTAATCACAAAAATGGATTGTAGTTAAATGTGAGACCCATGCATGTTCATCAATGCAATGCTATGCCTCGACAAGTAGGAGAGTGCAACAGTCATAACAAAATGTATGGCACAAGTCAGTGTAGAATATTTTTTTGGTACACATTTTTTGTGGTAAGAAATATTCAAATGAGAACTTTGAAGATTGAATGTGGGAAAAAGGCTCTACGTTAACGATAGTCCAACGTGGGTTAGTTGATCCTAAAAGATGAGGGAAAGAAATTAGAGAGTGCCATTTGGCATTAGCTTGTAAAGGAAGTTGAGTTGAAATTATAGAGCTTTGATGAGGGAATTGATGGAAACAAGTGTCTTTAAGATGATTGTGGGGTCTTGTAACGAGTTAGCTTTTTTGCTTAACACCTATTGGATTAAAAAGGAAGACACTATTAAGCTTGATTATAGTCTAACTTTATGAAATGACTTAAGATGTGTAGCATATGTGAGAGATAGCATGTTGACTAAATTGATTGAGGTGGGTGGATCCTAGAAGAGGACATTGTCAGGTAAGAGATTGATTGGGGTGGAACATTTATTGAAAGATGACAAAGTTGTCCCAAGATGAGCTCATTGAGAATAGAAATCTCATGTGAAACAAAAGGGTAAAAGCTCATGTGATTCTAATTACTACTACGAATGCAAACAATGAAGGAAAGGCCTATCAATCGATTAGGCATTCAAATTTGTTGCTAAAGCTGTTAGAAAAGTTATCATAAGGATAACTAATTTGTGGTAGCTGAGCATTCATACCAATGTTGCTTTTTGATCCATCGATGTTTGCTCTTCCTATCATTATGAAGAAGAATTTATCGAGTGTTGAATTATTCATGCACTAATAGTCATCATGTTTTAAGTATTAACCATTGTATAAGTTGTTTGCTTTACCCTGTTAATGAATGTGTCATGATAATAAGTCAACCTAGTATTAGAGGAAACATTGATTCACCCAATTATTTATTAGACTTGAATTAAAACCTAAGGCATGAAGCTATCTTTTGGAGGGCTATAACTGAACACCTGTAAGTCAGAATCAATGCAAAAATGTGATGCTTCGGCCAATTGTTATTGTGTTGGCCAATAGTAAGGGTTTTCCAGCCTTAAGGTGTAGAACCACGGGCTTATCTTGTGTCGTGGAAAGCTGTATGACATCAGCACTATAAAAATGATAGTTAAGCATGAATGGTGAGTAGAATCTTTCATAGATGACTTAAATTTTTGACTAGACATTATAACCACTAACATAAGCTTACTATCATAATCTACTAAGATCCTACTCTTTATTGTAGTAGATTGATGCCCTTTAAGAGATTGACATCAGAAATGTTTCAAACACCTTTGCTTACTTATAGACTTGCTCACTTGCTTACTCACTTGCACAATATGATCACTTACTCTACTTGTTCTAATGATTGTGATACTTCATGTAGTTCTTCATGTGGTACTTTATATGATACTCTATATGAAACTACGAGATTCAAATCATGCCCCTTGGAGGCTTGCCAAAGTGCAATGTTGACAAGCCTCACATTGCCCATCATGGATGTTAGTTGGTGTAATATAGGAATTCTAACACTTTGGACATTCTACAAATTGTGATAATCCACTAACACTGAACCCTATGTCACCATAAATTGATCCCCATAACCCAAAGATGTCACAACAGATTCAAAAATTTTGCTCTCTTGGTCGCATACATTATTAAGGAGATACCTATTGCAATTCTATATTCAGGCCACAACTTTCACTTTTTGTACCCTATTCATCACTTATCATTCCTTGTGTATGGTTGGGGAGTCACTCTTTTGGATGAATTACATTCTTCCTTGATGGAATTGTTTTTAAATTACAATCTACAAGGGGCAATGTGTAGGACAAAGTGGCCCTTGGTGAAGCATAAGGTAGATCGCATAATATGCACTAGGGTTTGTGCATGCATGGCTATGGCCCAACCCATAAGTTAAAGTAGCTATGCTCATGATAAAGCATTTGGCACATTGTAACACTACTCTTATGTATAGCCAATCCATGTCTACCTTTCTACCTCCTTTACACATGGCTTGTTGGTCTAATGAAGTGTAACTTTAATTTAGAGTTACGTTGCAAGCTATTGACATAAGGATAAGATGATTCCATATTTGATGACTTACCCTCTTGGTATAAGTTTGACAATATGCAATCAACAAGGGACAATGTGTACCAATATGTGGCCCACAATGAAGTAATAGTTGGATGGTCCAATATGTGCTAGAATTTGTGCATTTTAGGATTCCACTCTAATGATGCTCTACCACTACTACATGTGAGGCAAAGCACTTTGTACACAACAACATTATTAACGTAAAAGGACGCCAGTCTGCTCGTGTCTTGAGAGAACTATGACTATGACTAGTGGGGCTCACAAAGTGTAAACTTTTTTGGAATTGTTAGCACTACGGGTGTTTATTGCATGGATGAGATGATGTGCTATTGGAAGGCATATCGTTGTTCTTGTTTTAGGTTCCACACTTTACCCTCTACAATGGGCATCATGATGTGTAATTTTGCCCATGTTGTAGTAAAGTTTTGTGCTACCATGCATTCCCTATGGTGTCCTTCCCATCTATGACCCTATTCTTCATGGTGTGACACGTGGTCATGCCCTTTTGGCTAGTGCGGAGGATTTTTTTACACATCATTTTGTTCCAGAAAGGCATAACTCTTTTTAACTATTTGGATCACATGGTACTATTAATATATAAGTGAGGTGTCACTCTATTTCGCACTTCACTTAGTGCAATATGGAATTTTCAAGCCTTTCTTTCCACTCTACTCATTATTTCACGTCGTGTTTGACCAAGCGATAGTGAAAATTTTGTCATGCAAAATGTAACCAACCATGTGTTTGTTGAGCAGGATGTGGTGCATGGTGTTAGGCCTCCCCTATAAGTTGTGTTCCTATGCATGTGGTGCAGGGGGTGCAATAAGTGTTACTTGTTAGTTTTAGAATTACAAGTTTTTTTAAGTGATTGAAATTACGTTTCTTGGAGGTTGGCGAAGTTTTAAGCATGTAGTTTGTTTGCTTTCATTTTCTTGGTCTTAGAGAAAACCTTTTGTAGTTACATAAGTCATGTTGTACATCTTCAATTTAGAAAAAGCAATACTTTTCAACAATTTTAATGGCCTTTTGATTAGTGCATGTTGTTTTAAATCAGTAATATGTTTGTGCCATTTTTCTAAGGCATGCTGCTTCTTATGCCATGTGTGTGCTAGCCAAGAGCTTCATGCTTAATTAGACCTTTGTGCTTCTTTTTGAGGTGCTACTTCTTATGGCTTTGCTACCTCTTTGTGTGGTTTGTCAATATGTGTAGGGCTTTGTCATGTAATTGCACATTCTTAAGGAGGAAGTTCGTATGTTCCTTATATTCGTGTTGGCATGGTCTTAGAAATCACTCATTTTGGTCTTCATTCTCTAGAAAGTAGGGTTGTTGTCCATTAATAGTTTTGTCAAATAAGAACTTTTAAAAATTGAAGGTATGATATCCCAACTTGGAATAATTTGCTCTCCATTTGTTTGAGTATCACCATACAAGATGAACATGTCAATAATCACATGGGGTGCTACCTAGCACTTTTTTGAATTGCTAGCTAGTGGATCATGCCAATGGGCATATATTTTTTCTCAAAGATTAAGCCATGCATGTGTAAGTTTGAAATATTTTGGACTATGAAACCATGAATGACTTATTAAAATTAATTATTGTTTGTTTGATGGTACATGCTGCTCAGATAATAATTTCATTTATAGTGCTAATACATGCACCAAACCTCAACTTTTTGATGGGATGCATTTATCATATGAAGGTCAAAGAGGGCTTTGACCCAGCTCACTAACATTTCTTGATTACTTCAAGGATCACATGACCTCTGTACAGATGATTCGACATTCACATTTCTTCCATATCAACTTCCATTGTATGGATATGGGCTTACAATGGTGGCAGAGTGTGATACTGAATTCAAATTTTATTTTAAAGAGGTAGCCTAAGAGATAGGTACCACATTTAGGGAAGGTAGCAAAGACACAAATTGCCAAATCTTGATAGAAGGAGACTAATAATAAAAAGTAATATTGAGCTCCAAAAGTCCAATAATTGGAATGAGTACATTTAATGAGGATCTACTACAACGAAAGTTTACTGCTATTATACATGGTATATCTACCTTAAATAGGATGCATATTTAAGTTATTGTAGCTAAAATTGTCATAAATGGACCTTCCTTTCTACCATCTGATATGCCTTTTGGGTGCACCACCTGCTCTGATTGTTTTGTCAATGATGCGGACTAGCCTTAGCTAGCTAAGTCACTCCTTTAGCATTATTACATTGAAGAAATTAGAGCTCAATGGAAGGCCATGCTCTAGATAAATTAGTTTTGGATAACATTATAGGAGTTTGCTCTATTATGTTAGCCATTATGATCATAATAATGATTTTGAGTGAATGTCATGAGCATTCACATTTTGAGGTTAGAGGTGAAATTCTTAAACATATGAAAGATAAACCACGATGAAAGAATTTTCCAAGGATGTTTTTATTAATCAAGAATAAATTGTATGGGCCTAAAGACAATCAAATCTCATCCTTGTGTTCATAATAAACGATGCTAACAAGGGATGAGCAATAGTTACTATTTGGATTCTATCATCACCACATAAAAAATTAAATTCTTTGGGTTCTTTCAAGTAATGATCAAAGCCTAAATCATAGTCTCCTTAAGGAGGTCCATACATAAAATCATTAAAAACAGAAAGTTGAAGAGATTTAGGAAGGACTATTCCTAAGTCTCAAACAAAATCACATAAAAGAGTGTGATGAGCAATCCAGTCTATTGCATTATTTCCAAGGCACTTAAGGTGAGGTAGTTTGAAAAGCTTTATACCTTGGACATATGCAATGGCACTATGGTAGGTAGTATTGTTTGTTTTAAACAAACCTTACTAATTAACTATAAAAATAACTATAGTTGATTCTAATTCAAACACTACTACCTTTACATTGGGAATTAAAATTCTCAATTCCATTGCTTCAAAAATAGCAATAATTTTCTTGATAGTAGCCGACAAGAAAAAGTTTCTTCTATATAGTAATAGGTTTACTTATGTCATCCCATGTAATAATACAAATTTTAGCATTGAATTCATCTTGCACAGCTATGTTGCAATTGCACTTAATGCAACACATTGGATGAAGACTCAAATAAGTGGTAATAAATGGCCCACTGAGGACTCCATAGCTCTTCCTTAACATGATTGTAGAGTTATACCAAGTATTAGCTTTAATGTGAGTATTCTTTTGTAGTGTAATTTAAATGAATACCTTCTCCATATGTCCCTAAAAATTCTTACAACACTAAAAAGGACTAATGATAAAGTAGTACAATTGTCTATCTCAGAACTTGTATGCACTCATGCATTCATGGATATCTAGTTAAGGAGCTCAAAAAACAAACTAACATTGCTGTAATTATTCCCACAAATTTAGCCAAAGAAAAATATAGAATCTAAAAAAGCAAATTAGCCAGGAATAATTTCTGAAGCTGTTTGTGATCCCAAACACCATACCCCTCAATTAGTTCTAAAAATTTTTTATTCTTCACACCTATGTTCAGATCAGTTGGTCAACTAACAATAAGAAGGATGCAAAGATAATCATCCAACAAAAAGGAAAAAAAATTAACCACAATATTCTACCAAACCACATTGTTTATAGTGTAGAGCATTTCAATTTGAGTAACTTACTTGTAAGTATGAGATGATCAATGAGGGAACTAAAAATTATTATTTGTCATTAAGTATTTGTACATGAGGGAGTAAACCACAAATGATCTTCCTGAGAAATAACTCACCTATTTCTTTTTACAATCAACATTAAATCCTTATATAAAGTTACAATTTCCTAATAGGCATAACATTTTATGCCATTGTCACTTGAACTACAACACAAGTGATGATGAATAATTTTTTATATTCTACAATACTGTATCTAGAAATTAATGTTTGGGCTAAGTAATAAGAAGGAATAGTAGCAAGCATTGAGTTGATCATGACATTATGGCCTAGCATAGTGGCCTTATAACCCATCATAACATAGTTTTCAACATGATTAAAAATGAAATTAAAGCCTTTCTTTCCTAAAGATTGGTTTATATAGTTGTTATTCTTAGATATTTCAATTGAGTGGCTTCATGCAGGTGTAATTTTTCTACAATAATCTTCATAAACATTTAGTGGATCACCTTGCTAAATAACACTTTTGATTTGTTTAAATTTGTCATCTTATATAAGTGATGACCATACTGCTCCATAAGTTCTTCATTATAGCACAATTTATAGGCATTTAAATCATGATTTCATCAAAATATAAGAGCTGGGTAATAAAATGGGAAGAATGGTCAATCTTAAACGAAATAGAGGTAGCATGATCAAGCTAACCTTAAATAATCCATGGGAGGTACTCTGACAAAATAGTAAAGTGGTATGATGAGAGAGGACATCTTTATTTATGACCCTAAGTAGCTTTGATCCATGGCAGATGGATATCATTAAACATAATCCAAAATCTTGCTGCAATGAAATTAGCATTAATACAATCACATTAAAGAGTAAGGAACCATAAATGCTTAATCATATCACTCACAAATTGCTAATTTATCTTGTCATAAGCCTTATTCACCTTTAATTTTAACTTAATCAAGCCTTCTTTAGAGGTAGATTGGTGCCAATGGGTAGTTATTTCCTATTCCAAAAGAATATTATTAGATATACCATATCTTAACACAAAAACAACTTTCTCTTAAGTAGGGATCTTAGGATGCCCCACCTTTGGTCAAACCACAAAAATTTTGGACACCACTTTACAACAAATTGCTCAAGTTTGGATGTTCTTTGTGCCTTAGAGATAAGTACGATCAATGTGTTTTTCAATCCTTTTGAAATAAAGCTATCTTTAAAGAATTATTTTACTACTATAATAATGCCCATTATTGTGATCTTTTTATAACCATGCTCAAACTCAAATGAGAAGACATCCATCCCAAGGTATTTATTTCTTTTAATATATGTTACCATAAATATGATCCCACTGCAACTAATTAGAGATACAGGTGCAGCCACATGTCCATTATTAATAGTTGTATAAGGTTTGAATGGTAGAGGGGGCTCATACTCTTGGCAAAATCTCTTCTAATTGAAATACTAGACAAAATTTCTTTATTCTAAGTTGGTGAGGCCATTAGTTCCCTGATATAATTTTTATATTTGTGGTTATAGTTTCTCTTGTAGGAAGAAGTAGATGCCACCAAGAAAAAAATGAATGTTTTGTTAGCCAAGTGGGGCCTAATTAAGCTTAGCACACTACCACCACTATGCTTCTTCTAACCATAAGGTTGTGTGATAGGAAGCAATACATTATGTTAAATGATAATGTTTTGACTTAGTTAAGTTGTTCATAGGTTATTTAAGTTCAAGCTCCTGGATTTCCTAATCATGTTGATAAGGATACTTAGAATGTTATGAAGTTTTGTTACACTCCATTTTTTTAATGCTATATGAAGTAAAGATAATAAATAAATCATACAGCAAGAGAACGAATTATGGTGTTAAAAATAATTTTGATTATTTTAAACATATTTTTTCTCAAAAAAAGTATATCTTTATAGAAAACTTTGATTATATATATATATATATATATATATTTACGGATATATATTATTTTATTAACATGATAAAAAAATGAAGATAAAAATTAGAATGAGACACAAAAATTTTTTGGTAGTTCAAGTAAAATTAGAATCTACATCCACCTCTAACAAGGATAAGATAAATACAATGAAAAGCCTACAACTCGAGATTTTTTCTTAAGGTTAACCTCAACCTACAAGCTTTTGTAGGTTCAACTATAACCCTTGGCTTTTACGAGGTTAATCTCAGACTTTTGGAAATGTTGGGTCACCAAACACAAGAGAAAAGAAAAATACAGCAAGACGAAAAAAAATTGTTAAATAAGTAGGATCATTTATGCTTGTTAATTAATGGAACAAGGCAAAAACAGCTTAAATTTTAGAAGTGAAATGAGATGTTGATGGTTTAGAAGTGCAAGGCTTAGATGAAAACATTTGATAATTTAAGTAGAACTCGTAGTTACTACTAGTAGAATTTATACTGATAGAATATTTAGAAGTACTTAGTTAGATTTTATAGATTGATTCATGTTCATTAATTATTTCATTTATATTTGTTAGATATTTATAAAGAACTTTTTAATTTTAATTATTAAAAAGTTAATAAGCTATTTGAAAAGATGTAGCCAAATAGCTTAAAAAGTTTTATGGACATGTTTAAATTAGTTTTTCAAAATGGCTAATGCAAAGATGCAATAATTAGTCATTAGGCAAGATGGATTAGGGTTGTTGGATATGAGTGAAAGTGATAGATTGTCAGAATTAACTGTGAATAAGTAGAAGAATTATAGCGGTTAGATCAAGATGGATTTGATCTTGCCCATTTGATCATGTAGGATGAGATATGGATTATTAAATTTAACAATGATAATGTCAAAGTTAATCTCAGTCATAGGATTAAAAATAAATAATTAAGAGTCACAAGATTCAAAGATAAGGTAGATAAAAATCTAGTTGCATGATAAGTTAGAATGAAGCTACTGTCATAAAATTTAAGGATAAATCATATGGTAATTCACAAATTGATCACACAATTTTGATACAAGAAGCTTTACCAATTGAAGCTCCTAGAGTTCATTGTCAATAAGATAGTAACCTTGCTAACTATGTGAAACCACCCTCTACCCTCTATCAAAATACATAACATATGACCCATCACACCACATTAGTAGTCAAATAAAAAATTGAAAACCATCTGATGTACCAACCACCCATAGCCATAGCTCAATAATGCCACTTCGTAACCCACATTACAATAAGATTACACCTATCAGGCATGTTGGTGTGCACAATATTCACTTTTGTTTAGAAAGTACCAATTGAAGATTTATTTTAATTTTTCTAAATATTTAATTTTTTTATTTTTTTTGTTAGTTTTGTAAGATATTTTTATAATTAGTTTTTTTCACAATAAATGATGTTAGGTGCAAGCTCCTTAGTCTCTTGGAGTTAAAATTTCTTGTACAATTTATCTCATTTGCTTACTTTTACGTGTTTTTTGTGATAGTTTACTACATAACTCTAAATCTCCAAAAAATAACATTTAATATATATTTACTTAATATTAAAATAGTAAAGTATTTTAGCTTATTCTTGTTTTCTTTTGTAATTAACAATGATTCTAAAGAACATGCAAATGAGACAAAACAAATAATATTAAGCCCACATTAATAACCTCCATAAAAATATTAATTTTATTATTTTTAAATATTTTACTTTCTAAAATTTGAGTACTTATTACAAGTTATTTTTATTGAAACCTGATTTAACAAACAATAATCTGTACTCCATCTCATTAGTATTTCGATTGCAATTTATTTCCTTTCTACAAAACTTTTATCATGATTTGGTTATCTTTTTATGAAACACAAATTCTCTTATCATGTGTCCTTTGTGTCAATTTAATTTTATTAAATTAAATTACATTAATTTATATTATTTTTTTCTTTAATATGTGTTCACTTTACATTAGGATAATAATTTTTTACGATTTATGTGTATTTAACTTTGTAATTCATCATATATCTAAATTAGGTCTGATCAAGATGAAATAAATGTTATTAAACTCAATTTAATATGTTACTTTTTAATATATTTTATTTTATCTCAGTTTCTTCAAATTATTTCCTTTAATTTGATTATATTACTATGTGCTTCTTATTGGATGATTACATGTCTTTAATTTTATATATTACATTATTTCAATTTATCTCATTAAAGCATTGATACATTTTTAAATAAAAATAGCAAATTATTCTTATTTACATTACTTAATTTAGTAATTTGTAGTAGCTCATAAAAAGATCAATTAAGAAAAATTTAATATCATTAGACTCATCTGGAAGATGTCTATTCAATTAAATATACCTTTCTAAATTTTCAAAAAATGTTTTTCTTTTGTTTTGGTATGCTTCATGAGACATTTTAAATGACACCAGATTAGATAATTGAAAAAGTTTTACTCAATCTTCATAATATCATGGAAATTGAAATTTTACATAAAATATATCTTATTAATTAATACTTTTATGTTTGTTCAGATTTATACTACTAAATAACCCTAAATCTCTTGTCGTGTGAGCATTACATGTCATTGCATTCATTATGTTAGCTTTCTTCAATTGAACTCATTTTAGATTTAAAATAAATTTACTTAATATTAAAATTAATATTTATTTATTTGTTGGCAATTCAATAATTTGCTATAACTTTGAAAGAGGTCTAATAAAGGTGAAAAAAAATGTAATTGGACTCACCTTGATGAGCTATAAATAATTTAAATATTTTAGCGTCTTGGGTTTTTGCAAGGTTCACAACAAAATTTAATTCATGCTTGCACTAATTATTGAAAAAGATATGTTTGATCTCTTTATTTTCTTGGAGAGTAGTTTTTACTTAAATTTTATTTTATTCATTCATAGTTTTTTCTTTACTGTCATATTACAATGTAACTCTAAATCTCATCTTATTTCACCTTTATACATCTTTGATTTGTTATATTAAATTGCTTTAATTTGTCTAATTTGAACTTACATACATGTCTACATAACTTCACAATAATAACTTATTTTTATTTACGCTTATTTAGTTTTTTGATTCATAACAATTAGAAATGAGTTATGTTTCAAAGAAGAAAATGATGTTCATCTCTCCTCGATAAGCTTAAAGTAATTAAATTTTTATTTTTATATTTTAAATATTTTTTCCTATCCTTTTTTACAACTTATGAGACATTTTAATTCATAACTTATTTGATATTCAAGGATATTATACTCAACCTCCATAGTGTCTTTGAATACAACTTTTCAATAAAATTTATGTCATTTCATTAAAGTTTCCAGCTTGATTTGTTTATATTACTATGTAACTCTAAATTTCCTCTCTCTTGACGTGTAGAGGTCTTTGATTTTTTTAAATTACATTTCTTCAATATATCTTATTTCATTTTTAATATATAATTTTTTAATATTAAAAAATAATTTATTAATTTTTAAGATATTTTTAATTTTTTTTATTTAGTTTTACTATTATGTGAGTTTATATCCCAACCTATTTGATAGTTATATATCTTTGATTGGGTTATATTATATGTTTTTCAAATTATCTCATTGCATCTTTAATAAAATTTTCTTTTTAAATAAATAAATAATTTATTAATTTTTTTATTAATTTGGTAATTCACAAATTTATTTGACGAGGTTTGATGGAGAAGAAAAAAATCTCCATGGAGTTGCCTTGACCAGGTCTACCAAATTAAATTGTTATTTTAAGTTATTTCATCTTTTTATTTATTTCATTTTTTATAAGATTTATGAGTCATTTCAATTTGAACCTATTTTGATAAAAAAAAATGCAACACTTTATCATCTACTATATTATAATTAAAGTTTTCCAAATAAATTTTCTCATTTCTTAAATTATTTTCGACTTATTTGCTTTGTAATATAATGAAACTCTAATTTTCTTATTATTTGATTTTTACATTGCTTTGGCTTGGTTATATTACATTACTTCAATATTTATTATCTTAGATGTATTATTATTTTTATTTAATATTAAAATAAAGAATTATCAATATTTATGTCTAATTATTATTGTTATTCATAGTAAATTTAAACAAGGAATAACAGAGATAAAATAATCATTGTTGGACTTGTATAAATCAAGTTTACTAAAATAATTATTTTTTTTCTAAATTTTGAATATTTTTTAGAGATTTTAAAAGTTTGTCATTTTGATTAATACCTAATTTAATGATAAAGAATAATACACTAGATTTCTTTCATATCTTGGAATTAAAATTCTCATAAACTTTAAATGATTTTTTCATTTTTTTTTCTTTTGTTTTCTTTGTATTTCTATGTAATAATAAATATCATATATTGTGATGTCAACATTAGTTTTACTTTTTATGTTACATTGCTCTAATATAACTCATTACAATTTTATCATATGTTTACTAAATATTAAAATGATAATTTATAACCATTTGTGTTTATATACTTTGGTGATTCCTAGCAATTTCAAATGAGATCTTATTTAGATAAAAAAGCTTCATTGGATATGCATCTATTAGTTCTATCTCAATAAATTTTTATTATTATAATTTTATAACTTTATTTCTATTTTTTTGCATTATTTGTCATGTTTTGATTTGTACTTAATTTTATGAATGATAATGCTACGCCAGAACTTTTTTGTATCTTGAAAGTTTACAATTTTTATAAAATTAACTACATTAGTTTAATGTTTTATTTTTAATTTTCCATATTATTTTAAACTCCTATTTAATTATTATGTGACCTTTACAAAAATTTTATTTCATTTAATTACATTGTTTCAATTTATCTCATTTTAACCTTAATATAAATTTTCTTAATTTTAAAATAATAATTTATTTTTTAATATTTTATTGTATTTGTAAGTCATAGTAATTAAAAATGAGGTACCATCAAGATGAAAAGAAAAAAATTAACCTAAACTTGATTAGATCTTTTTGATGTAATAATCTTTTTTAAAATTTATTTATTTTATTTTCTAACATTTTACAAGCTTTATGAGAGCTTTTGGCTCATCTTGATTTGTTGATTAAGAATGTTAGACTCCATCTATTTGTTACTTTGAATTAAATTTTTTGTATTATTCATAAAATATAATTCAGTTTTTTTATTTTTTTTAATTATATTACTTTGTAATTTTAAAACACTTTAACTTTTTTTGTATTATTTGTTGATTTTACAATGCTTAAGTATATCTAATTTTAGCATAATAATATGTTTACTTATTGTTAAAATAAAGTTTATTATAATTTACTCTTATATAATTTTGTGATTTAAAGTAATTTTAAACTAGGTCTAATTGTAGCAACATAAATATTGTTACACATGTCTTGATAAAGTCTATGAAATTTATTTCTTATTTTTAAATTTTTTAAAACTTCTTTAAATAAGGTTTCCCCATGAATTACTAGGCATTTGAATTTGTATATTTAATCATCAATGATGTTGCACCTATGCTAATTAGTATTTTAGGATGCAACGTTCTGATCTAAATTAACTCATGCATGGACTTTTTTTCTTTGATTTGGTTGCGTGACTATGAAACTCTAACTCTCCTCTTATTCAAAATTTGTATCACTTTTATTTAATTATATTGTGTTGCATTAATTTATCTCATTTTATCCTTAATACATATTCACTAAAATTAATTATGTTTATAGATTTTAAATTTTGTAATTCATAGTAATTCCATTGAAGTTCCTATCGAGATAAATCCATTATCATTTGACACTTTTTATGAACTGTATCTTGTTGAATATTGATTCTTATTATTTTTAAATATTTTATTTTGAAGGACTTTTCCATGTTTTATAAGATATGTCTATTATTACCTTATTTGATGATCGAGGATATTGCACTTGGTCTCTTAGAATCATGAAATGCAAATATCTCACACAATTTCTCTTATTTCATCAATTTATTTATTTTTATGCGCCTATACTATTATTAAACTTAAATTCTCTTACCATGTGAACTTTATAATGCCTTGATTTCAATATTTCAAATTGATTAAATTTATCATATTTCAACTTAAACACAAATTTAGCTAATACTAAAACTAGAATTTGTTGTTATTTATACTTGCTTATTTTGGAAACTAATAGTAATAACAAATGAAATAAAAAAGAGATGAAATAAAATCATTGGCTCTACATGATAGCTCTATCAAATTAAAAATTTATTTTAATATATTTAATTATTTTTTTATTATTTTGTCAAGCCTTATGAAATATTTTCTTTTGTATCTGGTTTGATGATCAAGGTTGTTAAATGTGAGCACCATATGCCTTGGGATGCAACCTTCCTATACAATTTACCTCGATTCTTTAAATTATACGCCTTGATTTGTTTACATCAATATGTAACACTAAATCTTCTATTATGTGACCTTTATATGTGTTTGATTTGGTTATATTCTAATGGTTCAATTTATCTCATTTTAGTTTTAATAGATATTTACATAATATTAAAATAATAATGAATTATTATTTTATTTTTTGATAATTCTCAATTAATCAAAATAAGATATGATTAAGATGATGCAAACATCTTTAGACTTGGCTTTATTATTCCATCCATCTAATTAATAATTTAATAATTTTTATTATTTTTTCTTTCTAGCATTTTAGCATGCTTTACAAGTTCTTTTGACCCATATCTACTTTAACGGTCAAGGTTGTTACAATTGACCTCCTTAGTACCTTAAAAAATTATTTTTTTATATAACTCCTAATCACATGTAAGGAAATATTTTTTTGCTCTTTTTAGTTGCAAAGTACTTCATAAGAAACTTATAACTTGTGCCAAACTTCATGTTGGGTATGCAAATTCATAACTTGATTTAATTCACATGGATATAAGCCACAATAATGATAGTTGAGTACTTCTATCTTTAGTACTACAACTATCTTTCAATCGCTGCTAAGTTCACTAAACAACTTGATTTTGTTTGTGTATGAATCCCTAAGTAAATCATTGTGTTTGTTCAAAACTTCCAAAAGTTCTAAATCAATTGATTACATAAAAATTTTAACCAACATTCTAATATTAAGAAAATTTAATCCTAAATAAATGCCGACGTACGTCAAAAAGATCTTTCATCTAGTGTTGCACCAATATCAATCATGGAGGAAGACATGTTGAAAACTTAACTTAAGAGTTAGTTAGTGAACATGTATTTTGGAAAGCATGCAAACATGATAAGAGAGAAAGTTAAATTAATGTAGAAAAAAATGATAAATAAGTATAATTAACAAAACAATTAAAATGAACATGATGGATCACCCAAGTGATTTGACTCACTTTTAATATGAAACCCTCATGGAAACCCATTGAAATGAAGATGGGTGTGCAAATCTCAGAAGATGGGTTTAACTATGGACTTCAAAATTAATTTTTGCTATTTTTTATTGTATTTGTTTTAAAAAATTAATTTTATGTTTTTAGAAAACATTATATGTATATGTTTATTAGACTTTGATATGATTGAAAAATAAGCATAAAAATTGAAATATGGCACCATTATTTTTAGGTCATTTGCTTCAGAGTAGGAGCTATGTCCACCTAAAGCAATGTTAGGAAAAAGACAACTAATGAAAGGTTACAGCTTGAGGTATTTCCTTGCACTTCACCTCTGACGTACTATTGTTTGTGGGTTCAACTATAGCCAAGACTTTTGCCGGCTTAACCTTAACTCGATTTTTTTTAAGATCACATCGAACTAAGTCGTTTGAAATTTTTTGGGTAGTAAAACACCAATTAAATTGCAAAATATCATAAAAATTAATTTTAATTAATTCGCACGACTTCAAATACTTTTTGACTAATGGAACACAATAAAATTAGTTTTAACTTAATAAGAAAAATGAGAAATTGAAAGCTTAGAGTTCATGACTTTGCTAGAATTATTTGATAATTTGAGAAGAACAAGCTATTCTTGTTGCCACTAGAATTTATGCTTACAAAATTTTTAGAAATGCTTTTGAGATCTTAAAGATTGATTTATATTTGTTTGTTATTTTATTAGCAATAGTTTGGCATTTGTTAAAATATTTTTATCATAGCCATTGAAATGTGTGGAAAAGATATTTGAAAAGGTACTCCAAAATGACTTGAAATGTTTTTTGAAATAGGTTAAAATAATTTTTAAAAAATAGCTAGCACAACGACTATTGAATTAGTCATTAGGTGAGATGGATAAGATTTATTTAATAGAAGTTCTAAATAATAAAATTAAAAATAATATAAACATATGAGTAATGAATGGTTGGATATAAGAGGCTTTGGTCTAGCTCATCATATCAAGTTAGATGGAATCTGGATCATTCAATTAATGAATATTAAAGTTAGGAATGATCATATTCTAAGATTCAATATAAATAAATTTGAGTCACACGACTCAAAGATATAAATATTTGAAAAAGTTAAAAATAAGAAAAAGTATCTAATGAAGCTTGACGTGATCTGTAACTTCATATTGGAGCTTAGAAAGAAGGCTTAAAGGGGTATGCGATTTTAGCTTTTTGATTAGTCACCAAATGGTAGGAAATTCATGGAAGGCATGGATGGATGGCAATCATTATTTTAAAATGTAGAGGTGGTTTTTGCCATGTGATTGCAAAAATGTGCAATCCAAAAGTGTTATTATTTATTCTTTTTTATATTAATAATTCATTTTAATCCTAAATATGGCATGATGAACACAAAGAATATCGTTGGACTCATCTCAATGACATACATAAAAATTAATATGTTATTGTTTTTTAAATCGTTTTTTTTGCTTTAGAATGTTTTGCAGGATATTTAATTCATATTTTATGTGATGATCAAGGATTTTACAAATCATCTACTAAGTACTATGGAATGTAATTTTCTTACCTTATTAATCTCATTTCTTCAAAATTGGTTACTTGATTTGGTTGTATTTTATTACTTCAATTTACCTTATTCATACATGATTACATATTAACTTAATATTAAAATAATAATTTATTTATTTTTATGCTTATCTATTATTGTAATTTATAGCAATTCTAATCGAGCTTGGATCATGATCAAGCCTATTATGCCAAATTTCATCTCTTCTTGGAATTGTCCTTTTTTGTATACTTTATCTCATTACTTTATGCTTTTTTGTTTTCCATGGTAATATTCCTTTCGAACACTAAATGTTCTGTCTTGTAACCCTAACATTGAAATGATATGTTCTTATTTCATTGGTTCTATTTACTTCATTTAGATTTATTATATATACATAAATTAATTAAATAATAATTTATTGTTATTATAATTTTTCATTTAGTAATTCAAAATTTTTTTGTACAAGTTCTAATCAAGATGAAAACAAACATGATTAACTCATTGCAATGTTATCAATTAAATTAAATATCATTTTTTAAAATTTTAAATTATTTTTTATATGGCTTTTGCATGATTTAAGAACCATTTTGATTCAAAAAATTTTATGATTAAGAAATTTACACTCTATCATCTTATCGCAAGAAATACGTCATTCCAATACAATTCTCTAATTTCTTTAATTTTTTTACTTTTTCACAATGGTGATTCATAGTAAATCAAAATGACGTTTGATGGAAATTTAAAAAATGTCTTTAGACTTATGTGAACAAGGTATAACAAATCAAATATTTTTTATGCTTCTAAAAGTTTTAACAATTTAGAATACTTTACAACACATTTCATACACATTGCGTTTAATGATCCAGGATATTAAAATTCATGTGCTTAGTGTCTTGGAATTTAACTTTCTCATACAAATTTTCACATTTCTTTAGAATGTTTTCTTTATTTTTTCGAATTATATTACTTCTATTTATCTTACTTTACCTTTATTATTTGTACACTTTATAACAAAAATGTATTAAGTAACTTTAAACCTTATTTATAATTGTAATTCATGGTTGGTCTACCCAAGGTTTGATGAAAACTAAAAACTATCATTGGATGCACCTCTATAATATCTATCAAATTAAATATTTATTTTTATATTTTGCAATATTTCATTTTCTAAGATTTTGGCAACCCTTACATGAGATTTTGATTTGTATCTATATCAATAATTGAGAATGTTACACTTTAGCTTCGTAGTATCATAGAATGGAACAGTCACATACAATTTATTTGATTTATTGAAGTTTTTTTCTTTGATTTTTTTATCTTAATATATACACTAAATCTTGTCGTGTGTGATCATTATAATATGCTATTTGGATATATTACACTGCTTCAATTTGCCTCATTTTAGCTTTAACATGAACTACTTTACTTTAAAATAACAATTTATTATTATTTATGATTATTGATTTGGTAATTCACAGCAACTCCGAATGATGTTTGATTGACACAAGACCGACATCATTGAACTCGTCTCATTAAGATCTATCAAACAACAAATTCATTGGTATATTCTTTAAGATAATTCATCTATGCCTTTAGCACTCTTAGTATGGCATTTCAATTTGAGCTTGAATTGACAAAAGAATGATACAATCATCCTTCTTATTATCTTGAAATTGAAGTTTTGCAATCAAATTTTCTAATCACTTCATATTTTTCACTTCAATTTGGTTATGTTAATATGTAAATCTAAATCTTTACTCATGTGAGCTTTACATATATTTTATATACTTATATTACATTGCATCAATTACTCTCATTTTAGCCTCAACATATCATTGCTTAATTTTCTAACTTTAGTAATTCTCAAACTTTTTGGAGGACGTGTGCTCTAAACAAAAAAATATTGTTGAACTCAACTTAATGAGCTCTATCAAAATAAATATGGCTTTTTATTTTTAATTTTCTTAAAGTTTTGACATGTTTTTTGAGTCAATGAATTCATTCTTTCTCATTCACTTTGTCTTATTTCTTCAAAATTTTTAGTGTTATTTTGTTATATTATTATGAAATTTTAATTCTTCATTAGTGTAACATTAATATTTGTATGAGTTTTTTATATTTCATTTCTTACACAAATGTTATTCAAGATTTTTTATATATTTATTTTTTATTAACATAAAATTTATTTATTGAATATGCTTATTTAATTTGTTGATTCACTATAAGTCCAAATTGGGCATGATAAAGATGAAACAAATGTAATTAGAGTCGTGGCAATGAACTCTCTCAATTTAAATATTTATTTTTACATTTTAAAAAACTTTTGAAATTTTTTTTCATGCTTTAAAAGTCATTCTAGCTTGTAGCTAGTTCGACAAATTAGAATGTTACACCCTTTATTCTTCATTTCTTAGAATGTAATATTGTTTCATAATTTATCTCCTTCAAATTTTTCTTATTGGGTTAGTTATATTACGTTGCTTTAGATTATTATATTTTATCTTAAATTTATTTTTAAAATAATATTTTAAAAAAAATTTGTTATTATTTAATTTTTTATCGAGGTAATTCATAATAATTTTTTGCATAATTTTAAAGATTTTTAAAAACCGAAATTACACTCATCTAAAGAAGTTATATCAACTTAAAAATTCTCTTTCTACATTTGTAAAAATGTTTAATGTTGACTTTAAATTCATGCCTAATTTGATGATTAATAACACCATAGAGTATCTCCTTAGTATCACGTAACAGAACTTTTAAAAAAAATTCTTTTCTATAAATTTCATTCTTTGATTTCAATAGATTACATTCAACCAATTTATCTCAAATTAGCTTGAGTATTTATTTATTTAATATTAAAATAATAATATATTATATCTATTTTATTTATTATTTTTTCATAGTGTTTATGAACATGGTTTTCTCAAGAGAAAAAATGTCATTAGGCTTGATTCAAATATCTTTATCTGAATAATTATTTATTTTTTTTAGGCATTTTAATAATTTTTTCTAAATTTTGTCATCCTTTATATGATATTTTTAGGCATTTCATTATTGATGATTAAGGATATCACTCTTTATCTCCTTAGTCTATTTGACTAAACTTTCCTTTATAATTTATCTCATTTTTTAAAACTTTTTACTCTAATTTAGTTATATTGGGAATCAATCCTAAAGCTCCTCTCCTATTATATTAATAACATTTTATTTGATTATACTGCATTAATTTATTTATTTTTATTTTTAATATAACTTCACATCATACTAAAATAATGATTTTTATTACGTATGATTATTTAAATTTGTATTTCATAATAATTCCAACTGATGTCTGACCTAGAGATAACAAACATTAATGGACTAACCACAATGAGCTCCACTAAGTTAAGTTAAATTCTAAATTTTTAAGACTTTTTCTAGGGCTCCATTTTTTAAAATAGGCCTCTTCATACTTATTATGATGGTAAAAAATGTCGCAATTATTCTACTTAATATCTTTCAAAAGAACTTTTTTGTATAATATTTATGATTTTTTAAAATCTTTTGCTTTGAATAGATTATATTAATATGAAATTCTAAATCTCCAATCATGTGAACTATATATCTATTTGGTTTTGTTATACTATATTACATTAATTATCACATTTCAACTTTAATATATCTTTACATAATAAAAATATGTTGGTTTACTTTGGTAATTTACAATAATTCTTAACAAGGTTAGTCAAGATAACTTAAACATTATGGGACTCTACTTGAGCTTTATCCAATTTAATATTTACTTTTATATTATTTTAAAGTTTCTAAGATATTTGGGTTTTTTGGGAGACATTCAATTTATTCCTGACTATGCAACTTAGAATGTCATAGGTGATCTACAAAGCAACTTGAAATACATCTTACCTTTACAATGTATCCCATTCCTTTAAAATTTTTTCTTAGATTTGCTTATATTTTTATGAAACTCTTTTTCATCTCCTGTGCAAACTTAGAATTGCCTTGATTTTAATAATTTACATCGTTGTCATTAAACTCATTGTAGGTTTTCCATAAACTTACTTATTACTACTATAATCACTTATTATTATTTATACTTATTTAATTATATAATTCATTATAACCCAAAACTTGATCTGAACAAGATGAAACAACTATTTTTAAATGAATTGCAAAAGGCTCTATGGAATTAAAAATTTAAATTTTATATTTCTTAATTTTTTTTTCTAAGAGATGTTTTAATTTGTACTTCATTTGATAATTGAGAACCATAAAATTTGTCTTCTTATTGCTTCAGAATAAAACTTTGTTATGTAATATTACCTCATTTTGTTTTATTTTAGATTTAATATATATTTACTTTATATTAAAGTAATCACTTGTTATCATTGATCCTTTTTCTATTTTAAAATTCATAGTAATTCTAAATCAGGTCTATGGTGACTAAAAAATATGTTAGGACACATCTCAAAGAGCTATATCAAATATATATATATTTTTAATATTTTTAATATTTTTAATTATTTTAATTTCTAATCCTTTTGTATGATTTATGAGAAAGTTTTGTTCATATATAATTTCACAATTAAGGATATTACACTTTATCCTTCTCATATTTTGGAATACAACATTTTTGTATAATTTATCGCCTTTTATCAACTATTTTTCTTTCATTTTGTCATATTGCTATGTAACACTAAATCTTCTTTGAAGTAATAGTTATAATACTTTGGTTGGGTTGTAATATGTTACTTGATTTTATCTAATTTTAGATTTCATAGATATTTAATTTAAATAATAAAAATAATTTTTTCTTATGCTTGCTTTTATATTTTGGTAATTCTTAGTAAATTCAAGTATGGTTCAATGGAGGCAAAACAAACATCATTAGACTCCTTTAAAAAAGCTTTATCTAATTAAATATGATTTTATAATTTTTAAAAATTATGTATTCTAAGATTTTAGATTGCTTTATGAGATATTTTGTTTTTTATGTTATTTGATTTTTGAAAATGTTCAACTCAATCTCTTTAGTGTCATGGGATTGAACTTCTTCATATAAGTTATCTTATTTTTCAAATTATTTTATTTTATTTGGTTATGTTAATATCAAATTCTAAATCACCACTTGTGTGACATTTATATGTTCACTTGGTTATATTTCTTTGAAGAATTTATGACATTTTAGGTTTAATATATCTTCCTAAAATATTAAAATAATATTTTAATGTGTTTTAATCCCATTTCCTTTTCTCATACATAACAATTCTAAGTGTGGTTCGAATGAGATGAAACCAATGTCGTTTGACTCAACTTGATGAGCTTTATCAAATTAAAAATTCATTTTTTAAAATTACTTTTAATTTTTTTGTTTGAACAAGTTTTATAAGACATTTTATTTCATGTCTAATTATATAATTAGCAATGTTAATCTCAATCTCATTAGTATATTAGAATAAAAGTTTCTTGTTCAATTTATCTCATTCTATAAAATTCATTTCTTTGCTTTGGTTTACTACAAAGAAAATCTTATTCTCTTCTCATGCAACTCAAACATAACTTTGAATTTTTATATTACATTGTTTACATTTATCTAGTTCTGCATTCATTATATGTATCCTTAAGATTTATAAAGACAATTTATTATATTAATTATTACATATTTAATTTTGTGATTCATAAGAAATCAATACAAATGTCTTTTCAATTGAAGTTATTTAATATTTAAATTTTAAAATATTTAATTTTTTCAGTGTTTTAGCAATGATAACAAAACATTTGGATTCATATTTAATTTTATAATTGATAATTTTACATTAAATCTACTTAGTATCCAGGAAGTTCTTTTTTATTTATAATTTACTCATTTATTTTAATATTTTACTTTGATTTTGTTTTATCACTATGAAACTCTAATCGTCTTTAGGGTTAACCATCGAACCTCTTTCAAAGATCATAGCATATTAGTTTAATTTATCTAACTTTAACATCAAAATATACTTATGATTAAAAAACTAATATTTTATTATTTACCATAATTTTATTTTAAAATTTACAATAATTCCAAATGAGGGCCAATTGAGACAAAGCAAACATCACTTGAGTCATCTTATTGATGTTTATCCAATTAAATGTACATTTTAATATTTTTAAAAACATTATTTTCTAGGGTTTTTGCATGCATTATGAGACAATTGAGTCATGCCAAACTTCATGATTCAAGGTGTTATGGTTGCTCCCTTTGAAATCTTTTAATGCAACCTTATTATATAGTTTAACTCATTTCTCAAATAGTTTTTTTAAAATTCGTTATGTCAATATGTAACTGTAAATCTCCATGTGATCTTTTATGTCACTATGAAATCACTATATTACATTGATTCAATTTATCTTTTTTCAACTTTGCCACATATTTGCTTAATGTCAAAATAATAATGCATTAATAGTTATCCTTAATTACTTTTGTAATTAATAATAGTTTTAGATGAAGTTCAATAAAGACAAAACAAACTTATTTTGATATTCTTAACCACATCTATATAATTAAATAATAATTTGATATTTTAAATATTTTATTTTTAATAATATGTCAAGCTTTAGAAGACATTTTAATTCATAATTTAATTTACAATAAATGATTTTGCACTTAATCTCTTTACTATCTTGGAATTAAATTTTTTTTAATATTTTTCTTTTTTTTTCAATTATTTTGTTTTGATTTAATTATATCACTATGAAACTATAAATGTCCTCTCAAGAAAATTCGATCAATTCTAAATTCAAGTGCTTCAATTTATCAAATTTATCTTTAGTTTGTATCGGCTAAATATTAAAATAACATTTTAATATCACTTATCCTTATATATTTAAATAGTTTGCAAAAATTCTAATGAGGTTCAATGAGATCAAAAACAATGTTGGAAACATCTCGAAGAAAAGTGCACAATTAAAGGAAATTTATATATTTGATTATTTCTTTACAAACTTTTTTATGGCATATAGGACATTTAATTTCTACTTGATTTCACGATCGAGAAAGTTATACTTGGTCTTCCAGGTATCTTAGAAGGGAAGGTCTCATAAAACATATCTCATTTCTCTAAATTTTTCACTTTGATTTGGTTATATTATTATGAAAATAGGATTTTTTTCTCCTATGAACTTAGCATCACTTTAATTTCGTTCTATTATATTGCTTGAATTTCTCTTATTTTAGTTTTTTTATATAATTATGTAAAAATAAAATAAAAATTTGACATCATTTGGTGTTATTGTATTTCATAAAAACGAGTAATTCTAAACAACATTCAATGAAGTGGGATCAAACATGGTTTTGCTTATTTAGATCAACTCTAAAAAATTACATGTTATACTTTATATCTTTTAACATTTTATTTTCTTGTTTTTTTAACACATCTTACTAGATATTGTGGTTCTACCATATTTGATGATCAAAGACATTATGCTTGATAACTTTAATATCTTGGAATGCAATTTTCCTTTAAAATTTACCAAATTTTTTAAATTTTTTTGAATTGAATTTATTTTAAAATTATATTACTCTAAATCTTCGCTTATGTGGCCACTACATCTCCTTGGTTTGTTATATTATATTTCTTCAATTTGTTTCTTTTTAATAAAAATATATTTACGTTATAAAAATAGTAACTTAGAATTATTTATGCTTATTTAATTTTTTAATTCAAATTAATTCTAAATGAGGTTCACTCAAGTTGAAAGAAGTATTAGTTAACACATCTAAATGAGCTCTATTAAATTGAATATTTACTTTTATACTTAAAAATATTTTATTTTCTTTGATTTCAGAATGTTTTACGAGATATTTTGATTGATTGATATATTATTTATCAATTAATGATGTCACACTCGATCTCTATATTAAAATAGAAAGAAAATTATCCATACAATTTATATGGGTTGTCTAAAAACGATTTCTTTGATAGTGTTATGCTACAATGAAATTGCAATTGTCCTCTCATGTGATCTTTATATTTTCTATATTTTTATATTTTACATTTCTTTCAATTATCTAATTTTTTCTTTAATATATATATTTACCTAATATTAAATTGATATTATTATTTATATTTATTTAATCTAGTAATGTGTTGAAATTAAAATTTAGGTCAAATAAAGAATAAATAAAAATCATTTGAATTTTTTCTCAGCTCTATGAATTTAAAAATTACGTTTTTGTATTTTTTAAATATTTTTAACTTTCTAGGCTTCTAACGCATTTTATGTGACATTTTGGCTTCAACATTATTTAATGACAAAGGAGGTTACCCTGAATTTTCCTAATATTTTTCAATGCATGTTTCATAAACAATACTATTTTAGTCAAAATTTTGCTCAGAGTAGATTAAATTGCACAACAAAACCTCAATTCTTTTATCATGTGACGTCGCATCACTTTAACTTGGCTACATCATAATGATTCAATTCACCTCATTTTTTATTTAATATCTATTTACTTTCCAAAAAATCATAATTTATTTTTATTTATGCATATTTACTTTATAGATTCTCAGTAACACAGCACTATGTTTGATCATGATGAAAGAAATGTTGTGATGTCATTGAGAATGGCTTATCTATTTAAACATTCTTTTAAAAATTATGAATTTTTGTTTTTTAATTTTGCCATATTTTTTGAGAAATTTTTATCTATACTTGATGGCTGAGGATATAATAGTTGATCAGTGTGATATCTTGGAATATTTTTTTCATGCGCAATTAATCTAATTTTTGCAAATGTATTACATTTATTTTGTCATATGACTTTGTAACTCTAAACAATGTCTCATATGGTCTTTACATTTTTTGATTTTGTTACATTGTATTTTCTTAATTTATCTCATTTAGCTACAATGTACATTTAATTAATATTAAAGTTTATAATTTGTTATGATTTTCCATTTTTTTATTTATTAATTTTTGGAAATTCAAAATGAGTTAAGATTGAGATGAAATAAATATTGTTTGAATCATCTTAATAAGCTCTACATAATCGAAAACTTATTTTACTATATATTAAATATTTTGTCTTCTAAGGTTTTTCCATACTTTATGAAATATTTTAATTCACACTTGATTTTATGTTTAAGAATGCTACTTTGATCTCATTAGTTTTTTGGAATGTAACTTTTCTTTACAAATTTTCCTAGTCCTTCAAGAATTATGCTTTGATTTAGTGATATTAATATGAAACAAAAGTCCTCCTGTCTCATAGATTTTTAATCACTTTGGTTTTCCTAATTTTTATTGCATCAGCATATCTAATTAAAGCTTTAATGTATATTTACTAAACACCAAAGGAGGTACTGGGGAGTGGAGACAAATATATTTGGATTTGTCTTCACTTATATCTAATTAAAAATTAATTTTTTATTTCAAAATAATCTTTTAATTTTCTTGACATTATTTGATAGAGAGTTTTATTCGTGTGTAATTTGATGATCAAAACATTATGCTAGATCTTAAAATCTTGGAATGCAACTTTCTAATAAAATTTATCTTATTTTTTCAAATTTTCCATTTCATTTTGTCACATTACTATGTATGTCAAAAGTTTCACTATTGCAACATTTACGTTGCATTTATTTTGTTATGTTACATTGCTTCAATTAGTCTAATGTTATCTTTATTATATATTAAAAATAGTAATTTTACTCTTGTTTATTACTATAATTTATAAAAATTCTAAATGAGTGTTGATCAAGTCAATATAATCATCATAGGTCTAGTCTTGATAAGCACTAAGTAATTGAATTTTAACTTTTTAAATTGTTAAATAACTTTTTACCAATGTTTTTGACTCAAACTAATTTGATTTTCAAACATGTTAGACATGGTCCAGTATATTAGAATACAAGTTTCTCGTAAAGTATTTCTTATTTTTTAAAATTTTTTACTTTTGATTTTTTCATGTTAATATTGAAGTTTGTATCTACTACCTTGTGACCTTTACTTCACTTTGATTTACTTAAATAATATTGCATCAACTCATTTAATTTTAGATTTAATATATGTTGAATTAGTAATAAAATAATAATTTTTTGTCACTTATAGTTTTTCAACTTTTTAATTTGTAGTAAATTGTGACATTGCTTGACCTTAAAAAGTAAGGCTCATAGAATCAAAATATTAATTTTTAATATTTTTAAATATTTTATTTTTCTTAATTTTTTGGACACCTTAAGAGACAAATTGATTCATACTTAATTTGATGATAAAATATGTTACACCAAATCTTTTTATTATCTTGGATTGCATCTTTCTAACAAAAGTTATCACATTACTTCAAATGTTTTTCTTTGATTTTGATATACTACTTTGTAACTCTAAATGTCCTCATTTGTCACATTGAGATTGGCACACTTTGGTCATATTTCTTTGCCTTAATTTATCTCATTTCATCTTTAATACATACAAATAGGATTTAATAAAATGATTTATATTTATTATTTTTTTTTTATTTTGGTAATCCACGTTGATTACAAACAAGGAAAATTCAAGAGAAAAAGATATCGTTGGACAATTCCTAAGAAGCTCTATCAAATTAAATATAAAAATTTATTTTAAAAGTTTTTTCAAATATTTTTATGATCAAGGATGTCACCTTTGATCTCTCACAATCTTGTAATGCAATTGTATTTTTAAATTTATCTCACTTTTTCAAAATTTTGTCTTTTATTTTGCTGTACTACATTATCTAAATTTATCTAATTTTAAATTTAATATATATTTATTAATTTTATTAAATCAAATATTTATTATTATTTATACTTATTTCACTGACCAATTGTAGTAATTACAATTTAGGTGTGATGGAGTCAAAACAAACATCATTGGATTCATGTTAACGAGCTCCATCTAATTAAAAAATTACTATTATATTTTTTAATTATTTTATTTTCTATGATATTAGAATTCTTTATGTGATATTTTTATTCATATATGATTTAAAGGTCAACAATGTTATATTTGATCACTTTAATGTTGTGGAATGCAACTTTTGTATATAGTTTATTTGACTTCTTAAAATTATTTCATTTTTATTTTGTTATGTTACTATTTACTCTACACATCATCTTATGTCACATTTGCTTAATTTTTATTGGGTTATATTGTATTGCTTCAAATTATTTATTTTAGCTTTAAAAAATTTTTGTTTAGCATAAAACTTACTTATTTCTTTTATTTATGCTTATTTTTTTCATAATTTATATCACCTTCAAACAAGGTCCAATCGAGACAAAACAAACTACATTGGATTATTTTAAAAATTAATTTTTAAATTAATTTTTTTAATTTTAAATATTTTTGTTGCATAGCTTTTATAGTTTTTTAAATTTTTTTATGTGCATCTAATTTGATTATTAATGATGTTATACTCTATCTCCTATAATGTTTCACTTTGATTTGAATATATTATTATGTAACTCAATTTTCAATCGTGGCCTTTAAATCATTTTTTAATTAGATAAATTACATTACTCAACTAAAATCTTTTTAAATTTAATATAAATTTCCTAAGTATTAAAAAGTATTTTAACACGAAAGAAATGTTGTTTAGCTCACCTCCACAAGATCTATGCAATTAAACATTCATTATTTGTTCAAAATATTTTACTTTCATGTGTGTTTTGCACTCTTTATAAGAAATTTCAATTCGTACTTTATTTGATGTTCGAGGATATTACTTTCAAACTACTTAGTATCTTGGAGTGAAAAATTCTTATATAATTTTTTATATCCTTTATGGAATTTTTTCTTATTTTGGTATATTTCTCAGAAACTGTAGCTTTCTCAAATGTCAATATTACATCACTTTGATTTTATTATATTACATTATCTTAATTTCTCTTATTTCACTTTTAATAAATATTTATTTAATATTATCAAGTAATCTATTTGATATTTCATAATAATTCAAATTGAAGTCTAATCTAGATGAAGCAAACACTGATGGTCTTGTCTTGATGATCTTTAAAAAATTTAATAATGACTTTTTAATTTATGAATATTTATTTTCGTGAAAATTTACACCTATTAAAAGCTATTTCGTTTTATACCTGATTAGATTTTTGAGGATGCTATACTAGATGTACTTAGCATCTTATACTTCAATAATCTCATATAATTTATTAAATTTCTTCAACTCAGAATGGCCTCTTATGCTTCATTTATGTCATGTTTTTGCCTTTATTTACATTATTTCACCCTCTCTTATTTAAACTTTAACATAGTTTATGTAATTTTAAAAATTTTTAATAATTTATCAATTTTTAATTTGAAAATTCACTTTAAAGCAAAAAAAGTCCATTTTGGAAGAAAACAACATAATTGGACCTATCTTGACAAGCTAAATCCAATAAAAAACTTGATTTAGTTTTTTATCTTTTATTTTCATGTATTTTTGGCACATTTGCTCCTATAGTTTGATTTTTACCTATTTTAATATTCAAGGCTTTTCCCACGATTGCAATAATATCTTGGAATCAAGGTTTCTAATAAAATTTTCCTACTTTTTTCAAATTGTTGTTTCAATTTTGTTATATTACTAAGTCACTCTATATCTTTTCTTGTGTGACTATTGTATCACCTTGATCAAAGATATTATAATGCTTCAATTTTTATCATATCATCATTAGTATATATTTACTTAATATTTAAATATTAATTTATTGCAAACAAGGATTAATGGGGATTAAACAAATGTTGTTGGTTTTGTCAATGAGCTCCATTCAATAAATATTCAGTTTTATATTCCTATGTATTTATTGTGCATTGGTTTGGCTATCTTCATAAGAGATTTTAATTTATACTTGATTTGATGATCAATATTATTACACTTACTTTTTATAATATCATGGAATGCTACTTTTCCTTGCAATTTATGTCATTTCAACTAATGTTTTGCTTTAATTTTGATGTATTACTAATTGAAAGAGATGCAATGACCACACTTAGCCAGGATTATGGCCACATAGTAATATAACTAAATCAAAGCAAAAAAGTCTAAGAAGTAATATAAGTAATGCAAGAAAGTTGTATTCTAAGATTCTATGATAGTCAAGTTTAACATCCTTAATGGTCAATTGAGGAACAAATCAAAACGTAATGTAAAACATACAAAAATAATTTAGAATAAAATATTTAAAATTTAAAAATAAATATTTAATTACACAAAACTCCTTAAGACTACTCCAACAATATTTTCCTGTCTTAAACAAATTATGTCTAGAATAATGCGAATTGCAAATATAAATAAAAATAAATCATAATGAATTATTTTTAGAATATAAACTAACTATATATTTTAGTGGAAAAGAGTTAAATTAAAGTAATATAATATAACAAAATAAAATTGATGGATGAGTCATACAATAGACAATTAGAGCTTAAAAATAAAATAACAAAGAGGCAAAAGTTTTGAAACAATGACCTGAGTTATATGGGATGCTACATTCTAAAATATTATGGAGGCCTACTATAACATTATCAATTTTAAAAAATTTACAAATTAAAATGTCTCAGAAAGAACACTAAAACTCTTGAAAATAAAATGTTTGAAGATGTAAAAATAAATATTAAATTTAGTAGAGCTAAACAAAATGAGTTTAATGATGCTAGTTTCATGTCAACCAAACAAAATTTAGAATAAAGGAAATTTACTAATTAAAACCAACATAGATAATAATAAAAGTTACATGAGAAGAAAATTAGTATTTCATAGTATTATAACAAAATCAAAGTGAATAGCGTGCAAAATAAAGATAAATTATGCTAGAAAGTTATCTTCTATGAATCCGTAGAGATGAAGTATAACAACATTGGGTGTTAATAAAGAATGAATCAAAATATCGAACAAAATATGTCCAAAAATTGAAAATAAAATTTTTAAAAAATAAAAAATGATTATTTGATTCAATAAAACTCATCAATAAGACTCTAATGACAATTATTTCATCTGATCAAACCTAGTTTTGAAATATAATATATTAACAAAGTAAATGAGCACAACTAATAAAAAGATTATTATTTAAGTAAATATATACGAAAGTTGAACTAATGAAAATTGGAGCAATATAATAAAACAAAATCAAAGTATTATAATAACCATGTTAGACTGTAATTAAGGTAACTTTGTAATAAACCAAATAAATAAAATAAATTTGATGAAAAGAGATAAATTGTAAAGTAATGTTGCGTTCCTAGATATTATGATGATAGATTGCAACATCCTTATTCATGAAATCAGGTATGTATCAAATGTTCTCTTAATTATGTCAAAGACCTAGAAATCAATAATTTTTAAATCAAAAAAAGAATAATTAATTATTTAAAGCTCATTGAAATGATTGCAAAGATATTTTTTCTCCATTAGAACTCATTTGGGACAACTACAAATTGTCAATGTATCAATATAAAAAATCATTAATAATTTAATAACGTTAAACAAATATATATTAAAACGAAAATAAGATAAGATGAATCATTGTAATATAAAAAATAAAAATAATGTAATGTTCACACGAAATGAAAATTAGTGTTCCATAGTATTGTAACAAAATCAATTTGATAGATTTGTAAAAATAGGATAAATTGTACATTTAAGTTGAATTCCAAAATACTAATTAGATCAATTGTAACATCCATGACTATTACATCGAGAATGAATTTGAATATATTGAATATGGTTCTAAAAAAATAACATGTTTAAAAATTTAGAAATAATTATTAAATTTTATCAATCAACCCTAATTTGTAAAAACTATAAGTTGTAGGAGTATATAAGAAAATGTAATAGCAAAATATTAGATTAATATTAAGTAATATATAAAATTAAATTGAAATGAATAAAATTGAGGTAATATAATCAAACAAAAAAATATTTTAAAGTTCTAAGGAGAGGAGAATTACCGAATTATAATAATATAATAGAAACAATGTGAAAGATTTGTAAAAGTGAGATAACAACACTAAAAAGTTGCATTTCAAGATACTATAAAGATGGAGTGTAACATACTCAATCATTAAATTAGGTACAAATCTAATGACTCACAAAGCCTAAAAAACTTTAAAAAAATTAAAAAATTTAGAATTGTAATATATAATATTTAATTGGATACAGTTCTTTAAGTTCAATCAAATGATGTTTGTTTTATACTGATCCAACCTTCTTTAGTTTACTAAATTTTGCAAAGGTAAGTAAGTAAAAATAAAAATAAATTATTAATTTAACGTTTAGTAAATTTTTATTAAAATTAAAATGTGTTTAATTAAAATAATGTAACATTACCAAATCAAATTGTTGAAATGGTGATAAGGGGAAGATTTAGAGTTACTCAGTGATATAGCCAAATAAAAAAGAAAAATATCAAAAGATAATGTAAATTGTACATGAAAGTAATCTTTTGAGATACTAAGGAGATTTAGCGTAATATCACTGACCACCTACTCAAGGATGAATAAACATTTCTTGTTATATGAATGAAAATGCTAGATGCAAAGATTTTCAAAAATATAGATTAAAAAATTTAATTCCATAGAGCTACTGAAGACCAGTACAACAGTACTTATTTCTAAACGATCAATACATGTTAGGAATTTTTACGAGATATAAATGTAAATATTCACTAATAATAATAGATTATTATTTCAATATTTATCATTTTTATATTAAAGCCTAAATGAAGTAAATTCAAGTAACAAAATCTACTGCAATCATAGTTATGTCTTGGTGATATGACTGAAGATTTTGAGTTACTAATATAACCAAATCAAAGTGAAACCTTACGTAAATTATATAGAAAATTTTAATTCCAAGATTTTGAGGAGCTCGAGGGTAATTCTAAAATGATCAAATTAACTATGAATGAAATCTATCATAATTTGTGTTAAAAAAATAAAAAATAAATTTTAAAAAATATATCAAATAATATTTAATTTTGATAAAGCTCATTGAGTGAACCCAATGAAGTGTATTTCACCTCTATGAAAGCTGATTAAAAATACTATAAAATGAGAATTTGGATAAGAAAGTTAGATTCCAGAAAATTGAGAACATTAATTGCAACAACCGGTATCATTAAATAACTTACAAATACAAATGCATCACCAAACATGCTAAAACAATGCAATATAATATCCAAAAAAAATTTGTTTCATCTAAATTTGATGTAATTTGGAATTATTGTAAATAACTAAAGTAAATACTTCTAAATAACATTAAGATTTTAATTTAATATTTGTTAAACTTTAAACGTGATGAATTTAATCAATGTATTATAACTAAATTAAATTGATGTCATGGTTACAGGAAGGACATTTTTAATTATGTAGTAATATAAATGAACAAAAAATAAAATAAATATGAAAAATTGTAAGCAAAACTTGCATTCTAAGATAATGAGGTGATCAGGAGTAACATCAATAATAGTAAAACGAGGTATCAATTGAAATATATTGTAAAGCATGCAAAAATCCTACAAAATAAAATATTTAAAAATATAAAATTGAACATTTTTTTTGATAAGTCTCGTCATGATGAGTCAAACATCTTTTGTTTTACCTCAATTTGACAACATTTGTAATTACAAGATATTACAACATTAAAAAATTATAAATAATAAAAAATATTATTTTAATACTAAGAAAATATATGTTAATTATGAAATTAGCTAACTTAAAAGAAATGTAGTATGTCCAAATTGAAAGATGCGAAGATCATAAAGGAGGACATTTAAAGTTACTTAGTAATGTAGCCAAATTAAAAAAATTTGTAAAACAGAGAAAAATTATATAAAACACTTAATTTCAAAATACTAAGGAGATTAAGTTTGATGTTCTAGATAATCTAATTAGATGCAAATTAAGATGCCATGTAAGTTTCATAAAAGTTAGAAACTTAAATTTTTAAAAATTTAGGACTAATTATTTGGTTGGATAAAGTTAATCTAGTTGAGTCTAATGATACTTATTTATCCTTGATCAATCCATGTTCGAAGTTACTATGAATTAAAAAAGTGAATAAGTTGAAATAATAATAAATTATTTTAATTATATTAAGTAAATTTATATTAAAGAAGAAATAAGATAAATTGACACAATGTCACATAAAAAGATTAATCAAACACAAAGCTTACAAGTAAGAGATTTATAATAAGATAGTAATATATCAAAAAAAAATTGCACAAATAGAATCAATTATTCAAGAAAATTATATTACATGATACTAATGAGAATTAAATTATTTATTGATCATTTAATCTTATTAAAAGTTCTCAAAACTTCTTGTAAAATAAAGAAATAAAATATTAAAAATTCTAGAAATAATTATTTAAATTGATAGATTTGGTTGAGTCAAGTTCAATGAAATTTGTCTGATCTTGATTTGACCTCATTTTGAACTTCTATGAATTATCAAAGTAAATATTCATATAAAATATTAAGTTATGATTTCATTACTAAGAATGGATACATTATTGTTTTAATAACATAAATTGAAGAAATATAATATAATGAAATACAAGTAATTTAAAGGTCACATGAGATGTAATTTCAAGCCATATATTAATATAAACATATCAAATCAAAATGTTCACACCAAGAAAGTAAAAAGATTAAGTGTAGCATCCTTAATCACAAGGTTATGTGCAAATCATAATATCTCATAAAGGATTTAAAATATGTAGAAAAGTTTTTAAAAAATACTAAAATAAATATTTTTTATTCATAGTCATTGTTAATTTGACTCCAAACACGTTTAATTCATCTCGACAAACTTCATTTGGAATTACGACAAATCACAGAAGTAAATAGAAGAAATGCAAAGAAATTACTTTTAGTTTTAAGTAGATATACAAGTTAAAGATGAAAAGAATGATAAATTGAAGTAATTTAACAGAAATAAATCAAAGTAATGTAAGTATCATATGAGAGTAGATCTATAGTTATATCATGATATAAAAAAATCTAAGAGAAAAGTTTTAAGAAAAAAGGTAAATTATTTGCAAAATGATTTTCAACATATTAAGGAGATTGAGTGTAGGTTCACTAGTTATTAAATTTGGTATTAATCAAAACATATCAAAAAGTATAACAAAATAAAAAAAATATTTAAAAATATAGAAATAAAGATGTAATTGAGTAGAGCTAATTGAAATGAGTCAGACTACGTTTATTTAATTTTAATTCAACATAGTTTTTAATTATCATGAATACCGAAAGGAAACATGTATAAATAATATTATAGTATTATTTTAACGTTGAGTAAATATATATTGAAGCTGAAATGACACAAATTAAAAAATATAGTATAAAAAAATTATTTAATTTAATTATCATGTATGATGAGATTTTGTGTTTGTGGAAACCAAATTGAGTGTAAGGTCTTCAATCTTGAAATCAAGCGTGAATCAAAATATTTTGTAAGGCATGCAAAAGTCAAAGATAATAAATTATTTAAAATATGTAAAAGAAATATGTAAAGGTCACATGTGAGGAGATTTTGAGTTACTTGGTCATATGTATAAATTAAAGGAAGATATTTGGAAAATGAGAAGAATTAAGCTATATTGTCGCATTTCATTACATTAAGGAAATTGGGTCTAGCCTCATCAAATGTTAAATCATTTACAAATTAAAATAACTCCTAAAAATTTGTTATTGTCTTTTCGTTTCACAACACTTACTCTTTAATTTTTTCAAAGAGATTAAGATCCTATAAAATAAATAAATAAAATATCTCGATCAAGTGTTACTTTAAATTATTGTGATTTAACAAAGTTATTAAGCATAAAATATAATAATTTTTATGATATTAATTAAATATATATTAAAGTTAAAACCAAATAAATTGTAATGATGGATTATAATCAAATGAAAGTATGTAAAGGTAACATGAGAGGACACTAAGAGTTATATAGTAATATAATCAAATAAAAAAAAAATAAAGAAATGAAAAAATTGTATATAAAATTGCATTACAATATTTGAAGGTGATGAAGTGTATTGCCCTTCAACATTAAATCAAGTGCAATTTGAAATATCTAAGAAAGCTTGCCAAAACCTAAAGAAAAGGTTATTTAAGAAAGTAGAAATGAATGGTTTGTTGAATAAAGTTGATTGAGACAAGTACATTGCTATCTATTTCATCTCGATTAGATCTTATTCGGAATTATTAAAGCTTATCATTGTAAATTAGAAAAAATAATAGTAACTTTAAGTAATATAATAAAAATAATTTAAGAAATGCAATGGTTAGATAAGAGCAAACTTATAATTATGTAGTATCGTATCCAAATGAAAGCAAAAACATTTCATGGAATAAGAAAAATTATATTGTAAACTAGCATTTGAAGATATTAAGGAGTTGGTGTGCAACATCTTTGATCTTAAAAATATGACAAATCAAAATGATCCATAATACATTTGAAAATTATAGGAAATAAAATATTAACAAAAGTAGAAATGAACATTTAGTGTGATATATCCCATTCAGAGGTCTCCAACAAGATTTGTTTAATCCAATCAATCCTCATTAGAGTCATTACAAACTACACAAGAAAATAAGCTTAATAGTGATAAATTTTTTTTGTAATGCATAGTTGATATATATTAAAGCTAAAAGAAATAAATATATGTGATCTAATATAGCTAAATTAAAGAAACAAATTACAAATAATAAGAAAAATTACATAGGAATGTTGCTACCAATGATACTAATGAGTCTTGTGTAATATCATAAATTGTCAAATAATGTATGAATGAAAATGACTTATAAATCATTGAAAAACCCAAAATAATAAAATATTAAGTGAATATTTATTTTGATGGAACATGTTAAGGCTAGTAAATAAGACCATATTTAGAGTCGTGTAGTAGCATAACAAAATAAAAAAAAAAACTCTTCAGAATAAATTAAATTGTACGAAAAAGTTATATTCTAAGATGCTAAGTATATGAAGTTTGAATATCCTTGATCACTAAGTAAAGTACAAATCAAAATATCTTATAAAATATCATATAATGATAAAAAAATAAAATATTTAAGTATATAAAAAGTCTTGTTTCATTTCAATTCAACTTGATTTGAAATTATTATGAATTATCAAATTAAACTTGAAATGGTAAAAATAAGAGTTTGATAGTAACACAACAAACTAAAAGTAAGTAATTTGAATAAATGAGATATATTTTATTTGAAAAGCTTACTCTAAGACACAATGGAGAACATCTATGGCATCCTCAATCATCAAATTTGGTATAAATTCTAATATCTCATAGAATGTGTCAAAACTATTGAAAAAAAATTTAAATAGATAGTGCTTGTCGTGACGAGTTCAAAGACATTTTTTTTGTCTTTATCCAACCTTGTTGGAATTACCACTTATTTGGAAAGAGAATATGCATTAGTAATAAAAACTAATTTTTTTAATGATAGGAAATAATTATTAAATCTAAAATAAGATAAATCAAACTAATTCAAAATTATCAAATCAAAGTGATGTAAAGGCCACACAAGATTAGATAAAGTGTTCCATAGTAATATGATTAAATAAAATTAACAAATTTGATGAAATCAAATTTACTATAAGAGAAACTCACATTTTGAGATGATAAAAAAATAAATTACAACATCCCCAACATCAAATAATGTACTAATGAAATTACCTAGTGTAGCATACCAAAAATCTAAGAAATAGATGTAAATTAAAAAAAATTATTATTTTAATATTAATTACATATAAAGGTCACATGTTATGATATTTAAAATTACTTAATAATATATCCAAATTAGTGAGAAATATTTTAAAAAAATAAGAAAAATTAAATCAAAAATGTTTATTCTAACATAGGTAGTAGATTGATTTTGTCATCCTTGAACTTCAAATTTTGAACTAATTTATAAATAAATATTTATTTGAATAGAGCTTATCAATAAAACCAAACAATATTTATTTCATGTCGATCTATCTTCTTTTGGAATTATAGTGAATTATTTAAGTGAATAAGAACGAGTAATATTGAATTAAAATTTAAGTGTTAAATAAATACTTATTACTCATGCTGGTGGCATTGATTCTCTTGGAAAAAACAATGAGTGTTGAAAAGGAGAAGATTAAGTGCTACTTATCAATGTTGGAAAAGCAAATTAAGGCAATGTAATGGGTACACAAGAACAAATTTTTAGTTAAGTTGGAATATAACAAAATTAAACTAAACTCTCTAAAGAAATAAGATAACTTCCATGAAAAGTTTCATTCCATGGTACTTAGGAGATCAAGAGTAGCATTTTTATCATTAAATCAGGTAAGAGTCAAAATCTCTCCAAAGCATGACGATGTCATGGAGAAAACAATAAGGAAAACTTCAAATTTAATATATAATAAAATACAACTATTCAACCAGAGTCTAATTATATTTATTTTGTCTTAATTAAATCTAATTTATAATTACAATGAATTACTAATGTAAATAGTGATAAATGATAAGAAATTTATTTTTTTAATACAAAATAAATATATATTTTCTATGAGAATAAGATAAATTGAAGCAATGTGGGAAAACCAATACAAGATAATATAAATGTGGCATGACAGGCTGTTTTGTTGTACACAGTAAAATGGCTAAAGTAAATAAAAAACATGGAACAAATGACATAAATTATACATGAAACTTGTAATTTATTAAACTAAGAAGATGTAGTGGGACATACTCCATGATCAAATTAGGTACAAATAAAAAAAATCTTGTAAAATATGCCATTGTAATAGAAAAGAAAAAATTTTAAAATATAGAATTGAGTAATTAAATTTAGCATCACATTAATTGAACCCCATTTGGAATTATTACAAAGTACTAAACAAATGTGAAGCATAAATTACAAAAGCAAAATAAGCATAAATTAAAAAAAATATATTTTTTAATAGTTGCTAAACATATATTGAAGCACAAATTAGATAACTAATTTACTAATTTAATCTAACACAACCATATAAAAACAACATAAAGGTGTAATAGATGTATCATAAATTAGGAAAAAACAAGAGAAAATTATTTTTTTAAATTTAAAAATTAATATTTAATTAGATAGACTTCATCAAGATGAGCCAAATGACATTTACTTTTCGTTGGACCACATTGGAATTATTAGAAATTATGAAAGTGAGTAATTATACATATTAATAAATTGTTATTTAAATATCAGATAACTATATAATAAAACTAAAATAATATAAATTGAAGTAATGTATTATAGTAAAATCAGAATGATTTAATAGCAGCATGTGATAAGATTTTGAGTTACATAGTAATGAAAAAAAATTAAAGTGAAAACTTTGAAGAAACAAGATAAATGGTAAAAGAAATTTTCTTTCCTAGATGGCAAGGAGATCGACTATAAGATCTTCAATTATAAAATCTTTGAAGAATCAAAATGTCTCTTATAGCATCTCAAAGAAATAAAAAATAAAATATTACAAAAAAAAATTGATTGTTTAATTGGATACAGCATATGAAAATAAGTGTGTTGATGTTGGTCATTTCTCGATAAGACCTTTGGAATTTTATAAAATGAATCAACATAACGTAGAAAAATCAAAGATTTATAAAGTCACATAAGAGAAGATTTAGACTTATAAAATTATTTAATAAAATTAATAAAAAAAAGTTTGAAGAAAGGAGAGAAATTATATTAGAAACTTGCATTCCAGGATACTAAAGAGGTCGAGTGTACTACTCCCAAACATCGAATTAGGACAAATAAAATGACTTATAAAATATGTTAAAACCAAGAAAAAATACTCATGATGATAACAAAAATATAAAGATAAAAAGAACTGAAGAAAACGAGTCTTCACATATTTATTTAGTCTATTGGATGACATTCAGGATTTCTATGAATTATCTTGCTAAAAAAGCTTGAATATAATAAAATATTACTTTAATATTAAGAAATTTTAAATTAGAAATAAAATCATGTAAATAAAAAGAATGTAAGATAAACAAACAAAGGTGGTGCAAAAGTCATAGGGGTGGAATTTAGTGTTACGTAGTTATAATATCAAATGCAAGAAAAAATTTCAAGCAAATGATGCAACATGTACAAGAAAGTTGCATAGCATGATGCTAAGGTGGTCGTTAAAAACAAATAAAATTTTTTCATAAGAAGTGCAAAAATTATTGTGAAAAAGTATTTAAAAAAATAAAATCAAATATTTAAATAAGTCAAGCACATCAAGATCAGCAGACAATGTTTGTTTCATCTCAATAAGACATCCTGTAGAATTTTTGGAAATTATCAAACTAAGTCTAAATAATAATAATAAATTATTATTCTAATATTAATTATACATTATTGTTTAAATCTCATAAATTTAAGAAATATAGTAATCACGTAAATCTAGATTTAGTGAAATCTAGTAATCTAATGATGTTTGTTTCATCTTGATTAGACCTCAATTGGAATAAGATAAATTTAAGCAATTTAAATAAAATAAAATCAAAAGAGATGTAATTATCACATGAGAGAAGAATTAATATTTCATAATAAAATAAAAAAATCTAAGTGAAGTACTTCAAGTAATGAGATAAATAACACAAGAAAGTTTAATTGAAAAATAATATGTACAGTGAGCATAGCTTCCTTAATAATCAAATTTTGCAAGAATGAAAATGTGTTGCTCAATTTGTAAAAAAAAAATTAAAGTGATGTGAAGGCCACATGAGAATATATTTAGAGTTACTTAGTAAGTTTTACTAGATAATTACATAACAAGATCCTATGGAAATATTACATAATATTATTCCTAAAATCTAGTATGAATAAAAATGTCTCCTAAAACAACTAAAACCATAGAAGATAGAACATAGAAAAATTTTAAATTGTGACTTCTATAAGTTAAGGCTTATTGGGTTGAGTCCAATGATACAACATTTTTTGAAAAAAATGTTTTTTAATATTAACTATATATATATATATATATTAAACCCTTATTGAGAAAAATTAAAATAATATAATATAACCAAATCAAAGTGATGCAATGCTGACAAGGAATGAGATTCAAAATTATATGATAATATAGAAAAATTGAGCAAAATATTTAAATAGATGAGATAAATTATACGAAAAAGTTATATTATAAGAGTAGAGCTCATCTAGATGAGTCCAATTACCATTTTTTATTACTTCGGAATTATTTTTAATTACAATGAAATATAAAAGTATCTATGAATTAACGATAACAAATTATTATTTTAATTGAAATGTTCAAAATAGAAGCAATATAACAAAACCATATAATGGTGACGGAAATTAAACATGAGGGTAGAATTAGAGATTCGTAATAATATGACAAATAATGTACCTATCAAAATATGTCATAAAATATGCCATGGCCATAGAAAATTAAATATTTAAAACTATTAAAAAATTTAATTGCATACAGCTCATCAAGAAAAGATGGTTAGCATTTTTTTCCTACATATCTAAAATCATATGGAATTACTATTAATTATCAAATTAAATAATCATAAATATTATTCAATAATATTTTTATATTTAGTAAATATATATTAGTACTTAAATTAGATAAATTAAAGAATTATAACATTTCCAAATCAAACAAAAATAATTGTTACACCATAGGAGAATTAAAATTTAATGTTAAAAAAAAAATAAAAGGAAAAAAATTGAAAAAAAGAGATAAATCATAAGGGAAAGTTTTATTCCCAGATATTATGGAAATCAATTATAGTAGCCATATACATCAAAGCAAGTATTAATAATGCTACTTTATGAAGCATTCTGAATTCTTAAAAATTAAATGATTAAAAAAATATAAAAATGAATATTTATATATATAGAAATCATTAAGATGAGTTTAATAATTTTTGCTTCATCTAATTTAAATAAATAAATGTTAAGGGTTGAATAGTTAAGTTGAAGAAACATAAGAAGACAAAATGAAAGTTATTTAAGTGTCACATGAGAGTAGATTTTCATTTTCATATTAATATAAAAAAGTAAAGAATAAAAGTTGAAGAATGACATAAATTGTATAAGAAAATCATATTCCGAAATACCTTTGTAATCAAACCTAACTTTGTCAATCATTAAATTAGAATTTAGCTAAAATGTCTTATAAAGAAACCAAAACTTGGGAAAAAATATTAAATTTAAAAAATATATGAAAAAATTAATATACAACTCGATAGAGCTCGTCAAAATGAGTCTAATGGCATTTGTTTTATCTCTAGTAGACCTTGTTTCAAATTGCAAAAAATTCTAGAATTGAATAGGCATAAATAAATAGTGAATTTTAATTTAATATTAACTAAATATATTATAATGTTTAAGATAGAAAATTTTTAAAAAAGTAAAATAACCAAACCAAACCAATGTATCTGTTTAATGTTAAAATTTAAAATATTTAGAAATATATAAATTAATATTTAATTGCATAGGTTTCAATGAGTTGAGTTAAAAAAAAAATTTTATTCTTGTCCACGCCTAGTTTGCAATTGTTGCAAGATACAATTGCTAATAAGCATAAATAACAGTAAATTTTTATTCAAATTTCAAGTAAATTTACATTTAATAAAAAATTAGATAAATAAATGCAATGTAATATAACTAAATCAAAGTAGTGTAAATGTCACATTAGAGAACAATTGGACATCTCTTCCAATATAATCAAATTATTGAGAAAATTTTGAAAAAAAATACAAAAATTACATTCTAATGTGTGCAAACATATTAAAGAAATCGACTATGAAATCCCATATTTTAAAAAAAAATGCACAAATTAATGTTTATGATGAAGCATTTCAAAATACAAGAATTTTTTCTTAAAAATGTAGAAAATAATATTTGGTTAGAAAAATTTCATCAAGATAAGCCCAACAATGTCAACTTTACCATGACAAAATATCACTTGAAATTATGGAAAATTACAAAGAAATCACAAATATTAATAAAGTTTTTAAAAATTAAAAAATATTTTAAAGAAAAATATGATAAATTAAAGCAGTATAATAAATTCAAATTAAAGTATTGTGGAGGTTACACTTTAGAAGATTTGCCATTACATAATATTAAAACTAAATTAAAGTGAAGGCATTTAAAGAATAAGATACATTATATTAAAAAATTACATTTGAAGATACTATTATGTTTGAGTGCAAAATCTCCTATTATAATATTTTGTATGAAGCAAGATTTCTCAAACTGCATCATCAAACTATTTATAATAAAACATTTAAAGGTATAAAATATTAGTTGAATTGAGCACGACCTATTAAGCCCAACTATGATTATTTTTCCTTCATTGATTTTCATTTGGAATTGATACGAATTACTAAAATAAATAAACATAAATAATAATTAATTATAATTTTTAAATCACGTAAGTGTATATTATTATTGAAATGAGATAAATAGAAGTAATATAATATACACAATACAAAGCATTGAAAAGGTCATTTATTGGTAGATTTGTCATTATAATAGAACAAATCAAAGCAAAACATTTGAGTCAAAAAGATAAATTTTGTGGGAATGTTGGATACCAAGACATTAAGTATATTGATATTAAGATTGTTTGTCAACAAATCTTTAATGAATTGAAATATATAATAAAGTAAGCTAGCGTTCTAAAAAATAGGATCCTACAAATAATAAAAATGAATAGTTTATAGGACATAAGTTTTGAAGATTGGTCAAATGATCTTTATTTCAACTTGATTAGATCATGCGTAGAATTACTGTGACTTATGAAGTTAACTAAGTGATTAATATGATAAATAATTCATTTACTATTAAGAAAATATCTATTAAAAAATGAGATAAATTGAGGATTTGTAATATCAGAAAAGAAAAGAGAAGTAAATGTCCAAAAAGAGAACAATTATTTGTTTATCACAACATAAATAAATGAAAGAAACAACTTTGTAAAAAGGAGATAAACTATGTGAGGAAGTTGTATCTGAAGGTCCATAGGAGAATGAATATAGTATCTTTAGCCATCAAATCAAGAAAGAAATAAAATGCCTCATGAAGTATGCCAAACGATTAGAATTATTATCAAAACCAGTAAAGAATAAATTGCCTAATGAAACTTCATTCACCTCCATTAGACCATGCTTGGAATTACTATGAATTTTGAAATTAAATATGCACAAAAAATCGAAAATTATTAATATAATATTTATTTAAAAATTATTAAAGAAAAAATTAGGTAAATGAAAGAAATGTAATTTAGCCAAATCAAAGTTATGTGAAGGTCATGTAAGGAAGATTTAGAGTACTATTGTAGTATGGTAATATCAAAACTAAAAATATGAAGAAATGAGATAAATTATATAGGTAGGCTTTTCCCTAAGATACTAGAGAAATCTATTGTATTATTTTTAATTTTCAAATATGGAATGAATAAAAAAGTTTCACATAACATACTCAAAATTTAGATAAAAAATATTTAAAAAATAATGGAAATTAATATTTAATTCTAGTGAGGGGATTGAGGATTGTTTGGTTGAAATGAGTTAAGTTGAAAATTTTTAAAATAACAAAATCAAAGTAATGTAAGCTTTACATAAGAAGAGAGTTAGTCATTCATAGTAATATAATAATATAAAAGAAAAAACATTTAATGAAATGCTAGATTTTACAAGAAAGGTGAATTCCAAAAAACTAAGAACATCAAGTGTAGTATCCTTTGTGGTCAAATGAGGTTTGAATGAAAGCTCATAAAAAGATCCAAAACACTAGAAAATAAAAAATTTAAAATTATAAAAAAGAGTATTTTATTAGAAAGAAATCATTAAAACGAGCCCAACATTATTCATTTAATCTCAACATAACCTTAATTAAAATAATTATTAATTAAAAAAATCAAAAAGAATAAATAATAAAAAACAATTATTTTAATATAATTAAAAAAATAAAATGCATATTGAAGAAGAGTAAGATAGATTGAATCGATACAATAGAACTAAATCAAATCTATGAAATGTTGAATTCAAAGAAAATTTAAAATTTCGTCATAATATAACAAAATCAAAGCAAAAAATTAGAAGAAATGAGATATGTTATACGTGAATCGTGCATTCCATGAACTAAGAAGATCGAGCTTGATATCTTTAATCATCAAATATTGTACGTGTTAAAATTCCTTTTAAATTATGTGAGAATCATAAAAAAGTGAAATATTTTAAAGATAACAAATGAATGTTGATTAAGCTTGCCAACTTGAGTCCAATGTTGTTTGTTTCATCTACATACACCTCATTTTGAATTATGATGAAATTACAAGAAAAATAAATAAAATAATAATATGATTCTTTGTTAATAACAAGTTAATTTTTATTAAATTTAAAAGTGGATAAATTATAGCAATGTATATAACAAAATCATATTGACATAAAGATAACATGAGAGTGGATTTTGGGTCACATAATATTATAGCAAAGTAAATGAAAAATATTTGAAGAATTGAGATAAAATATATGGGAAAGTTTCAATAAAAGATATAAAGAGATGCAAGTTAGCATTCTTAATTTTCTCTTTAAGAAAAAATCAAAATATCCTATGAAGCATTCCAAAATACTAAAAAAATATAATATTTTAAATTTATTAATTATTATTTATTATGATAAATGCCAATAGGATGAGTGCAATGACATTTGTTTCATTCCATTATAACCTCTTTTGGAATTACTATAAATTACCAAAACAAATAAGTATTAATAATTTGAAAATTATTTTCTTAATGTTAAGTAAATATATATAATGGTTGAAATGAGAAAAAATGATGCAATAGAATAAAACAAAATAAAAAATTAGAGAAGCAACATTAGAAGAGATTTAGAGTTGCATAGTATTATAAGAAAATAAAGACAAAATTTAAAGAAATGTGATAAATTACTTCTAAAAGTTGAATTAAAAAATAATAAGATATAGTGTGGTATCCTTATTCATTAAAAAAAATATGAAAGAAAATGCCTAAAAAATATTATAATAATAAAAAATAAAACATTTAATATTTTAGAGATAAATATTTAATTGGGCGGAGCTTATAAAGTCAAATCTAATGACATTTATTTCATCTAGATCAAACATCTTTCCAAATAATTATAAAATAATAAATTAATTACGAATAAAATATAAAGTTATAATTTTTTTATTTATTATGTATAAATTTAATTTGAGCAAAGACAAATTAAATCAAAGTTTTATAGTCAAATAAAAGCCCATGTAAAGGTTAAAAAAGAGAGGAATTTGCATTTCATAGTAATATAATAAGACAAATGGGAAAATATAAAGAAATGAGATAAATTATATGTGGAATTTTCTTCCCAAGGTATTAAGATGATTAAGAATAGAATAATTAATCATCAAAAAAAGAAAGAAAAAGTACTGCCACCTAAATCATGCTAAACCCATTGAAAATAAAAAACATGAAATTTTTTGAAATTGAATTTTTAATTCTATAAAACTTGTCAAGACAAGTCTAATAATATTTTTTTAGTCATGATTTGTCATGCTCTAGATTTTCTATGAAGCACAATTATTAATACCCATAAATAATAATAATAAATCTAAGAATAGTATTAGGTAAAAATGAAAATAACTCATAAAGGTTAATAAAATAATAAAAAAAAAATTTGTAAAAATTTCAAATTGGATAGAGCTTATTGAGATGAATCCAATGATGCTTCCTTTCATTTTGATCAGACTAAGTTTAGAATAATAACATAATAGCAAAGTACATAAGAAAAAATTAGAATAAACATTTATTCAAATTTAAAGTTAATATAGTTAAAGTTGAAATGCGATAAATTAAAGGAATATAATAAAATAAAAGCAACCAAATTTAATAGTCTCATAATAAGTGATTTAGAGTTTCATTGTTAAATAATCACTCCAAAGGAAAATATCTAAAGAAATGAGTTAAATTTTATAGAAGAAATTATAATCTATGATATTAAGGAGATCTAGATGAGAATCCTTGACTATCAAATTAGTTAAGAATAAAAATGTCTTGTAAATCATGTAAAAGCCATATAAAAGAAAATGCATAAAAATGTTAAATTCAACATTTAATTTGATAGAGCCCATCTAGAAAAGTTTAACAAAATTTCATTCTAAATGATCAAACCTTTTTCAGAATTAGTTTGAAATAAAAATATATGTTAGCATAAATAATAACAAATTAAAATTTTAATATTTAGTAAATATAAATATTAAATCTTAAATTAGATAAATTTAATAAGTGTAACATAATTGAATAAAGGTGATGGGAAAGTTACAGAGTGGTCATTTTGAATTTCATGAAAATATAGCCAAATCAACAAAGAATATTTAAATAAATGAGATAAATTGCACATTAAAGTTATATTTCAAAATACATTGGCAAAAAAGTGGAGCACTTTTCATCATCAAATCGTGTAAGAATCAAAAAGTTCTAAAAACTATGCCAAAAACTAAGAACTAAAATATGTAAAAACTTTAAATTAAATATTTCGTTAAATTAAACTCATTGCCACAAGTCCAATGACGTTTGTTTTGTGACAGTGAAGCTGTCTTTGGAATTAATATCAAAATAAAAAATACATATGCATAAATAATTATGAAGTATTACTTTAATAATAGGTAAATCTATGTTAAAATTCACTTAAGATAAATTAAAGTAATGTAATATAATCAAACCAATATGAAATAAAGGAATGAAAGAGATGATTTAGAATTTCATAAAAGTATAACAAAATGAAAAAATTTTAAACAACATCAATTATTTAGTAAAGTTCCATTCCAAGATACTATAGAGATCAAGCTTAATGTCCATAATCATTAAATTGTGTTAAAAATTAAATGACATGTAAAATATTTCAAAACAAAAATAAAATAAAATGAGTCCAATTATTTCTTTTATATCATTTAAATATCATTTAGAATTAATGTGAATTAATATAGAAAGTAAAAATCAATTATAATAACATATAATTTTTGCATTAACTAAAAAAATTAAAGCTAAAATGAGAGTTTTATAGTAATTAAGCAATATAAAGCCAAAAACGTTGAAGAAATGATATAAATTGTGTAACAAATTTTCACTACACGATAGTAAAATGATCAAGTGTACATATTATATTCTCAAATCATGTTTGAATAAAAAAGCCTCATAATGGATGTCAAAACTCTGTAAAAATTTTTGGAAGTACATAAATTAAAATTTAATCAAATAAAGCTCCTCAAAATTAAAATAATGATGTTTTTAAACCTGATTAGGGATCGATTAAAACTACTAAGAATAACAAAAATTTAAATAAAAAGTAATAATAGTAAATTATTATATTAATACTAATTAAATATTATTTTAAAAATTAAACTAGATAAATGATACTAATATAATATAGCAAAATCAAAGTGATGCACAAAGGAGATTAAAAATTTATATACTGATATAACAAAAAAATCAAGAAAACTAAACAATTTAGGTAAATTGTATGGAAAATTGAATTCCTGGTGATGTAGATATAATATGTAATATCCTGAATAATCAAATAAGGTATTAAATGAAAAATTCTTATAAAATATTAAATTTTTTAGAAAATATATATATATAAAATTGTATAGGTGAATATTCAATTAGAAAGAGCACATCTAGCATAGTCGAATAACATTTTTTTCTCATTGATATTGTTTTATTATAGTGTTTCAATTTATCTTTCTTTAGTATTAATAAATACTTTCTTTACATTAAAATAATAATATGTTATTATATATGTTCAGTTATTTTTGTAATTCATAGTAGTTCTAAAAGAGTTCCAATTGAGGCAAAACAAATGTTATTAGACCGCTTTTAGTAAAGTCATCCAATAGATTTATAATTTCTATATTTCAAAATGTTTTCTTTTATATGGTTTCATCATATGAGATTTCAATTTCTTTCTTATTTGACATTCAAGGCTGTTACCCTTGATCTCCTTAATATGTTGGAATGCAACATTCCTTTGTAATGTAATTCATTTTGCAAAATTTATTTCTTCAAATTAACTTTTTAACTACGTAACTCTGCATCTCATATGTTGTCTCATTTACATCACCATAATTGTTTTGAATTATATTGTTTGAATTAATCTCATTTAAGCTTTAATTTATATTTACATATCCTAAAAATAAAAATTTAATAATATTTATGATTATTTATTTTTGTTGTTGGTCATGTCGCACAAAGTTTTAGCAGAAGAAATATTTATTTCTATATTTTAAAATATTTTAATTTTTAAGTTTTTAAAATATTTTTTGAGAAAATTTCATTCCTACTTCATGTTATTATCGAAGATGTTACATTCAGTCTCTATACTATCGTGCAACGTAACACTCACATGCAATCAATCTAATTTTTAAAACCTTTTTACATTTATTTTGTTATATTTCCATGTAATTATAAATCTAATATATGTGACATTTGTATCACTTTCATCATTTATTTGATTTTATTCGATTTATCTCATGACATTTTAAGTATATATTTAAGTAATATTAAAAAATCTTTCTTTTTTTTTGTAGTCATAATAATTGGAAATGAGGTCTTATATATAAGAAATAAACATCATTTGAATAGGCTAGATGGGCTCCAGCAAATTAAATATTCAATTTTACATTTTTTTAATATTTTATTCTCTAGAGTTTTTACTTTATGAGGTGTTTCAATTTGTGCCTAATTTGATAATTGATGATAATTCATTCATGTATTCTGGTTCTCTTAAAATAGCTTTCTTATATAATTTATGAAATTTGATCAAAGATATTATTTTTTTTGATATATTACTATGTAATTATAAATCTTCTCATGTGTGACTTTTACTTTCTTGTTGGTTCATTATGTTACATTACATCAATTTATCTCATTAATCTTTAAAATATATTTGCATAAAATAAAATTATAAATTTATTGTTATTGGTGATTGTTTTTTTGGTTATTTATTTTAGTACAAAATAATGTTCGATCGAGATGAATAGATCCTCATTGGACACATGTCGAAGAGTTATATCAAATTAAATATTCATTTTTAAATTGATAAATAATCAATTTTCAAGCATTTTGGTGAATTTTATGACACATTTAGATTGGTACCTTATTTGGAAATCAATGATGTAGAACATGCTGTCCTAAAAATTTTGAAATACAACTTTCTCGTATATTGTTTTTTATTACTTCAAATATTTTAGTTTTATTTTTTTTCTTTACAATGTAAATCTAAGTTTTTTATGTAGCTAGTACCATTTATGATTTTGTTATATTATAATACTTCAATTTATCTTATTTCTACTTTAATACATATTAATTAAATATTAAAATAATTTGTTAGTCATATTTTTTAATTTACTTTAGTAATTTGTTCTATTTAAAAATGAGATTTGATGAAAAAAATAAATATCATTCGACTAGTCTTACGAGTAACCTCAAGTTAGATATTAATTACTATACTTTTAAATATTTCATTTTCTTTTTGATTTGACAAGATTTTAGAAGTATTTTAATCGTACCTTATTTGATAATCAAGGATGTTACTCTCGATTTATTTTATTAACTTCGAATACAACTTGCTTGTTAAATTTTCCTCATTCATTCAAATATTTTGAGTTAATATATCTCATTAAATTTTTGTATATGCATATTGAATATGATAAAATAATTATTTATCATTTCTGCTGGTCTACTTATGTAATACATCAAAATTACAAATTGAGGTCCTATCAAGGCAAAATGAACATTGTTGAATTTATGTCAATGTGTTAGATATTATTAATTCATTTTTTTTAATTTTTATATATTTTAGGATTTGGGTTTTTGCATATTTTACAATATTTTATGTTTCATGGCAACTTTTTAATCATGAATTTTATGCTCAATATTCTTAATATTATGGTATGTGCTTTCATGTTAATTCTTACTATTTTGTTCTAATATTTCTCTTTGATTTAGTTACAATGCTATGCAAGTGTACATTTCCGCTTGTGTGAGCCTTACCATGCCTCGATTTCATTACCGTACATGCTACAATTTGTTATATTTTAGCTGTAAATATATTTATTAAATACTAAGGCAATAATTTATTACTTTTTTTTACTTCTTTACTTTGATAATTAATAATATATTTCAAATGACATTTAATTATAATTTAACAACATGCAAGGACTTCAACTAAACAATTTCTATCAAATTAAATTTTGATTACTTTATATTTAAATATTTTTTACAGAGCTTGTTTCATTATTTTTCATATTTTACTTTCTACGTAATTTAATGGTTGAAGATTTTACATTCAATCTAATTAGTATACTTGAATGCAACATTCCATTGTAATATATCTCTTTCTTCAAATGTTTCATATAAATTTGATTATATATCTATGAAATTATAATTTTTTTTAATTTGACCTTTAATTCGTTGATTTGCTTATTTTATTTTTATTCAAATAATCTCATTTTTACTTACATATATATATTACTAAAATAATACTTTATCAATATTTATGCCTATTTACATTTTTAATTCACTATAATTCCAAATTAATCTAATCGACATAAAAATAACTTTGGTAGACTTAGGTCAAAGAGCTCTATCTACTAGAGTGTTTTCTTTTATTTTCTCAAATTCTTCATTTTTAATAAAATTTAGGAAGGTTTTACTATGCATTTTAATTCCTAGAAGGTTTGCCAAATAACGATTTTATTGTCGATGTCGTTACTAGTTCAAAATGAAACTTTTTTTATAATTTATCTCATCTCTTAAAAGTTTTTGCTTTGTTTTGTATCAATTAATTCATAAATCTTATTCTCCATGCAAGTGTGCAATACATCATTTTACTTTAATTGTTTTAGATTGTCTTAATATATTTTATTTTACGTTTGACATATATTTACTTAAAATTAAAAAAAATTAGTTTTTTAATTTAGTAAATCAAAGTAATTCTAAATGTGGTTCAATTAAAAATAACTAATATTATTATACTCATCTCAATGGGAAATGTTAAATCAAATATTTATTTATTTTTCAAATTTTTTTCATTTTGGTTATCTTTATGTGTACTTTGAGATATTTTTATTTATACTTCATTTGACTTTTGAGGATGTTACATTCAATCATCTAAGTATCTAGCTGCACAACTATTTTGTACAATGTGCCTTTTTTATTCAAAATATGTGCTTTGATTTGGTTACTTTAATTTGCAACTCAAAATTTGTTTTCATGTAACCATTGCTTAACTTTCTTTTGGTTTTATTATATCGCTTTAATTTGTCCCATTTCAACTTTAATAATGTTTACTTAATGTTGAAACTATATTTTATTATTCGTTATACTTTTCCATATTAAATTTAATAGTAATTAAAATGAGATCTTATGAAAATAAGAAAATTTTTATTAGACAAGTTTCAATGAGTTTTATCTAAAAGATACTTATTTTTATATTTTAAAAAAAGCTATTTTCCAGGATTTTTGTATAATTCACAATATTTTTTGACTCTAAGTTTGTTGATGATTGTGTATATTAAACCCAATATCTTTAGTATCTTGGAAAGTAATTACTTTTATATAATTCATTACTTATTAAAACTACAATGCTTCAACATTCCACATTAAAGCTTTAATATCTAATTTTGTAAATTTTAAATAAATAATTAATTATTTTTTATATTTATTTACTTTATTATATTTTATAATTTCAAAATAGGATTCTCTCTAAATGATGCAAATATAGTTTAACTCATTTAGATGAGTTCTATCCATTGATTACATTGTATTTATATTTTCAAGAATTTATTTTTTTAGTTTTTTACTCACTTTATGAGATATTTTTATTCATACATGATTTGATAATCGAAGATTTTGTGCTTCATCTTCTTTTTCTCTTTGAATAAAACTTTTCTTTATTATTTATCTGATATCTTTAAATATTTTCAATGATTTGGTCAAATTAGTTTTAAACTATAAATCTCATATAATTTTTCCAATATACTGCTTTAACTTAGTTATATTATATTTCTTTAATTTATCTTGTTTTAGCTTTAAAATATTTTTACTTAATCTTAAAATAATAATTTGGTATTATTTGTTTTTTGGTTTGATAATTTGTAGTATTTCCAAATAAGGTTTTATTGAGACAAAAGTAATGTCATTAGATCTTATCTTAATAAGCGCTACCAAATAATATATATATTTTTTAAAATATTTTCATTTTATTTATTTTTACATACTCTTTGAACCATTTTGATTTCTACCTAATTTGATAAGTGGAGATATTGCATTTAATCTCTTTGGCATCAGTACAATTCATCTCATTTTATGAAAATTTTCAATAATTATGTTGTATGAGTTTGTAATTCTTAATCTTCTCTCATGTCACCTTTGCAACACCTTGAATTTTCTATATTATGTTTATTCAATTCATCTCTTTTTAGGTTTAATGTATATTTTCATGATATTCAAATAGTATATTATAAATAGTACATTTTTACAATTGTCTCTTATTTACTTTACAAATTTCTTAGTTATTCCTATTGAGTTTCAATCAACATGAAACAAGTGTCGTTCGTCTCATTTTTATGAGCTTAATCAAATTAAATATTTAGTTTTAGTTTTTAAAATATTTTATTTTCTTTTGTTGTTTTTTTTATTTAAAAGAAATTCAATTTTTTGCCTAATTTGATGACCAAGGGACATTAGACTTAATCTCTTTGGAATATTTCAATGTAACTTTTGTGTATCGTTTATCTCTTTTATTTAAGTTTTTCACTTAGACTTGGTTATTTTACTAACCCTATATCTTATCTAATGTGACATTTACATTGAATTGATTCGAACATATTACATTTCTCCAACTTATCACATTTCATTTTTGCTATATAAATTTAATAGATATTGAAATAAATTTTTCACTTTTTCTTTTATTTTATTATGAAATCATAACTCCTCTCAATGAGTTATATCCAATGAAATTTCAATTTCTATATTAATTTGATGGTTGTTTATATTACACCCAATCCTTTTTTATCTTAGAATGTAACATTCTTGTAAAAGTTATGCCATATCATAAAATTGTTTTTCTCTTATTTGGCTATATTATTATGTGACACTAAATCACGTCTCATGTGATTTTTAAGTTAGTTTTATTTTGTTATATTATGTTGCTTCAATCTATCTTATTTTAGCTTTGATATACCTATATATATTAACTTAATATGACAATAATAATTTTTGATTACTTACGGTTAAATAGGTTTCAAATGCTTTGTAACTAGAAATGAGGTCAAATCAAGATGAAACAAATATGCCTAAACTCATATTAACAAGTTATATCTAACGAAATATTGATATCTTTTATTTTTTTAATATTATATTTTCAATAATTATTTATTATTTATAGTTATTTTAATTTGTAACATTTTTTATGTATGTAGATTTTACCATTTATGTCCACAGTGCAATGGAATTGGACATTCCCATGAAATTTTTGTCATTTCTACAAATTATTTTTCTTTAATTTTGCCATTCAAATTCATAACCCCAATTCTCATCTTATGTGACATTTAAATAACATTAGCTTTGTTGCATTTATATTTCTTCAACTTATCTCTTTATAGTTTTAGTATATGTTTATTTAATTATAAAATAATAATTTATTGTCATTTCTTACTATTTAATTTGATTGTTCAAATAAATTCCAAAAATTATTTGATGGTTAGGAACCAAACATCACTAGAATCATCTCAATGAGCTTTCTCTAATTAAAATTTTATTTGTTATATTTTTAAATATTTTATATTCCAATGTTTTTGAGTTTTTTAAGTGGCACATTAATTTGCCAATGTGATATCCATAATACCTTAGGAGGCAACCTTGGATAGCTTATGTCGATTTTGTAGACTTTTTGCTTTGATTTAGTTATATTACTATGAATTTAAAAAATCATCTAATATTAGCTTTTAATCACTTTTATTTGGCTATATTGCATTACTTCAAACTATCACATTTCATATTTAATGGAAATTGTATTAGTTTTAAAAAATAATTTATTATTATTAATTCATAATTACATTGTATATTCACAATAATTTGAAACAAGGATTGATTATGATAAAACTATTTGTCATAATAATATAAACTTATCCATTCCCAATAAATAATCAATTATGTGTTGTTAAATATTTTAATTTCATGTGCTTTTGCAAACATTGTGAAATATTTTTATTTTTTCAAATTTGATTGTAGATGGTGCTGCATCCCATGTTGTAATCACAAACTGCAATTTTTCCAAACAATGTATATTCTTTCTTCAATTTTTTTCTTTTATTTTGTTTATATTACTTTACTAAAACTTACATCATCTATGGTTTATCATATATATATATATATATATATATATTCAATTTTTAAAAAATATATTTTTATATTTATTAATTTGAGTAAATCACAATAGTTTGAAATGATTTCCAATTGAGATAAAGCACTCATAAACATAATGACCTTAACAAGCTCTATTGAATTAAATATTTTCTTACATGTTTTTTAATATTTGATTTGTTTGGGGTTTTTTTGCACATTTTATGAGATATTTTAATGATTACATGATGTAATGATTAATGATTTCACACTTTATCTCCGTAATGTTCAAATAATGTTTTATTAGAAAATATGCTTATTTTATTCTAATTTGTAGAAATTAGAAAAACGTTTTCATAAAGAAATAACAAATGTCATTGGAATCGTCCAGACAAGGTCTAACAAGTTGAGCTCTTATTTTTATATATTTTAGATTTTTTCATTTTAGTTCTTTTTTTAACATTTTATGAGATTTTTTAAGTCATTTCTCTTTTGATAGTTAAGGATGTTATAGTTGATCACCTTTGTATCTAGAAAGACAACTTTCTCACATAATTTCACTCTTTTCTTCAATTTTTACTCTTTTAATTGTTTATATAAATATGTAACTCTAGGTCTTTTTTTGATTCATCATTACATTACTTTTATTTTATTACATTATCATTTGTCTTATTTTAACATCAATATAAATTAACAAAATGTTAAAAAAATTACTATTCTTATTTCTTCTTTTTTATTTTAATTAGTAGTAATTTCGAATGAGGTTCAATTAAAAAGACACAAATATCATTTGACTCATTGAGAGGAGAGGAGTATATCTAGTAAAATATTTTTTTAATCATTTCAAAACTTTTTTTCTATGATTTGTTTGTGCTATACGAGATATTTTACTTCATACCATCTTAATTAATATATGATGTACTAGTAAAAATATTTTAGTGTGTTAGTAGGCTTTATAAGACCACAAAATTTTTACTTGATTTGATGATAAAATATTTTACACTTTGTCATCATAGAAACTTATAATGCAACTTTTAGATACAATTTATCATATTTATTGCAATTTTTCTCTTTGATTTGGCTACAAACTATCTACTCTAAACTTCCTCTCAAGTGACAATTGTATTTGTTTGTTTTTATTATATTTCATTGCTTATAATTATCTTAATTTAGCTTTTATATATTTTAACTTAATTTGGCTATACTACACTTGTTCAATTTATATCACTTTGGCTTCAACATAAATTAAATTAATATTAAAATAATAATTTATTTTATTTATGTTTTTTTACTTTATTAATTCTGCATAATTCCAAAAGAGAATCAATTGAGATAAACACATCATTGTGCCTCCTTCTTTGACAAGCTCAATATAATTAAATATTTAATATTTTTATATTTTTTTACATTTTATTTTAGAATTTTTCATACTTCTTGAGAAATTTTTGTTCATATTTGGATGATGATTTAGTACATTCCACTAGATTTCTCAATTATCCTATAGTACAAACAATCCAACAAAATTTATGCAATTTATTTGAATTATTGACTTTTAATTGGTTATACTATATTTCTCCAATATATCTCATTTTAATTTTAAAATAAGTTTCCATAATTTTAAAATGTTATTTTATTAATATCCTTTGTACTCATTTTTATATTCGTTTAGTATTCCATGGGAGTTCCAATTGAGCCAAAAATTTTTAGACTCATCTCAAAGACCTCTATCCAATGATATATTTATTTTTATATTTTAAATAATTTTATTTTCTTAAATATTTATTTTAGGTTTATAAGACATTTTTTCCTATTTGATGTGACCATAAAAAATGTTAAAAAAGATTTCATTTGTATCTTTGAGTGCAACTGCCTTATAAAATTTACTTTATTTTTTATAATTTTTTTAATTTATTTACATTGTTTTGTTAAAAAGAATATCTACTAGTTTGAACATGACATGTCATTTATTTTATTATATTATAGAGTTTTGATTTATCTAATTTTAAGTTGTATTTATATCTTATTAATATTTAAATAATAAATTATTATTTATGCTAAAAAATCAATATTTTATATTTTTAAACTTTTTTAGGCTTTTGGTGTGTTTTATGTGTTATTTTAAGTTATAAATTATCTTGCGATTGAGTATGCTATACTCAATATCTTTACTTATTGTTTGTGCTTAATTACATAGATATCTCACATTAATTCAAAACTTTGCTCGCCGAGATGAATTTTACTTCATTGGACACGTCTTGAAGATTTATATCCTATAAAATATATATTTTGAATTATTAGGCTACCCTTAATGAGGAAAGTAAAATTAAATATTTAATATATATTTGATTTGAATTGTGCTTATTTAAATTTTTTATTTTATAGTAAATAAAAATTAGTTTTTGATCAAGTTCAAACAAATATCAGTGTTCATCTAAATTTGTTGTATACAATAAACATTCATATGTATATTTTTAAATACTTCATTTTCTAGTGGTTTGAAATGCTTTACTAGATTTTTCATTTACAAATAATTTGATGATTAAAGATGTTACCCTTAATCCCTTTAGTATTTCTGAATGCGTCATTCCCACAAACATTCCCTCATTTCTTGAACAGCTTACTTTGATTTGTTTGTATTAGAATGTTAGTCAAAATCTCCTCTCATGTGACTTTTGGATTGCCTTGTATGTATCATATTAAATTGCCTAAATATTTTATTTTTTGGTATGTTTTCATGTTTAACAAAACAATTTCATTTATAACTTTTTTTATGATTGGGGATGTTCCACTTCATCTCCTTATCTTAGAATGTAACGTTATCTTACAATTTACTTCATTTAATAAAGTGTTTTACATTGATTTATTTATGTTACTATGGTTCAATTTATCTTATTATTTCTTTGAAGTATTTATTTAATTTTAAAATGACATGCTATTATTATTTATTCTTGTTTTTCTAGTGATTCTCAATTATTCCAAATGTCATTACACTAATGCCAACAAGCTTTACCTGCTTAGATATTTTTTATATTGATAAATATTTTTTTTTGTGGGTTTTTGAATCCTTCATCAGCCATTTTGACTGTACATCATTTCACGATTGAAGATGTTATACTGAATCTGCTTATTTTTGTTGAAATACTAATTTCTTTCATAATTCTCCTTATTCATTCAATTTTTTGACTTCTATTTTATGATATTTCTATTAACTCAAATTATATTCTTGTGTGATTCTTATATCACTTTGTTTAGGCTATATTACATTGCTTAAACTTTTGTTATTTTAGTCTTACAATATGGCTTCCAAATATAAAGATGATAAGTGATAATTATTTATTTTTTTAACTTTGGTAAATTATAGTAATTGCAAATGAAGACTATTGGAGGTGAAATAAACATTGTTGGACTCTTCTAGAAAAATTATATTTAGTAAAATATTCATTTGTTTATTTTTAATTAATTTATTTGTAGAAGTTTTGCTATTCTATCCAAGGAATTTCGATTCATACTAGATTTGATGACCAGCTATGTTGCACTTGATCTCCTCAGTAAACATGTTTTCTTTAATGTTTATTTAATTTTTTTAAAATTTTAACTTAAATGTTTTTACCCAACAATGATTTGGATAAATTATTTCACTTCAATTTTTGACATATCAACTTTACGATATATATATAGAAATAAAAATGTAAACTCTTTTGCATATTTAGCTTAGTATTTTGTAATAAATCCAAATGACCTATGATTTGGAGGAAAGGTGCCATTGGACTCATTCGGCATCGTTTACATAATTAAAAATTCATTTGTTTATTTGTAGTGTTTTGGATTTGCTTTATGAGATATTTTAGGTAAATCCTAATTGGGGAATAAGGATATTACATTGAATCAATTTAGTATTTTAATATTATCCTTCATACATAATTTATCTTATTTGTTCAAAATTTTTGCATTGATTTGCGTAAAATTTTGTGTAACCTACATCTCATCTCATGCGATCTTCACGTCGCTTTGATTTCATTATTGTATGAATTTAATTTATATCTTTTTATCATTAATATATGTTAACTTTGTATTAAAAAAAATTAGTAACATTTTTTCTTATTCTGAAATTCATTATCCATTGAAGATGAAACCAACATTGGTAAACTTGGACTGTTGACCTGCACTTAATTATATATTTGGTTTAAAATATTTAAAAAATTTAAAAATTTATTTTCTTTGTATTATTTATTAGGAGTTACTTTTAATTTTTCTAATTTGACAACTAAGAATATTACACATGAAAACTTTTGGACATTTCAATTCAATTATACAATACAATTTAGCTTATTTTAGAAAATATTTTTCTCTTATGTGGTTATATTTTAGTGTAACAATAAGTCTTCTCTCATGTGACTTTTTAATTATACGTAATTGATTTTTTTACATATCATTAATTTATAATATTTCGACTCTAATATATATTTATTTAATATTAAATGAATAATTGAGTATTTTTTACACTTATTTACTTCGATAATTTTTTACGTTTCATAAACTTAGACGAAAGAAGAAGGAAAATAATGTTGATGGACTTGTATTGACAACCTCTATCTAATTAAATAATTTTATATTTTAAAATGTTTATTCTTAAGATCTTTCACGTTACTTATGTCATTTTTTTTATTAATATTAGATTTAAAAATCGAGGACATTACATTTTATCCTCTAAGTATCCTGCAGTATAATTTCGTTAGTCAATTTATCTCATTTCCTACATTTTTAGTGCTTTGATTTATGTTATGCTATTTCACTTTAATAAATATCTATTTAATAATAAATAAAATTTTTTTTATTGTTATTAATCCTTACCTTTTGTAGTAATTTATAGTGTTTGAGATGATTCTCAATTGAGGTAAAACAACTTGAATGTGATTTAATTAAATTTCAATTTTGATCTTTTATTAATTATTTTATTTTCTGGCATTTTGGCAATCCCTTAGAATTATTTGAAATTCCGTCTAATTTTATGATTGAAGATGTCACATGTAATGCCTTTTGTATTATGGAATCAAAGTTTCCCACAAATCTTATCTCATATCATCAAAGTTTTTGTTGGATTAGGTTTTATCACAACATAACTCTTGACTCCACTCATGCATTTTTTACATAATTTTCATTTTTTTTATAATATATTGCTTTAATTTAACTTCTTTAATCTTTATAATATTTTTTTTATTAATATTAAAATGGAAATTTATTTTTTCCAATGCTATTTGCTTTGTTAATTCACAATAATTCCAAAGGAGACTTAGTCGAGATTCAAGTAATCCTATTGAACTCATCTTGACAAGCTTTTTGAAATCTCAATATTCATTGTGGTATTTTAAAATATTTTATATTGTATGGATTTTGTTCATTTTATAAGACATTTTGATTTGTTATCACTTAATGATCAAAGATGTTACACTTTTTCTCTTCTTCATCATGGAATATATGTTTCACATATGATTTATGTCATTACTTTCAAACTTTTTGTATTTATTTTTGCGTATTAGAGTGTGACCTTTAATCTCCGTTTTATGTCATACACTTCTTTTATTTTCTTGTATCATATTGCTTCCATTTTACTCATTCAATTTTTAATAAATGTTTACTTATGTTTAAAATGATAATTTGTTATTATTATTGCTTATTTACTATGATAATTCTTTACAACCTCAAATGAGGTCCTCTTGAAATGAAATAAAGATTGTTGAACTTTACTCGATGAGCTCTTTCAAATTAAGGATTACTTTTTGTATTTTCAAATATTTTAGTTATTAAATTTTCCTTCTATTTTTCAAAATATATTATTTTTACTTATTTGACAACCAAGGATACTATGCTCAATGTCCTGATTATCTCAAAATGCAACTTTCCAGCACAATGTATAACATTTTTTTCTTAATATTTATTTATGATTTTATTTGATTTTTATGAAATTAAAAATCTACTCTTACATGACCATTATATTATTTTTTTTGCTACATTCTATTATGTTAATTTATTTTTTAAACTTTAATATATATTTACTTGTAATAATTTCAAATGAGAATCTATCAAGATGAAACAAATATTATTTTACTAATTTAGATGAGCTATATCAAATTAATTGCTTTTTAAATATTTTTATAATATATTATTTGCTTAGGGTTTTTAATGCTTTATGAGTTATCTTGATTCTTTTATAATTTGATGGATGACAACTTCCTTTATATATTATAAAGAAATTGTCTCACACAATTCATCACTTTTCTTCAATTGTTTTGTAGTGATTTTGATATTTTAATATGAAACCATAAATCTTCCCTTATGTGAGATTCACATTAGTTTCACTTAGTTATATTATATTTCATTAATTTTTATCATGTTAGACATAATATATATTTACATTATAATATAATAAAGCATGTTATAATTATTTTTATTTTTTATGGTAATTAAGAGCACGTTCACTCATGTGAATGATCTCTATCTTCTCAATTTTTTGGAATGCAATTTTCCTATAAAATTTATTAAATTTCTTGAATTTTTATTTAATTTTAATATTATATTTCATTAGCTTTTAAGATTTAGTTGTTAATATATTAAAATAATAATGTATTGTTATTTAATTATTTTCTTTTTTAATTTACAATTATTCTAAACTAAGTATCAATGAGTTCTGTATAATTAAATATTAATTTAAATTACTTTTTATATTTTATTTTCTAGTGTTCTTAGAATTTTTTGAAATAATTTTCTTCATACATTATTTAATGATCGAGAACATCACATGCAATATTTTTTGAAATAATTTTCTGATTTTTTATCTTTATTTTGCTATATTACTTGGAAACATTTACTCTGTTCTTGTGTGACCTTTATATTATTATAATTCAATTTTAGTACACAGCTTCAATTTACATTTTTTAAGCATTAATATATGTTTACTAAATTTTAAATACTAATTGTTCATTACTTTTTCTTTTTTTAGAATTTTAAATCATTCTAAACAAGGTCAAATTGAAATATAACAAATATCATTTTATTCGTTCAAAGAGTGCAAGCATATTAGACATTCAATTTTATATGATTACAATTTTTATTTTTTTTTGGATTTGGCATTCTTTATAAGTCATTTTAATTTGTAAAAACTTTGATATTCAAGAATGTTAAGCTCAATGTCCTTAGTCTCTTTGAATGCAATATTGTCATACAATATTTTATTTATCATGCTTTATGTGAAAGTTTGACTCACATGTGAATCGACAATTGAGGATGTTATACTCGACCACATTAGTATCTTGGAATACTAATTTCCTTGACAATTTATATCATTTATTTAAAAAAAATTTATTTTATTATAATAAAATGAAAAGAAAATTCTCCTGTACTATCCCTTAAATCACTAATTTTATATTTTAGTACATTATAATAATTTACACTTCTTTGACTTTATTATATATTCACTAAATATTAAATTAGTAATTTAGAATTATTTATGTTTTTTACTAAGATTATTTACATTACCATGTCATATATTCAATTTTTATTTTTTAATTAATTTACTTCCGTGAGTTTTGGCATGCTTGAAAAGATATTTAGAATCGTACAAAATTTTGTGGTTAAGAGTGTTACATTTGATCTTCTTATTGCCTTGAAAAGTAACATCACCACATAATTTATCTAATTTCTAGAATCTTTTTGCTTTAATTTGTTTAAATAACAATGTAATTATAATCTCTTTTAGTGGTTCATTTACATCACTTTGATTTGGTTCAATTACTTTGCTTCAGTGTATCTCATTTTTTCTTTCTTATATTTATTTACCAAAAGATAAATGTTAATGTTTTCCATTTGTGCATATTTATCTTGCTATTTAGTAGTAAATCCAAATGAGGTCTACTATTGAAAAAATGAATATCATACACCTTTCAACTTGGTTTTTCCTAATTAAGAATTAATTTGTAGATTTTTAATGTTTTTAGATGGTTTACAAGATATTTTTATTGATACCTAATTTAACTTATGATATGTTTTGTTAGATCTCCTCAGTATCTTCGAATGTAATTTTCTTTTATTATTTATCTAAATTCTTCAAAAAATTTCATTGGTTTGGTTACAATATTAATATCTTAGAATGCAATTTGGCTTCAATTTATCAGTTTTTAACATTAATATAAGTTGTGTAAATTTTAAAATAAAATTTATCATTATTTTTTCTTATTTGATAATTCACATAATTAAATATTAGGTCTAATTGAGATGAAATTGATATAGTTGAACCTTGATTGATACGATCTATCAAATTAAACATTCTTTTTCTAATTTTAAAATTTTTATTTATTTTTTTACATAATTTAATGGATATTTTAATTGTTTTAGATTTGATGATTGAGAATGTTGTACTAAACTCTTTCTTTTATCATAATTTAAGTATCTATTACACCTTATCTTATCTCATCAAATATTTTTCTTTCAGTTAGTTGTATTTCTACATAATTCTAAATCTTGTCATGATGTTTACACAACCTTAAAGTGATTTTATTACATTTCATCAATTCATCATATGTTTTCTTTTAATATGTATATTTATTAATGTTAAAAAAATTCACTAAAATTTATGCTAATTTACTTTTGTAGTTTATGTTAATTCTAAATAAGGTCAAATAGGGAATTAAAATTTTATTTTTGAGAGTTTTGGCATTCTATAGGAGGAATTTTTTTCAAAGCTTTCTAATTATGATGGATGTCACACTTGATCTCTTTAGTATCCTTACATGTAGTTGTCTCATATAATTTTTTAAGAGATCTTATTAAGATAAAATAAACAATGTTGCACACAACTTTAAAAGCTCTATGAATTGAATTATTTATCTTTAAATTTTTAAAAATTTAATTTTAAATTTTTTTAGCATATTTTATGAGATATTTTTTGTTTAAAGGTTATTTATTAACTGATGATTGCACAGTTGATCTTCTTATTATCATAGATAGCCATTGACTTACACAATGGTTTTCATGTCTTGAACTTTTTCGTGTTGATTTGGTTCTATTACCAGTTTTAAATTTATCTCATTTTAGATTTATTGCATATTTAAGTAATTCTAAAATAATAATTTATTATTATTTAAGTTTGTTTACATTAGTAACTTATCATTATTGGAATGGCGTTTCATCCAAATAATACAAAATTGTGTGCCTAACCTCAACGATCTCTATCCTTTGTGTTAATTATTTTTATACTTTTAAATATTTTATTTCCTTTATTTCTTGATGCTTTTTATGATATATTATCATTATTATCTAATTTGATGATTAAGGATGTTACACTTGATCGACTTTCTATCTTTCAAACGAACTTTCCCATAAAATTAATTTACTTTTGATATGTTTTGATTTGATTTAGTCAAATTACCATTTAATACTAAATATCTTATGATTTGTCCATAATTCACTTAGATTTGGTTGTAATATATTACATTAATTTATCTCGTTCTAGCTATCATATTTTTGAATTAATATTTGGAAAAAAAAATTGTTCATGCCTTTAAGATTTACTCTTAAATATCGTTTTTTTGGTATTTTAACTCTTTTCTTTCTAAGATTATGGCATGCTTTATGCGACGTTTTGATTTGTAGCAAATTTGATGAGCAATGTTGTTACACTTACGCTCTCAATGAACTTATAATTTGGACTTCCTACACAATGTATCTTAGTTCTTAAAAGTTTTCTCTTTGATTAAATTAAAAATTTTGTAATGTTAAATCTCCTCTAATATGACCTTTACATCACTTTGATTTTGATATGTTGCTATTATTAAATTTTTTTGTTGCAACTTTAATAGAAATTTTCATAATATCAAAATAATACTTTATTATTATTTATGTTTATTTGCTTTGGTAATTTCTCATTATATACTATTGAGTTCTAATGTAGTCCTAATAAAAATCATAAATATCATTAGACTCACGTCGATGCACTTGATCCATTTAAATAACTATTTTCACATTTTTATATGTTTTACCAGTATTGATTTTTTTCTTGCTTCATGAGAATTTCAATTCTTACCTAATTTTATGACTGTAGGTTCTGCACTCAATCTTCTTTGAATCATGGAATGGAACATTCTCCCATAATTTATCTCATCAATTTAGGTTTTCACTTTCATTTAGTCATTTTACTAAGTAACTCTATGTCATATGCCATGTGATTTTTAAATTTCATTGATTTAGATACATTACATTTATTCAACAAATCATATTTCAATTTTCAAATATCATTACAGAATATTAAAATAAAAATTTATTATTTTGTACAGTTATTCATTTTCAAATATAGTAATAATTTATGCGGAGGTATGATCGAGATGAACAAAAATCATTGTACTCCTCTCAATGAGTAATTTCTAATTAAATATTGATTTTTTCCTTATAAATATTTTTATTTTTGAATTTTTTTGCATTATTTTAGAGATATTTTGTTTCAAATTTAATTTGATGATAATGGGTGTTACACTCCATCCTTCTTCTTTCTTGCCTACATTACTATGTAACACAAAATTGCCTATGTGACTTTTAAATCACTTTTATTAGATTATATTATATAACATCGATTTAACTCATTTCAAATTCAATATATTTTTACATGAGGTTATAGTTTATACATATTATTACTTATTCTTATTTATTAAATATGAAAATTGTTGGCTTTGTATTGAGGTGTTATATGAAATTAAATATATATATTTTTATTTTTAGTTATTTTTTATAAGGTTATAACATGTTTTATGGGATATTTTTATTTATACTTGATTTGACAATCAATGATTTTTCGCTCAAACTCTATATTATCCTTGAATTGAACTTTCCTATAAAATTTATCTAATTTACTAAATTTCTTTTGTTTATGCTTTCTATATTATATTTATTAAATTAAACTCCCTTTTTTCTTTAATATATATTTACTTAATTGTTAAATTGTAATTAATTATTTTTTTTATCATTTGCATTGGAATTACTATTTTTATTATTTACTTACTACTTTTTATATTTTCAAACAGTTTACTTTACAACATTTTTTTATTTTTTGAGGCATGTCGCATAGTACCTAATTATATGACTCACGATGTTATTCTTGATGAATATAGCATCCTACCTAGGAAACTTTCCTATGTATTTTATCAAATTTCTACAAAGTTTTTTCTTTGATTTCAATATGTTATTCTACAACTCTAAATATCTTACCATAATACCTTTATAGTACTATCATTTGTTTATATTGCAGTACTTCAAATTACCATATCTCAACATTAATTTTTGTTTACTTAATATTGATAAAATGATTTATTATTTTTATTTATAATTATTTTGCATATTAACAAAAAATCCAAATGAGGTTTGATCATGGCAAAACTAATGTTAGTTGCTTTACAAAAAAGATATACCAAAAAATATGTATATTTATATATTTCCAAATATTTTATTTTGAGGGGTTTTTTCATACTTTTTGATACATTCCAATTCATACGTCATTTGGTGATCAAGGAAGTTACACTTGATGTCACTAATTTCCCAAACATCAATTTCTCAGACAAAGATTCTCATTTCTTTAAAGTAACTAAAATAGCTCATAACGCATGCTAGAACATTTGTAATAAAGTAACTAAATTATGAGAAAGAATATTGAAATTGATAGAGTTCATTAAGACGAGTTTGAGGAGGTTTATTTTATCCTAAACACACCACATTTTGAATTACTATAAATTATTACTATAAATAAGGCTACATAATAATAAATTGTTTTATTTATATATTTAGTAAATATACATTAAAGTTTAAATGATATAAATTAAAATAACATAACGTAACAAAATGAAAGAAGTTTTAAAGTTTAATAGTATAAGATTTATGATTTTATAGCAATATAGCAAAAGAAAGCAAAACATTAGATAAATGAGATAAATTCTACGTGAAAGTTGCATTCAAGACACTAAATAAATTGAGTGTAACATTGTTAATCATCAAATTAGATATTAATAAATGTATCTTCTAAAATATTCCAAGATATTAAAAAAATGAATTATTTAAAAAAATGAAAAAAAGAACATATGATTAGATAAAGCTCACTAAGTAGAGTAGACAATGTTTATTTCTTTTTAATCTGATGTCATTGTCAATTATTACACATTACCCAAAAAAAATAATCAAAAACATTACAAATTGTTTTTTAATATTGAATAAATATCTAGTAAAACTAAAGTAAGACAAATTAATGAACTAAAACATAATTAAATCAAAGCGATTTAAATGTCACACAAGAGAAGATTCTCAGTTTCAAGGAAATATCACAAAATAAAAGCAAAAATATTTCATGAAATGAGATATAAAAAATTTTGCATTCCTAGATATTATGGAGATTATGTGTAACATCCTTGATCAATAAATCAAAGAAAATTAGAAAAATTTAAAAAATATAAAGGATCCTAAGAAAATTAAATATTTAAAATTAAAAGAACGAGCACTTCAATAGATATTCTCACAAAGGAAAATTGAAAAAATAATAAAATAATGAAAAAATATTTTAAAGGCACATACGAGTAGAATTAGTGTTTTAAAGAAATATAACCAAATCAAAGTGAATAATTTCCAAAAAAAAGATAAATCATTAGGGAAACCTATAGTCAAAAATATTATAGAGATAATGTGTAATATCCTCAATTAAGAAATTAGATATGAATCCAATTATCTTGTATTACAAGAAAAAATGTTAGAAAGTAATTTATTTGTAGGTATAAAAAAAGTTTGTTATATAGAGCTCATCAAAATGAGTAAAATGAAGTTTCCTATGATCTTAATCTAATCTCATTTCAAATTACTACGATTTACCTAAGAAACAATAAAACAAATTTATAATAAATTATTGTTTAAATATTTAGTAAATATATAATAAAGCAAAAACATTATAATTAAAGTAATATAATACGAAAAGTTAAAATAAAGTAAAAAACATGTCATAAAAGAATTAAAGTTTCACAATAATATATCAAAATAAACAAAAATAATTTAAAAAAAATAGATGAAGTGTGCCTAAACATATTAAAATAAAAAAAATTAAAATAAATAATAAATATATATATAAATTGATACAGCTTATCAAATAAGTCAAACAATATTTTGTTCTTCTTGAGCTAAGCATGTTTTGAATTACTCCAATTTTGCAAAGTAAATATGCATAAATAATATCAAATTATTTATTTACTATTAAGAAAATATGTATTAAAGTTCATGTAAGTCAAATGCTAGTATTATAATACAACAAAATAAAAGTGATGCATGGTCACACATGAGAAGATTTAGAGTAGCATAGAAATATACCAAAAGAAAAAATTAATGAAATAAGACAAATTTTTGAATAAAACTAAATTCCAAGGTACCTTAATGATCATGTGAAGCATACTTGATTATCAAATTAGTTATGAGTGAGATTGTTCGGTAAAACATACAAAAAACACTAAAAATGACATTTAAATTTGCAATACAGAATACGAAATTTGATATAGCACATGATGATCGGTCTAACGATGTTAAGAATTATAATGAACTACCATAGCAAATAAGTATAAATAATAATAAAGTTTTACTTTAATATAAATTAATTTCATATTAGAGCTAAAATAACATAAATTAAAATAATATAATACAACAAAATTGATGTCGTGTAAAAGTCACGATTGAGGACTCTAAAGTTACTAAAAAATTTGTCCAATAAAAGTAAAAGTTTAAAGAAAGAATACATAAAGTTTACCAGAATGTTGCATTCCAAGATGCTAAATGGATCAATTATAATATCCTAATTCATCAAATGAGGTAGGAATCTAAATATACATTAAAAAGAAAAAAAATCCAAGAAGACTAAATAATTCAATAAATAAAGCTAAATATTCAATTAGATAATGTTTCACAAAAGTACTCCAACAACACTTGTTTCATGGCCGTCTGATCTTCTTTTAAATAAAGTAAACAAATATAAAAGATAAAATGAGATAAATTGCGGCGACTAATATATCAAATCAAACCAAACTAACTATTACATGAGAAGAAAGAATAGTTTTTAGTAATATAAAAAATTAAAAATAAAAAATTTTAGATGAGAAAATTTTTTTGGGAAAGATTCATTCTAAGATATTTGGAAATTTTAGTGTTACAAACTCGGTCATCAAATAAAGTACAACTTAAAATTATGCATAAAGCACCCCAAAAAATAAAAAAATAATATATTAAAAAATATAGTGAAGTGATAATTTAATTGGATAGATCACGATGACCTAAACAAACGAAATTTATTTTTCTTGATAGGACCTCATTTTGAATTACTAGAAATTATGAAAACTTAAAAAACATAAATTAAGGTAATATAACTTAAATAAACAAAAGCAATTTATAAGTTAATTGATAAGGGGTTTACATTTTCATAGTAACATAGCCAAATAGAGATGAAATGTTTAATCAAATGAGATAAAATGCACAAGAAAGCAACATTCAAAGATACTAATTATCTTAAGCATAACATTTTCAATTATCAAGTTAGGTATGATCGAAACTATGTCAAGAAATTAGAACCTAAAATACTTTAAAAAATACAAAATTAAGATTTAATTAGAGAGAGCTTGCTAAGCAGAAAAACATTATGTTTTTTCTCCATTGGACTCATTCACACAACTGTAACAAATGTTTAAATTCAACAAATATAAAGAATGGTAAATTGTTATTTAATCTCAAATAGAAAATAATAATGTTGAAATAATATAAATTAAAGAATTCTAAAATAACGAAATAAAAATATTCTATAGCTCACATGGATAAGATTTACTACTTCATGGTAATATGAAGAAGTCAAATCAAAACATTTCATTAAAGAAATAAATAAAAAAATAGCATAGAAGAAATAAGATAAATTAAAGTAATATAAAATAAATTTAATAATGTGATGTAAAGGTCAAATGAAAAGAGAATTAAAGATTCACAGTAATACAATAAAATAAAAAGAAACATTTGACAAATAGAGATGAATCATACTAGAAATATAAATTCCACGGTACTAATGTCTTCATTAAATATGATGAAAATAGAAATATCTTACAAAGTTTTTCAAAACCCTCTAAAAATAAGGTAATTAAATATATAAAAAATGCATATTAATTTAACCATTTGAAACTAATACAAAAGCTCTATGTGTTGGAATTTAAATTAATGTTATAATCTAATAAAATCAAAGAAAAATCGTTTAAAAAATGAGATAAATTTTAAGGAAAAGTTAAATTTGAAGATTCTAAAGAGATCACTTATAATAATCCTCAAATATTAGATAAGGCATTAATTAAACTGTCTTGTTAAATATCCAAAAAAGCTGTTTAATAAAATATTAAAAAAAATTATTGTTTAATTGAATAAATCTTGGCAAGAAAATTCTTCAGGCATTTTCTTTATAATGATCCTACCTCGATTGGAATTTAAATGAATTACAAATGTAATTTGGCAAAAAAAAATATTTTTATTTAATGTTTAAGTAAATATTTATTAAAGAAAAAAAATATGATAAATTGAATTAATGTAATCTAACCATGTCAAAGTAATTTATACCAAATCAAAGGAAAAAAGTTGATTAAAAAAAAATTGTACAAGAAAGTTGCCTTTGAAGATGCTTAGAAGATCGAATATAACATCCTTCATCATCAAATCATATAAAACATAAATGTCTCTTTAAATAAGTCGAAACCATAAAAAAAATAATTTTAAAAAATTAATATTTCCATGTTTTGTGCCCATCATAGTGAGTCAAAGAATATTTGTATCATCAATGTTAGACCTTATTTTCAATTATTGATAGTAAGCAAACTTACAAAACAGAAAATTAATAAATTATTATTTTATTACAAATTAAATATGTACTAAATGTGAAAAGTGATAAATTGAAGTCATGTGATATAACAAAATCAAAATGATATAATGATCACATGAGAGCAAAAGAAATTTTTATAGAAATATAATAAATTTGAAGTACAAAGTTTGCAGAAATGAGGAATAGTATTTAGAAAGCCGCATTGAAAGTTATTAATAAAATTGAGTATTACATTCTTGACCAACAAATAAAATATGAATCAAAATTTCCTATTTGAAGTATAACTAAAAATTACATAATAAAATATTCAAAAAACTAGCATAATAAAAATATCTTATAACGTATTCCAAAATGCTAGAAACAAAAATATTTTAAAATACATAAGTGCATATTTAATATGCAATTCTTTATGAGACTAGTACAACTATGGATTTTCACCAACATCAGACCAACATTTCAATTATAGTGAATCACAAAATTAAATAAGCATTAAAAATAATTGATTTTTTAATATCAAGTAAATATATGTTAATGCTCAAATTAGGTAAACCAAAGCAATGTAACACAACAAAATCAAGGAAATTTAAAAGCCAAATAATAAAAGATTTAGAGTTTGATAGTAATATCACTAAATCAAAGAAAAAAATTTAAAGAAATGAGATGAAATATATTAAAAACTTGCATTCCAATATATTAAAAAAACCAAGTGTTACATTCTTGATCATTGGATGCTATATGAATGACATTTTCTAATAAAATATGCCAAGTTATTAATAAATTAAACTATTAAAAAAACAAAAATTAGTATTTATTTACATGTTCCTTACCCAGATAAGTCCAATGATGTTTGGCTCATTTCAATAGGATCTAAATTATAATTGTTGTGGATTAGCAAGCTAAAAAGGAGGAAATAACAAATTAATATCTTAATGTTAAAAAATTGATTAGGCTAAGATATGATAAATTAAAGAAATTTAAAATAACCAAATTAAGGAAAGTCATTTCAAGAAGCAAGATAATACATATGAAAAGATTGTATTCCTAGAAGCTTTAGGGAACGATTATAACAAATGAATACTAAATTTGTTACAACCTGTCAAGATGGTTCCAAAGATGGGTTTTTTCAATTCATCCTTGTTCTGAAATTTTGTAGCCAATGAAATATAATAAAAAAAAATAAAACATTTGTAATGGTCACATGAAACAAAAGTTAAACTTTCATGAAAATATAAAAAAATTAATGTAAAGTTTTTTAAGAAATGAGAAATTTTTTTAAGAATATTGAATTTTTAAAAACTATAGAGATTGAGTATATCATTCTCAATCATCAAATGAGGTTTGATACAAAATGCCTCATAAATCTTGTGAAATTTTTTGAAAAGAAAATTGTTTAAGAAAAAAAATTAATGTTTAACTTTATAGATCACATTGAGAAGAGTAAAAAAAGTTCATTTTTTCACAATCTAAGCTAATTTGAAATTATTTCAAATTACATAAGTAAATATGCATAAATAATAGCAAATTATAATTTTCAATATTAAGTAATTATATAATAAAGTAAAAACAAGATAAATTGAGCTAATATAATATCTCCAAATCAAAGCAATGAAAAAGTTGCACTAGAGGAGAATTAGAGTTTTCTAGTAATACAACAAAATGAAAGAAAACAATATCTAAAGAAGTGATAAATTATATTGGACAACATCATTCGAAGCTACTAGGTGAATTAAGTTTAACACCTTCGATAGTCAAATATGATTCAAAAAAACATGTCTAGTAAAGCATGCCAAAACTTTAAAAAGTAAAATATTTAAGAATATTAAAAATTAGGTATAATTGAATATAGCTAATCATGTCATGTCCAATGATGTTTGTTTCAACTCTATCAAACTTTTTTTTTGAATTACTACAAATTATAAAAGTAAATAATGAAAATAATATTAAGTTATTTTTTAAGGAAATATCTATCATAAAAAAAATATGATAAATGAAATTATTATAATATAAGCAAGTCAAATTAATGTAAAGATCCTGTTTGAGAAGATCTATAGTTAAATAATAATATAACAAATTGAAAGTGAAATTTTTGAAGAAATTGAGACAAAGTTTATGGTAAACATGAATTTCAAGATACTCAGAATAAAAGTGTTTTGCAAAATTACAAAAATCTTAGAAAATTAAAGATTTAGAAACATAAAAATAATTATTTAATTTTGTATCGATAGCCAAGACAACCCTTGAGACATTTTTTTTCTCGATTAGACATTGTTTGGAATTACTACAAATTACTAAAGCAAATAAGCATAAATAATAGTAATTTTTAGTTGAATATTACGCAAATATATATAAAGTTGAAATAACATAAATTGAATCACTGTAATATAACAAAATCAAAACAATATAAATGTAATGGGAGGGAAAATCAACACTTAGATAGAAGTATAAGCAATCAATGATAAGATTTCGAAGAAAAAAATTATATTAGAAAGTTGATTTCCAAAATGCAAAAGAGAATGTGTGTAACATCTTTAATCATCAAATTATTTACGAATAAAAATGTCTATTAAATAGGATAACACATGGAAAAATCATTAATTAGTAAAGCTCATAAACATATATTAAGTAAATTATTATTTAGTCATAAAGTAAATTTATTTCAAAGCTAAAATTACATGAATTGTTGTAAAATATTATAACTATATCAATGTTTTGTAAAGATTGAACTTGAAGAAAATGAGATTTTTTACTAATATATAAAATTTGAAAAAATGAGATAAATTTTCTGGGAATATTCCATTCAAAGATATTTAGAAACTTTAGTATAATATTCTCAATCATCAAATAAAGTATTAATTTAATTGACTCATAAAACATATAAAAATATCTAGTGAATACAATACAAAAAATAAAAAAATCTTTATTGTGTATGCCATGATGAGACTAGTCTAATGACATTTGTTTTGACTCTATTAAACTTCATCTTGAAATACTACAAGCTACAAAAAAGTATAAGTAATTAAAAATTTATTTTATTATTATTTTAATGTGTATTAAAGAAAAAATGGAAAAATAAAACAATATAACATTGCAAATTCCAAGTAATTTAAAGTCAAATGAAAGAAGATTTAGATCTTCATACCAATTTAATGAAATAAAAGCAAACAATTTACAACAATGAAATAAAATGTATGAGAATGTTGCATTCCAAAAAGAAAAAAGTTCAATATGACTTTCTGAATTATCAAATTAAGTTTGAATGGATGTATCTCATAAAACAAGTCATGATATTGGAAACTTAAATGTTTATAAAAAAATATAAAATGAATATTTGTGAAAGAAAGCTCAGTTAAACATGTCTAATGATGTTTGTTTTGTATCGATTAGACCTTATTTTGAATTAATGTTAATTAAGAAGGTAAAAAAACAAATATATGTAAATTGAAATTTTAATTTTAACAAATAAATAATAAATTTGAAATTTGATAAATAAAAAAATGTAATATAACTAAATCAAAGTGATTTATAAATCACACAAGAGATGATTTATAATAAAATTTTCTTATGAAAAAGACAAAGGGTAACATTTGAACAAATGACATAAAATATGCAAAAAGCTACATTCATAGATAATAAGGGCATCAAGTGTTGCATTCTCAATCATTTGATTAGGTAAAACTTTAATGTGTCCTAAGAGTTCCAAAATAAAAAAAATTAAGTTATTTGAAAATATAAAAATGAATAAACAGTTGAACAGTGCTCATCGTGATGAGTTTACTAATGTTTGTTTAGTCTCAATAGGTCGTCATTTGAAATTACTTTGTTAAACTAATTTAATTGAAAATAAATTGCAATTAAGTAGCTTTTATATTAAATAAAAATATATTAAATCTGAAATTTGATAAAATTAGGTAATGTAACTTAGCAAATAAAAAGATTTAGTAATAAAATCACAGCATTAAAAATTTCAAGAAATGATATAAATAGTTAAAAATGTGTCATCCTTAATCATTAAACTATGCACAAATTGAAAATAAAATATTTAAAAAATATTAAATTGAATATTTTAATAGATAGATCATGACAAGACGAGTCTAAAGATATTTACTTCATCTCGATCAAGCATGGTTTACAAATAATAAAAATTAGCAAATTAAGTAAGCATGAAAATGTCAAGCTATTATTATAATGTTAAATAAATCAATAACAAAGCACAAATGGGCTAAATTTAAACATTATTAAATAATCAAATCATAACAATTTATAGTTCGCAATAAAGAAGATTTTGTGTTATATCGTAATACAACAAAAAAAAGAAACCAATTTCAAGAAATTACATAAATTATATGAAAACTTTTGCATTTCTAGATAATATGAAAAGTATACATAAATTACACAATATTATTTAAATATTAAGTAAATATATATTAAACTTTAAATGATATAAATTTTAAAAATATAATATAACTAAATTACAGAAATGTTGTTACATGTGAGATTTAGAGCCATAGAGTAATAAGACAATATCATTACAAAAATTTTGAAGAAATAAAAAAAATTGTTCAGGAAAGTTTTACTCCCTGGTATTAAGGACATTGAACATAACTTCCATATTACTCAAATCATATATGAATCAAAAGAAAAAAAATAAATATTTTATCAGCATAGCTCATTAGAAGAATTCTAACAACATTGTTTTTCTTAATTTAGATATATTAAGAATTAAAATATTAAATAAGCATAAATAGTAGGAAATTTGTTTTAAAGTTAAAGTGAGATAAATTGATGAAATAAAGCACAAGCAATTCTATATGAGGTAAAGGCCATAAGAGAGGAGAATTATAGCATTATAGTTATATAACTAGATTAAAGCGAAACATTTTAGGAAGTAACACAAATTATTTTAGAATGTTTGATTCCACGATATTAGAAAGTTCACGTGTAACAACCTTGATCACGACAACAAAATGAATTGAAATGCTATATAAAAAGTGTCGAAAGACATTAAAATAAACAATGCTGAAATACAAAGATATTTATATTTAATTTTGATGGGAGGAAATTATTATTTTAATTTTAAGTAGACATATATTAAAGTTAAAATTAGATAAATTTAAGAAATGTAACAAGAAAAGCAAAGTGAAGGGCACACAACTAGAGAATAAGAGTTTAGTAGGAATATAAATGAATGAAAGAGAAAAAAATTTGATGACATGATATAAATTTTAATGGAATGTTGCCTTCCATGATACTAAGAGATCAAATGTGGCATCCTCAACCATTAAATCAAATATGAATAAAAATATCTCATAAAAAGAGAAAAAACATGATTAATAAAACTTTAAAAAATTTAAAAATGTATCGTTAACTAGATAGAACTCATGTGAATGTGTCCAATGAGGTTTGTTTCACCACAACTGGAACTTGTTTTGAATGACTACTAATTTGAAAATTATATGTGCATAACTTAAAAAAATGTTATTTTACTTTTAAGCAAAATATATATATTTAAGAAAAAATTAGAAAAATCGACAGATGGTTCATAACCCAAATTAAATGATGTAAATGTATATAAAAGTATAGAAATAGTTACATAGTAATATAACTAAATAGAAGCTATAAATTTAAAACAATCACAATGATTGTATGAAAAATTTAAATTCCAACATACTAAGGTGATGAAGTTTAAAATCCTTGATCATCAAATCAAGTTGAAATTAAGATTACTCATAAAGAATGCCAAACCCCTAAAAATTAAAATATTTAAAAACTTAAAAAATGTGTATTTCAATAAATAGAGCTCATTGAGATGTGTAAAATGCTTTTTTTAAATTATAAAATTTAATAAAGTGAAAAAACATTATTATTTAAATATTAGGTTTATATATGTCTATTAAATTAGTAATAACATAAACTAAAGTACTCTATGATATCCAAATCAAGGACATTTAAAGAGGAAATGAGTGGTGATTTAGTGTAAAATAAAAAAAGAAAATCAAAGCAAAAAAATGTTTAAAAAAATGACAAATTATTTCTTAATGTTGCACTCGAAGGTATTAAGGAGATAAGTTACTAGATTTTCGAACATCAAATCATATATAAATCAAGATTTTTTATAAAAAATGTCAAAATTTTAAAAACTCAAATATCTAAAATATGAAAATTTAAATTTAATTTTATAGAGCTTGTGAAGATGAGTCTAACGATGTTAATTTTATCTTGATCACGCCTCTTCTTGTATTACATTGAATTACAAAAATAAATAAGCATAAATATCAATAAAATTTTATTTAAAATTAGGAAAATATATAACAAAGCTAAAATAAGAATAATCAACAAACATAATATATAAAAATCATAATGATGTCAAGGTTACATGAGTAGAGAATTAGTGTTTCATAGTAATATATGTAAATCAAAGGAAAAATGTTGAAGAAATGGGATAATCTTCACCAAAAAAGTTATCTTATAGATGCTAAAGAGATAGAGTATAGCATCCTTGAACAATAAAATAGGTATGAGTAGAAATTCTAAACATTCTTGCCAAAAACTAAATTTATGTTTAAAATTACAAATTTAAGTTTTTTAATTTTATTATACTTTTTAAGATGAGTCAAATACCCAAAATTTTGGCCTAACTTGTTCTTTTTTGAAAAAACAAAAAAAATTTAAAAAATTAAAAAAATTAAATAGTAATAAATTATTATCTTAATATTAAGTAAATTAATATAAAGGCTAAGGTGAGATAAAATGAAGAAATTACCTCAATGAAATGTGTAAATGTCTAGTTCCCATAGTAGAAGAATTAGAGTTTCTTAATATTTTAGCAAATCAATAGAGAGTAATTTGAGTAAATGAAAAATATTATAGGTGAGAGTTGCACTCATAGATATAAAGGATACCAAGTTTGACAAACCCGATCACTAAAGTTTGGAATTAAAAGCCTTGTGAATCATGTGAAAACAATTAAAAAAAAACCTAAAAATTCATAAAAAAATATCAATTTGTATAAAAATAAACACAATGAGTCCAACAGCCATTTTACCATCTCTGTTGTAAATATATATTTGTTTTGGCTGTGCTAATCAAAATGAGTGCATTTGGATATTTTATTAATTTCCTAAGTAAATACATGAAAATATGAAAAAATTATTTTTAACATTAATTAAATATTTAATAAAGTTTAATTAGTTAAATAAAATAAATTTTAAAAAATAAGAATATAACCAAATCAAAGACAAGAAACTATAGAAGTGAGATTAATTGCAAGTGAAAATTGCATTCCAATGCACAAGAATATCTAGTATAACATGCTTAATTGACAAATCAAGTACAGATAGACATATCTTATCAGTCGAAGCAAAACATGTTAAATAAGACATAAAAAATATAAATCTTTTTCATTTATTGGATGGAACTAATGGAGACATGTCCAACGATGTTGACTTCATCTCAATCTGATGGTTTTTAGAATTACTACAAATTGCCCATTAAATTAGCATAAAAAATAAATAAGTTACTTCTTATTATTGATAAAATTATATAATAAAGAAAAAGTAAAACAAAGTAAAAAAATGTAATACAACTAAATTGAAGCTATGTAAATTATACATAAGAGAAGATTTAGAGTTAAGATATAATATAACAATATCAATTAAAAACTTTAAAAAATGGTATAAAGTTAATGAATAATTTGCTCTAATTGCACTACCATGATTGAGTACAACATCTTAGACCATCAAATCAAGTTGAAATTAGAATGATTTGTAAAGGATACAAAACCACTAGAACATTAAATATTTATAAATTTAAATTAAGAAATACTATGTTGGATAGAGCTTATAGAGATGAGTCCATGATATTTTTTGAATTAGTAAATTACATAAAATAAATAATAATAAAATATTTTTTAATATTTTAAACATATACAAAAGCTAAAATGAGATAAAATAAAGCAATTTAGAATATAAAAAATAAAGACATGTAAGACAAATAAGAAGTATTTTAGAGTTAAAAAACATTAAAACCAAATCAAAGAAAAAAATTAGAAAAAATGAGATAAATTATATGCTAAAGTTTCAAGATATATGAGGATTTGTTGTAATATCTTTGTTCATCGAATTAGGTACTAATCAAAATATCTCATAAAAAAATGAAAACCATGAATAGTAAAATATATTAAAATTTATAAGATGTGTCAAACAATATTTATTTAATGTTAATTTGACTTCTTATGAATTTTCAATCAATTAAGAAATTAAATGGTCATAAATAAAAGAAATATATTATTTTAATATTATGTAAACATGTAATGAAGTTGAACTAAGATTGTTTCAATAATTTTTATATAATAAAATCATAATGATGTAAAAGCCACATGAATAGAGAATTAGAGTTTCATAATAATATTTTGAAATCTAAGCGAAACTTTAATGAACCTGGATAACACTTAAAAGTTTTATTAAAAGTTACTAAGAAGATCGACTATGACATCTTTCATCAACAAAATAGCTATAAATAAAAATGTCTTGTCATTTGTTTCTAAAAGTAAAAAATATTTAAAAATACATATTTAAATTTTTTTTATTCGATTTTGCACATCATGTTGAGCGCAATAGCATTAATTTCACCTTGATTGGGTGATCATTGAAAAAATTGGAAATTACAAAATGAAATATAAATAAATAATAAAAATTAATTTTTTTATGCAAGAAAGGCGATAAATTGAAGCAATTTGTTTAACTAAATTATGGTGATGAGAATGTTACATTAGAGGGAATACCAGTTTCTTAGTAACATTGCAAAATGAAAAGGAATAATTAGAACAAATGAGGGAAATTATATAAGAAAGTTGCATTCCTCCATATAAAGGATATCGAGTTTAAATTACTCGATCAACAATGGTACAAATTAAAAAGGCTCGTAAATCTTGGAAAAAACCTAGAACATAAAATATTTATAAAATAGAAAAATGAATATTCATTCGAATAAAGAACACCAAGAAGAGTTCAAAAACACTTCATGTTTGTTGGAAATCTTTTAAAAATGTTGAAATTTAATAAAACAAATGAGCATAAAAAATGATAATTTTCCTTTTAAAATTAAGGATATATATATATTAAAATAAAAATATGATAAATTAAACTAAATAAATATAAGAAAATAAAAAAATTGTGAAAGTTACGATAAAGGAGAATTGGCATTACAAAGTAATATTACCAAATAAAAGAAAAAATTTAAACAAACCTAAAAAATTTTGCATGTTTTATTCGAAGACATTAACGAGATCAAGTGAAACACCAACTATTGTCAAATCATGAATGAATCGAAGTGACTAATAAAACATGAAAAGATCATCAAAGTTGTTTTAAAAAATTCAAATTTATATTTAATTGGAATGACCTCATCGAGACAAGTCTAGAAAAATTTATTTTGCCTCGATCAAACCTACTTTTTAATTTCTATGAATTACCAAAATATATAAGCATCAATAATATTAATTCTTTTAATATTAAGCAAATGAATAATAAAGCTAAAATATGATGAATTGAAGAAAGGTAATAAACAAATTCGTAGTTGGGTGAAGCTTGTACAAAAGGTGAATTACGGTTTAACAAGAATGCGACAAAACTAAAGAAAAAAATTTAAAACATTTGTTAAATTTTATCATAAAGTTCATTCCAAGGCACTGTTAGATTGGGTAGCATTCTCAACTCCAAATTAGGCACGAATCAAATTGTCACTTAAACTATCTTAAAAATCTAAAAAATAGTATTTAAAATATACAAAATAAAAATCTAATTGGAGAAATCTTTTCAAGATAAGATCAATGACGTTTATTTTACCATTATCTGACGTTCTTTCAGGATATTACGAATTACCAAGGAAATAAGCATAACTAATTACAAATCATAAGTTGAATATTTTGTAAGCATAAAATAATGAAATAGATAATTTTGAGAAATGTTATTATTAGATCAAAGAAATGTGAAGGTAACATGTGAGAAGAACAAGAGTTTCAACGGAATACAACCAAATCAAATCGAAAACTTTAAAAAAATTTAGATAAATAGTGTGGGAAAGTTGCCTTATATACTATTACGGAGTTTGAGTGTAACATCCACTATCATCAAATTAGGTATGAACTGAAATGAAAAAAAACATACTAATATACAATAGACTAAAATAATTAACAATATAAAAATAAAATTTGAGTTAGATAATGCTCTTTAAAAAATTCAATCAATGCTTATTTCATCTTAATTAGATCTCATTTGAAATTATTGTGAATTACAAAATAAATTATTAAAAAATAATAACAAATTATGAGTTTAATATTAACTAAGAATTTATTAAATCTTAAAGAAGTTGAATAGTAGTGATATAATTTAACCAAATCTAAGAAAGTTAAGTGTAAAAAAATAGGACAACTAGAGTTTGTTAGTATTATGACAAAATAAAAAAAGCTTTAAAGAAACAAGATAAATTATATTGAAAAAAACATTCAAAGACACAAAGGAGATTGAGCATAAAATTGTCATTCACTAAATCAACTACAAATATAAGTGCATCATCTTTCATTCAAAGAAATTAAAAATTTAGAATTCGTTAGTTAACTAAACAGTGCTCTTCGAGCAATTCCAACAATATTTGTTTCATCTTGATTGTGAAACATTTTGAATTACAATGAGTTACAAATTAAATAAATATAGATAATGAAAAATTATTATTTTACTAATGGGTAAATATATATGAAAGAAACAATTTTATATATATATTACATGTCAAAGAAATTTTGATTTCACAACATAGTTGAGTTAGAGTTTCGTAGTAATGCAGTGATATGTAAGAGAAAAAATTGAAGAAATATGATAAATAATAATTGAAAGCTACTTTCTAGGATGTTGAGCAGATCATGTGTAATAAACTCAATCCACTAAACTAGGACATGTCTAAATACCATGTCATTTAAAAATCCTAGAAAATAAAAAATTTTAAAATATAAAAATAGATATCTAACTGAATAAAGCTCATGTAGATGAGTACAAAAACATTTGTTTTATCTCCATAAGAATTTTTTTTGAATTATATTAAATTACCAAAATAAATTGGAGTAAAATACAACAAATTCTTTGTTAAAATTAATTCAAAGTAACTAAAATTGGAATTAGTTAAATTAAAAAATAAAATTGAAACTAAATAAAAGTTATGTAATGGTCACAAGGGAGAAAATTTTGAGTGTCATAATAATATTTTTATATTAAAATAGAAAATCTGAATAAATGTGTTCGACTACTTAAAAACTTTGCAAATAAAGGGACTAAAGAGATCATGTGTAATATCCTCAAAAATCAAATTAGAAATAAATCAAAATGCTTCATAAAGAATGCAAAAAAGTTGAAAAAAAAAACTATCTAAAAATAAGAATAGACTAAGTTCAATTAAGTTCTTTGAGATAAGTGCAATGTTCATTTTTTCATCTTGAGCTACATAGATTAGAAATTTTATGAATTATTGAAGTAAATAAGCATAAATAATAATAAATTATTTTTGATATTTAGTTTTTATATAATAAGCATAACATCATATAAATTATAAAAATGTAAAAAAATTAAATAAATGCAATGTGGGTGGTAGAAAAAACGGAGAATTAGAGTTTAATAGGATATAACAAAATTTTAGAAAAACTTTCAAACAATAAGATACACTATATTTGGAAACAACACCACAAAAAACTTTGGAGATCATGTGTAACATCCTTAACCATCAAATTAGGTGCAAATAAAAATATCATGTAAAACATGAAAAAAATTGATGTAATAATGTATTTAAAAAAATAAATGTCTTTAATTTGATATAGGACTTTAAGACAAGGCCAATGATATTCATTTTTTTTCTTGATTTTAACTCATTTGATTTTATTTTAAAATATAAAAGTAAATAAGTAAAAAGTCTAATAAAGCTATCTTACTATTACGTAAAAAATATTTATGTGGAAACAAAGTAATTTGAAGAGATATAATATAGCAATATAAAATTGATGTAAAGGTCGAATTTGATTAGATTTTGAGTTATATTGATGCATAGCAAAATAGAAGAAAAAAATTAATGAAATGAGATAAATTCCATAGAGAATTTCATTTTGATATAGTAAAGAGATCAATTACAAAATTCTAAAAAGTCAAATCCGGTAGAAATAGAAATTACTTATGATCGTATCAAAACCCTAAAACATAAAGCATTTAAAAATATTATAACGATGCCTCATTTGTTAAAGCACATTTTTATGAGCACAACTATGTTTGTTTACTATCGATTAAACCATATTTTAAATTACTACAAGTTATAAATTTAAATAAAAATAAATAATAATTAATGTTTTATTTTAATATAAATTTTATGCACATTACTATAAAATGAGGTTAATTTAAGCAAACCTAGAAAGCTAATGAAAGACATGTAAAGCCCACATTAGAGAACACATGTTGTAAAATTATAATAAAAAAAAATCAAAACAAAACATTTCCACCAATATGATAAATTATCTTGCAAATAATGTCAAAATCATAGAAAAAAGTTATTTAAAATTTAAAAGAATGAATACCAAATTACATTGAGCCTGTCATGGTGAGATCAACGACGTTTGCTTAATCTTGACTCGACCACATTTGGAATTACTTTGAATTACAAAATTAAATATGAAAAAAAGTTAAATTATAATTTTAACATTAACCAAACGTATAATAGTGAAATCAATAAATAAATTGAAGTGATATAATATAAAAAATTAAAAGTTATTTAAGTATTACATGAGAAGAGAATTAGAATTTCACAGTAATATAACCAATTAAATGTAATATCCTCTTTTTGTAAATTAAGTATGAAAAAGAATGTCTTATAAAATGCAATAAAGAAGAAGAAAATAAAGCACTTAAAACTATAAAAATAAATATTTAATTAGAAAGTTCATATTAAGATAAATCTAATCATGTTAAATCATTATGATCTTTCCTAAATTTGAATTACTAATAATCACCAATGGAAATATATATAAATAATATTAAAATATAACTATAACATTAAATAAATACATCATATAGTAGTAAGGAGTTAAATTGAAGAAATATAACATAGCCAAACAAAAGCGATGTAATGATCATAAGAGAGGAGAATTAGAGTTTAAAAAGAAAATAACTAAATAAAAGAAAAACATTATAAGGAATGATATAAATTTTGTCACAGAGTTTCATTTCATGAGGATATGGAGTTTTAAAAAATAAATTATTTTGAAATAGGAAATTTTATATTCAATTTGGTAGAGCTCACGGAAATTAGTCCAATGACTTTTGTTTTATCTTGTTTTGACCTTATTTCATATTATCACTAATTTAAAACAAAATAAAAATAAATTAAGAAAATTATTTTTTAAATATTAAGTAAAAATATAATAATACCCATTATATAAATTGTTAAAATATAATATTACAAAATCAAAGTAATTTAATTGTCAAACTTGTGTTTCGTAGCAATATAACTAATAAAAATAATAATTTTAAAATAATGAGATAAATGATAAGAGAAAGCAACATTCCAAGATATTAAGGAGATTGAGAATGACTTCCTCGATCATGAAATCCAGTATGAAAAGAATTGCCTCATAATTCATGCTAAATTATAAAATAATTATCTTCAAAAGTATAGAATTTACTATTTGTTTATGTTCTACTCATCAAGAAGAGTCCAATGACATTTATTTGGTTTAGATTAAAACTAGTTTGAATTATAAAAAATCATGAACAATACGAAAATATTAGTGATGGTAAATTATTATTTAAATATTAAGTAAATAAGTATTAAAGGTGAAAAGAGATAATTTACTAAAATATAATATAACCAAATACAACAAATATGAAACTTACATAAGAGGAGAATGGTGAAAAAATGAAAGCAAAAACATTAAAGAAAATGAGATAAATTGTATAAGATAACTACAAAAAATGATATATAGGAGATCTCATATAGCTTCATTTTTGTTAAATCAAGTACAATTAAAAATTACAAGTTAAACATGACTAAATCCTAGAAAATAAAATTTTGAAAATATTAAAAGTAATATCTAATTGGAAAGAGCTCATTAAGATGAATTAAACAATTTTTATTTTGTCTTCATTACACAATATTAAAATAATAGTAATTGTTATTTAAAATTTAGCTATTATATACTAAAGTTGAAATGAGATAAATTAAGGTAATAGAATAAAACTAAATCAAGGCAACATAAAGGCCACAAGAGAGAAGAATTAGAATTTCAATGTAATATAACAAATTAAAATTTTTTTTGAGAAATGAGATAAATTGTGCCAAATACTTCTATTCCATTAATCAGATGGGATGTAGCATATTATATTGCTAGACTAGGAACAAATATAAATATCTCATAAGGCATACTAAAATGTTATAAAAGAAAATATTTCAAAAGTAAAAAAATCTTATATTTCATTAGAATAATCTCGTAAAGATGAGTTTTATGATGTATGTTTTTTCCCGATCATACCAACCTTATAATTTTGTGAATTACAAAATTAAATAGCATATGTAATAATCAATTATTAATAAAATATATAATAATACTAAATTTGGGAAATTGAAGAAATCCAATCATACCAATTGAAATCGATGTGAAGGTCACATTAGAGGAGAATTGGGATTTTAAAACAATCAATCAAATCAAAGTGAAAACTTTTAACAAATGTTATAAATTGTGCAAGAAGTTGCATTCCAAGACACTAAGGAGTTTTATTGTGATATTCTTGATCATAATGTTTGGTTTGAATTGAAATACCTCATAAAACATGCAAGAATACTAGAAAATAAAATATTTTAAAATATAAAAGTTTTTTTATTAGTTACAACACATCAAAATAAGTAGAATGAACTATGTTGCTTCTTGAATGGAACCTTTTAGACTTCTATGAAATATTAAAAAGCAGAAATAGTAATTAAGTATTATTAAAATATTAATGAAATATATAATAAAGTTAAATGAGAATAATTTTGGTGTTATAAAATAATAAAACTAAAGTAATATAAAGGTCATGGGAGCAAAAAATTAGTGCTACATATTATTTTGATTAAATCAAAGAGAAAAAATTTGTATAAATAAAACAAACTGTAGTTAAAGGTTGTATTTGAAGATGCTAAGGAGATTAATTATAACATCATTGAATGTGAAATCATTAACAAATAGCAATATATTTTTATTTTCTTCGAAATAAAATAATTAAATAAATAATGAAAAAGAATCAAAACATAACCAAATTAAAGAAAAATATTTCAAGAAATGAGAAAAATTGTTCCAAAAACTTGTATTCCAAGAAACTAGTTAGAAGGAATGTAGCATATTCTATTACTAAATTACGCACAAATGTAAATATCACAAATGGCATACAAAAATATTATAAAAGAAATTATTTTTAAAAAAATTTTATATTTCACTAGATTAGTCTCGTTGAGACGATTCCCACGAAGTTTCTTTTGTCTTGATCAGGCCTAGTCTATAATTTTTGTGAATCACGAAATTAAATAGGCATACGTAATAATGATTATTATTTTAGTATTAACTAAACATATAATCAAGCAAAATTGAGAAAAATTAAAGAAATCCTATCAAACAAACTTAAATCAATATGAAGGTCACATGAGGAGAATTTAAGTTTAAAAACCATCAGCCAAATGCTATTGAAAAGTTTTAAAAATTAAAATACCTCATAAAACATACAAGAATGCTAAAAATAAAATATTTTAAAATATAAAAATTATTTTATTAGTTAAAACTCATCAAAATGAGTCAAATGACTTATATTTCATTTCGAATGGAGCTTTTATTTAATTAATATGAAACATTAGAAGACATAACTAATAATAAAGTATTATTTAAATATTAATTAAATATATAATAAACTTAATGTAGATAAATTTAAGTAAAATAACATAATCAAAATAAGGTAATGTAGGGGAAACATAAGGAAAAAATTAGAGCTTGATATTATTAACTAAATCAAAGAAAACTGATTTGTAGAAATGAAATGAATTGTAATTGAATGTTGTATTCTAAGTTGCTAAGGAAATCAAGTATAATATTCTTGATTATGAAATATTTTGTGAATAAAATTTTTTTATCATTTTTTAATTAAAAAAAATATTTAAAAACGATAAAAATGAAAAATTAATTACATAGAGGTTATCAATATGAGTTTAATGACATTTTCTTTGTCTTGAATGAACCACAATTTGAGTTATTATTACTTATCAAAAGAAATATGCTTAAATAAAAATATATATTTTTTAATATTAAGTGACCAATAACTATAGTTAAAATGGGATAAATTGAAACAATGTAAGGTAACAAAATTAAAGTGATGTTCAGGCCAAATAAGTGGAAAATTAGAATTTCATTATAATATATCCTAATCAAATGAGGTTAATTATTTAATAATGTTTTTTCTCAAATAATACGGACACTGAGTATAACATCCTCAATAATCAAATTAGATGCACAGAAAAATGTCCAAAAAAATGCAAAAAGCCTTGAAATAAAATATTAAAAAATTTTAAAAATTAATATTTAACTTTATAGAGTATATTCATACTAGTCCAACAATGTTGGTTTTACGTCATTATGACCTAAAATATGATAAATTGAAGTAATGTATTATAGCCAAATCAAAGTGTCGCAAAAGTCATAGAAGAGAATATTTAACGACAAATCGTAATATAACAAAATAAGAAAATTATTGAAATAAAAGAAATTCTATAAAAAGTCACATTTAAAGATAATAAAGCCAATGGGCAAGACATCTTTGATCAGCAAATTTGGTTCAAATAATTTTGAATTATTTGATATTACCAAAATAAATTAAAATAAATAATTATAAATTACTATTTTAATAAGAAGTAATAATATAATATATTTGATTGAGATTAATTAAAGAAATATAGTATAACAAAATCAAATTGATATAATTGTAATAAGAGTTAAGATTTATGGAGTTACACATTAATGCAACCAAAAGAAAGAATAAAGTTTATGAAATGGGATGAATTTTATGAAAAATTTACATTCATATTTACTATGTAGTTAAGGGTAACGCCCTGTATTAAATTACAAAAAATCATATTTTCTCATAAAAACTAACAAAATCATAAATAATAAAGCATTTTAATATTTGCTTCATGCAAATCGAACTTCATTTGTAATTACTACAAATTATTAAGGTAAATAACATAAATAAACTAAAATCATTATTTTATTATTAAAATATATTGAATAAGAAAGTAGATAAATTGAGGTAATAGAATATAAAAAACATTAAAGTAATGTAATGGCCGCATTAGAGAAGAACTGGAGTTTCATATAATAAAAAAAATGAAGAGAAAATCATGAATAAATGACATAATTTGAATGAAAAAATTACAAAACAAGATATAAGGAAGACAAAATGTAGCTACCTCATTTCTCATATAATTTATAAAAAGAAATGTCCCAAAAATTATGCTAAAATGTTCTAAAATAAAATATTTAAAAATTTTAAAATGCTTGTCAAAATACATAAAGCTTATCAATATGAATCCAAAGGCATTCATTTTGTCATGATATAACACCTTTTGGAATTACAATGAATTACCAAAATAAATAATCATAAATAATTACAAATTACAATTTTTTTTAATGGAATATCTATTAAATATAAATTAAATTAAACTAAAATCCTTTAATATAGCCAAGTCAAAAAAAAGTAAAAGCCACTTATGAGAAGATTTTGTGTTACATAGTAAGATAAACAAATCAAAATAAAAATGTTTGAAAATCCTTGATTATAAAATAAATAATTATATAGAAATTTTTTATTTCATCAAACTAAGTAGATAGGAATATCTTTAAAAATTTTTGAACACAACAATAAGTTATTTAATAAAATTAATGCTTAGTTGGATAGAACTTGTCAAGACAAGTTTAAAATTTTTTAATTCATCTGCGTTAGTCCTCATTCACAATTGCAAAAAATTATAGAATTAAATAAATTAAATTTAAAAGGTCAATATTTCAATATTAATTAAATGTATACCACATTTGAGATGAGATAAGTTAATGTTATGCATGATTACTAGTTTAAAAACTTGTCACCAATTGAAAGAAAAAAGTTTAAGAAAAGAGTTAAATTATTTAAGAGGGTTGAACAGTACTAGGAAGATCTACTATAATATCCCCACTTACCAAATAAGGTTGAATCAAAATACCACGTAAGTCTCAGAAAAATATTAAAAACTAAATATTTTAAAAATGGAAATAAATATTTCTTTAGATAAAGCATATCATGATGTGTCCAAAGTTTTTTTTTGTCTTAAACAAACCTCATTTACAACTACTAAGAATTATTAAATTATGGAATCATGAAGACATTAATTTTAATATTTAGTGTCTATTAAAATTAAGTGAAATAAAATGAAGCAATATAATATAACTAAATCAAAGTGATATAAAGGTCACACTAGCAACAAATTAGAGTGTCATAGTAATATTACTAAATCAAAGAAAAGAATACGATTAAATGTGAAAAATTAAATTGGAAAGTAGCATTTAACAATGAGAAGCAGATCGTGTTTAACATCCTCAAAAGGTAAAATAGTTTTAACAATAAATATTGTGTCATTTATGTAAAGCTACCAAAAAATATTTAAAAATTTAAAAAATAAATATTTAATTGGATAATGCTTTTTGAGTCTGTCCAAAGACATTTATTTCACTTGGTTTGAGTCACAATTTGAATTACAACCAAATACAAAAATTAATTAAACATTAATAATAGTAAGTAGATAATAAAGTTAAAATCAACGAAATCAAAGAAATGTATTACAACAAAAATCAAAGAAACCTAAATGTCACATGGATGAGAAATTATAGTTTCATAACAATGTAATAAATTGAAAGTGAAAAATTCATATAATTAATATATAACATAGATGATAGTTATATTAGGACATATAAGTAGATTGAGTATAATGTACAAGATGACATGCCAAAACTATAGTAATTGAACCATTTTAAAATATGTAAAACACTATTACTAATGATATAGTTCTTTAAGATGAGTGCAAGGAGGTTTATTTTGTCTCAATTAGATGACATTTGGATTTACTATGAATAATTAACATAAATATGGCAAAATAATAATAAATTATTTTATATAAGATAAGTAAATATATATTTAAGTTTAAAGATAATAAATTCAAATAATGTCACACAACAAAATCAAAGCAATCTAAATGTTAAATAATACAATATTTGGACTTTTATAGCAATATAGCAAATAAAAAAAATTAAAGAAATGTTTTGAAATGCATAAGAAAGTTCAATCCAAGAAAGTAAGGGGATTGAGTATAACACTCTTATTCATAAAATTAGGTTTTAATTGAAGTATTTTGTAAAATATGTCATGATATTAAAAAAAGAAATATTTAAAAAAATTTAAAAAAGAATTCATAATTAGATAGAGCTTACCAAACTAAATCTAACAATATTTATTTGATCTCAATTTGAACTCATATTCTATTATTTCACATTAAAAAAATTAATAAGTAAATAAATTACAAATTGTGGTTTTAATATTAAGTAAATATCTACTAAAACAAAAGTGAGATAAATTTGTGAACTATAACTTATTGAAATCGAAACACTATAAAGGTGGCACAAGAGAATATTCTTAGTTTCAAGGTAATATCACAAAATAAAAGAGAAAACATTCAAATGGATGAGAAACATTATACAAAAGAGTTTGCATTCCACCATATTAGGGAGATTAAGTGTAACATCCTTCATCAATAAATCAAGTAAAATTTATAATATCTCAAAGAACATAACAGAACCATAGAAAATTAAATGTTTAAAATTATAAGAATTAATACTTCAGTTGATTTGCCCAACATGGTGAGTCCAACATACTTCTTTCATCATGAACAAGCCTCATTTGGAGTTACTTTTAATTGTCATCATTAACAAATAATAATAAATTACTATTTTTTAATTTTCAATAAATTTACAATAAAATTATAATAAGTTGAATTGAAGAAATATAATATAATGAAAGAAAATAGATAAACAATAAAAGAGGACTTAGAGTTTTATAGGAATATAACGAAGGCAAAATAAATAATTTTAACAAATTTGATAAATTACAAGGGTAGCATGCATTCCAAAATGTTATAGAGATATAGTATTACATCTTTGATCATCAAATTAGATACGAATCAAACTTTCTTATAAAAAAAAGGACATTAGAAAATGTTTTATTTGAAAATATAAAAATAAATGCTTTATTATATAGAGCTCAGCAAAATGAGCATGATGAAGTTGATTTCATCTTAATCTAGCCAAATTTCATAATAAAAATGAATTATTAAAAAACATAAGAACAACTAATAGTAAATTATAATTTAAATATTATGAAAATATATAATAAAGTTAAAACATGATAAATTTAATAGTTTAATGCAAAAGTTAAATGATGTAATGGACACCCCACAAAAGATTTAGAGTTTCGTAATAATATATCAAAATAAAACCAAAGGAACTTTAAAAATTGAGATGAAGTGTACTCAAAAGACACATTCAAAGATACTAAGGAGATAAACTTCAACAAGCTCTCAAATGCTATGATTAGAAATGTTTCGTAAAATGTGCCAAAATATCATAAAATAAAAATTTAAAAGTAAAAAAAAATTTATAATTTGATAGAGTTTTTCTGAAAACTTAAACGACACTTATTTCTTCTTGATTCACATTTGTAATTACAACAAATTTCCAAATAAAGTTAACATAAATAACAAAAATTATTAATTTACTTTAAAGAAAAATATATGTTAAAGTTTGAACAAAAAAAATGCAATTGTTATAATATAGCCAAATCAAAGTGATGTATATGTCAAATGTGAGCAGATTTGGAGTTACATGAAACTATAACAAAATCAATGAAAAAAATTGATGAAATTAGAAAAAATTTATGACAAAGGTGACTTCCATGATACCAAAAAAAAGAGTAAAATATCCTTGATTATCAAATTAGTTACAAATTAGACTATTTTGTAAAACATACTATGGGAATTAAAAAACAACATATGTATTATGATATAGCACATCGAGATGAGTCTAGTGACATTTTTATTCTCTATATGGCATCAATAATAATTATATTGAATTAACACAGTAAATAAGCAAAAATAATAGGTACCTTTTAATTTTAATATGGTTTAAATTTATATTAAAGTAAAAATGTGATTAATTAAAGCAATGTAATATAACATACTTAAAGCTGTATAAAGTCCACAATTGAGGGCTTTAGAGTCACAAATCAATATAAGCACCCAAAGAAAAAATTTGAAGATGGAAAACATAAATTTTCCAAGATTATTACTCTCTTTGATTCTAAAGTGATCAATTACAGTGTCCTACATCATCAAATCAGGAAGAAATCAAAATGTTTATTGAAAACTATAAAAATTCTAGAAAATAAAATATTTCAAAAAATAAATCTACGTCTTCAATTACTTAATGTTCACTAACAGTAGTCCAAAAACACTTGTTTGATGCCAATTGGATTTTATTGGAAATACTATGAATCACAAAGTTTATCAAAAAAATAACTAAAAAGTATTATTTTAATATAAAATTAACAAATATTAAAGTTAAAATAAGATAAATTGAAGCAATTAAGACAATCAAATCAAAGCACTGTAGTTGTCACACAAGAGGAAAATGTTATTTTATAGTAATATAACATATTCAAAATTAATAGTTTTAAGGAATTAAAGAAAACTTTTTAGAAACTTGTATTTAAAAGGCATTAAAAAACTTTAGTGTAACAAATTTGATCATCAAATAAACTATTAATTGAAATGACTCGTAAAGCACTCCAAAAAAATTAGAAAATAAAATATAGGAAACTATAACAAGATGAGAATTTAATTGGATAGATCTCAATGAGGCATGACTATTGAATTTTTTTGTCTTCATATGACCTCTTTTTCAAGCACTACAAATTATAAAAATTTAAAAAGTATTAATAATAATAATTTGTTCTTGTACATTAAATAAATATATATTAAAACTAAAATGAGATATATTAAGGAAATATATTGTAACTAAACAAAGCAATTTATAAGTTAATTAATAGGGGATTAACACTTCTATAACAATATAGATAGAGCTCATCAAAATAATGGAACCTAAAATATTTAAAAAAAGAAATTTTAATTATATAGGGCTTGTTGAGAACACACAAATATCATTGTTTTCATCACCTTTGGAGTTCATTTGGAGCTACAACAAATTCAACAAGTATACAAATTAATAAATTATTATTTAATTATAAGTAAAGCAATTATGAAATTGAAATAAGATAAAGTAAAGAAATATAAAACAATTGAATAAAGCAATGTGTAGGTCAAATGAGAGAATATTTAGAGCTTCATGGTATAATAGAAAGTGAAATTAAAATATTTAATGATGTGACATACATTGTATGAACTTGGTTTTTGATCATTTGGAATAATTACTAGTAATTGAAGTAAACAAACATAATATTAACAATTTTTTCAATATGAAGTAAATATATAATAAAGCTAAATTAAGATAAACTTTGGATTGTAATGTCACAAAATAAAAAACATGTAATGGTTACATGACAAAAGATTTAGAGTTAAAAAGTAATAAAACTATATCATAATGGAAAAATTGAAGAAATGGGAAAAAGCATTCAACAAAGATGAAGTTCAAGGTACAAAAGACATCATAGTAACATATTTGATCATAAAGTTGGTACAAATAAAAAAGTGTAATAAATCATCAAAAAATCATTGAAAACATATGTAAAAAATAATAAAAATTAACATTACATTGGATAGATCACACTAAGAAGAGACCAATAACATTTCTTTATCCTTGGTTGAACTTCGTTTGCTTTTGTTAGGAAATACAATATTAAATGTTAATAAACAATAATTTTTTTTAATATTAAGTATATATATAAGCTGAAATGAGACAAATGAGAGAAATGTAATCTTACCAAAAAAAGGTAATGTTAAGGTTAAAAGATGTATAATTTAGATCTACATTGTAATATAACCAAATAAAACTAAATATTTCAATAAGTGAGACATATTGATTAAAAAAATTGATTGTAACATCATCAATCATAAAATCAAGTAAAATTTTAAATGTCTCCCAAACCTGCCAAAGCCTTAGAAATAAATTACGTAAAAATATAAAATTACTAAGTTGTATTAGAGGGCTCGTCGAGATAATCCCAATCTTACATAATTTAGGATTGTGATAAATTGCCAAAAGAAATAAAAGAAGGTAATCAAGATGTTATTTCAATGTTTAGTTAATATATATTTAAAGGTGATAAGTTGAAGAAAAGTAATCTTACTAAAAAAATTGATGTTGAGGTAAAATTAGAGTTCAATTAGACTCTTATTATAATACAACCAAATCAAATGAAAACATTTAAACAAATTGGATAAATTTTACTAGAAGGCTACATTCTAAGATATCGTGGAGATGGAACGTTACATTATAAAAGGTCGTATGAATTTATAAGTGCCATAATGAATGCAAAAGACCTAAAATATGATATATTTTAAAATGCAAAAAAGTATTTAATTGTAAGAAGTTTGTTAAGATAAGAATAACAATGTTCATATTGTCTAAATATGCTCTTATTAAAAATTTGTGTTAATTACCAATGTAAATTAAAAAAAATAAAACATTATCTTTTAAAAAATAAGTAAAAATACAATATGAAAAAAATGAGAGAAATTAAGTTAATAAAAAAACTTACATAAAATGATCTACAGTTAACACAAAGTAAAAAATTTTAAAAACAAGCATTAACTATACTAGAAATATACATTCCAAAAGGTCAACATCCTTCATCATTAAATATGATACAAGAAGAACTTTCTGACAAAGTTTTCCAAATCTTTATCAAATAAGTTATTTAACAATGTTAAGAAAAGTATATAAATTTCATAATGCTCGTGAGTAAAAGTCTAATTATGTTAAAGTTTTATTGATTTCACCTTATTTATAATTAACCAAAGTAAATAATCATAAATGATATAAAATTAGTATTTTAGTATTTTAAAAAATATAATAATGTTGGAAAAAAGATCAGTTGAATTAATGTAATTTAACCATTTCAAAATGTTGAAAAAGTCACATGTGTGATGAGCTAAAATTGAATCACAATCTAAGCTGATTTTAAATTAGATCAAATTCCAAATGTAGAAAGGACAAAATAATAGTAAACTATAACTTTAAATAATAATTAAATATATAATAAGTAGAAGTAAGATAAATTTAAATTATATAATAAATCCAAATCAAAGTAATGAGAAAGTCGCACTATATGAGAACTTGTTTTTCTAGTAATATAAGAGAACGAAAGCAAATAATTTGTTAAAAAAATAGATAAATTATATTGGACAACATCATTCCAACCTATTATGTGAATTAAGATTGACATCCTCTAATGGAAAAAAAATAAAAAAAGAAATGTCTTGTAGAACATGCCAAATCTCTTAAATATAATTTTTTTAAAAATATAAAACTTTATGTTAAATTTTATGGAGCTAATCATGTCATATCTAATGATGTTTGTTTCATCTCTCTTTGACCTTCTTTAAAGTTACCAAAAATTATCGAAGTAAATAAACAAAACTAATTTTAAGTTATATTATTAAAGAAATATATATCAAAGCTAAAATAAGATAAATTGAAGTTTTATAACATTACCAAGTCAAAGTTTTGAAATGGGCATATGTGAGAAGATTTAGAATTAAATAGAATATAAGAAAAATTAATGTTAAAATTTTGAAGAAATTGATGTAAATTTTATAGTAAAGCTGAACAAAAAGATACTAAGAAGATCAATTTTGTAACATATTCAATTATTAAACTACGTGCAAATCAAAGTATTTTGTAAAGTATAGAAAAAACTTAGAATTTAAAATATTTAAAATATAAAAATTAATATTTAATTTTAATTGCTAATCAACATGACTCTTGGGACATTTTGTTTTCTTAGCCAGACCACATTTGGAACACCAGGAAATTACCAAAGAAAATAAGCACAAATAAACCATTTATTCTTAGTTAATTATTAATGAAATGTATAACAAACTTAAAACAAGAAAAATTGATGCATTATAATATAACAAAATAAAAGAAATATAAAAATCACAAGAGAGGAAATCAAAACTTGCATACAATTATAACCAATAAATGATAAAATGCAGAAAAAAAGAGTGATAAATACACAACGGAGTTCCATTGCAATACATGAAAGAAAGTGAGTGTAACATGTTTGATCTGCAAATTAGTTGTAAATGAAAATATCTATTGGAAAATAAAAAAATCTTTAGAAAATAAATTGTTTAAAGAAATGAAAATAATGTCAATTTCAGATCACTAACTAGGGCGATGGTGACAATATTTGTTGTCTATGTAGGACCCTATCTGAAAAAATTGAAAATTAGAAAAGTTACTAAACATAAATAACAATAAATTATTATTTTATTATAAAAAAAACATATATTAAAGGTAAAATTGCATAAATTGTATTTAATTAATATAATTATATATAAGTTATGTAATCATAATATGTGAAGAAAATGAGGGATTTTAGTAATATGATCGATTTGATACAAAAAACTTGATGAAATTTGATAAAATGTATGAGAATGTTGAAGTCATAGATATTTAGAAAACATAGTGTAGTATTCTGAATCATCAAAAGAAGTATGAATTTAGATGACAAATAAAGAATATTAAAATACTAGTGATTATTCAAATTAAAAAAATAAATCTTTAATTGTGCAGATTATGATGAGACTAGTCCTATGACATTTTTTTTTACTCCAACAAACCTCATCTTGAATTATTAGAAATTAAAAAATAAAATAAGCATCGATGAAAAAAATAATTATTTTCATTTTATGTAAAAATATATTACAGCAAAGAACATTTCAAAAGGTAATAATACAACAAATAAGCAAAATTTAAAATTTAAATGAATGGAGATCTAGAGGTTTATATTAATATAAGAAAATAGGAAAAAATTAAATAAATTGGAAAAAATGTATGAGAAAATTGTGCTCCAAGGTACAAAGAAGCACGAATAAAACATTCTCATTTATCAAATTAGGTTTGAATGAAATTATCTAATAAAACATGTCAAGATATTTGAAATTCAAATGTTTAAAAAAATGTAAAATTAATATTTATGAAATAATGCTCATTAAAACATGCTTATTTGCATTTGTTTTGATCTAATATAACCATATTTGGAATTAGTGTGAATTATGAAATTAAATAGCCATAAATAACAATAAATAATATTAAATTATTGTATTAATTTTCAAATTTCAATAATGACGTTAAAATTAGATAAATTAAAATAATATTATGTAACTAAATCAAAGCTATTTATGGATCACATGATAGAGGATTTATAGATCGATTTTACTATGATAAAAACAATGGATAAATTTCCAGAAATGAACTAAAAAAATTGCAATAATCACATTGGTAGAAAGTAAGGGGATCAAAACTCATATCCTGAACATCTAATTAAGTGAAACTGAAATGTGTCACAAAAGTTCCAAAACTATATAAAATAAATTATTTCAAAATTTAAAAAGGAATACATAGTTGGAATGTGCCCTTCCAGATGAGTCCAACAATATTTATTTGATTTCATTAGTCATAGTTTGACATTACCTTGGTAATCTAAGTCAAATAAAATTAACTAAATATTAAGTATTTTTTTAATATTTGGTGAATATAACATAAAGTATAAATTAGATAAATTGAAAGAATGCAAAAAAAATTAAAAGACATGTCATGATCACACAATTGTTCATTAAATGTTACATAATAATAAAACCATGTCATAACATAGTTTGAATAAATGATATAAATTGTTTAGATTGTAAATTTTTTATCATAAAATCATTTAAGAGTTGAAATGTCTCGTAAAGCAAGCAAAACTTTTCAAAAATAAGATATTTGAAATCAAAGAAGTTATATATTTTAATAAATTGATCTTTCAAATTGTGTCATGACATTTTTTTCATCTCCATCAAACTTGGTTTGGAAATACTAAATATTACCAAATTTAATAAGAATAAAATATAACAACTTTTTTATCTAATATTAAGTGAATTTGAGACATTGAAAAAATAAGAAAAATTTAAGCAATATAAAATAACTAAATTATAGGCATTTAATGTTCAGGGCAAAGAAATTTGGTGTTACATTGTATTATAACTTTATTAATGCAAACAATTTCAAATATAACATAAATTATATGAGAAGGCTTATATTCAATGAAAATATCACACAAAAATTTTAAAACCCTTAGAAAAAAAAATATTTAAAATTAAATAAAATATTACTTCATTGGGCAGAGCTCAATGAAAAGAGTCTAGTGATATTTCTTTCATCATGATCAAACATTTTTAGAATTACAATAAACTACTAAAGTGTACATAAATGAATAATATGTTTTTATTTTTTTGTTAAGAAACATTTATTTGAAGTTTAAATGAGATATATTGTAGAAATATAATATAATAAAATAAGAGACATGAAATAGTTGCATTAGAAGAGATTTATAGTTATATAGTATTAAAACCATATCAAAGTGAAAATTTTGAAGAAATAAAATAAATTGTTCAAGAAAGTTTGAGTCCAATATCCTAAGGAGGTTGATCATAACTTCTTCATTCATCAAATCATATATGAATCAAAATATTCATAAATCATGAAAACAAATTTTTAAAAAATATTTAAAAAATTTTTAAAAAATAAAAATAAATATTTAATTTGGTTTAACTCACTAAGGAGATTCTAACCATTTTTGTTTCATCTTCATTGGACCTTATTTGGATTTACTAATAATTAGAATATTAAATAAGTGTAAATAATAACAAATTATTTTTTTAATATTAAAATAATTTATAATAAAATTTAAATAACATAAATTGAAGAAATATAGTCTAAAAAAGTTATTTGAATGTAATGGAAGAGAAGAATAAGACTTTTATTGTGATATAAATAATTGAAAGGAAAATGTTTGAAGAAATACAATGTAGTGTATCTAAATGTAGCAACCAAACATACAAAGAAGATCAAGTACAACGTCATTTATTGTCAAAAATTGTAAGAATAAAAATGTGTTGTTATTCTTCCAAACTCCTAAAAAGTTTTTTAAAACAAAGAAATAAACATTAAATTCAAGAGTGCTTGTGAAGTTTGGTGCGGTGACATTTGTCTCATCTTGACCGATCCTTGATGAGAATTATTATAAATTATGACCGACCCTTGATTAGAATTATTATAAATTAAAAAATTAAATAAACATCAATAATAATAAATTTATATTTTTTATATTAAATAAATATATTTTAAACCTAAAATAAGATAAACCAAGCCAATGTAATATAGCCAAATAAGCAAATGTCAAAGTCAATAAGAGGACAATTGTAGTTTCGCAACAAAGTAACCAAATGATAGCAAACAATTTGAATAAACTTATTAAATTATTTGTGAAAGCCATATTATAAAACATAGGAAAATCAATGTAGCATACTCAATCACCAAATTAGGTATGAATGTAAATGACTCACAAATCCTACCAAAACCTTAGAAGATAAAATATTTTAAAAAATAAAAATCAATGTTTAAATGGCTAGAGCTCATTGACATGAGTCGAAAAAAATTATTCCATCTCCATTAGAGCTCCTTTGAAATTAGTGTGAATTACCAAAATTATGAAGCATAAATAAAAACAAATTATTGTTTTAAATTAAGAAAACATACATTTAAGTTGAAGTGAGATAAAATATTGCAATGAAATATAACAAAATCAAAATGATATAATGGTCACAAAAGAGGATAATTATCATTTTATAGTAATATAACCAATTTAAAAAGTGAAATTTGAAGAAATAAAAAAAATTACTCAAGAATGTTCTCTCCATGACACTAAAGAGATCAAGTGCAAATCCTTGATCATGACATTAGATCAAATCAAAATACCTTACAATATATGTTAAAACTTAGTAAAACAAATAATTTTGAAATAATATGTGATATATATATATTTAATTTTGTTGCAAACTAATTATGAATTTAATATTAACTAAATATATAATATGTTAAGGGACACGGATGACAACGTGGCGGATACACCTGAAAGAATTAGGAATGTCCTCTTAGCATATTTTGAAGAGAAATGGCGATGCGTGGGGAGGGTGTCTATGATTCTGTACTATGTGCCGTCTGACATTGTCTGCAAGCAAATGGCTTCCAAGCTTGGTTACAGGATCACTAAGAGTGAGATAATTGCAGCCATCCAGGGAATTAGAAGAAACAAAGTCCTGGGTATCAACTACATCACGGCGTAATTTCTGCATTTCTATTGGGCAATCACACACAGGGATATCATTCACGCGGTGTTGACTTTCTTTCAGGCGAGGAGACTGCCAGAGGAATGGAAGGACATGTTGATTGTCCTTATCCCAGAAGTAATGGGCATGCATGCCTTTGCATTTTCGATTAGTTAGCCTCTCCAATACCATATATAAGTTAGTGGGACGCGTACTTGTCGAGAGATTGAAATCGATGATGCCATGTTTCATCTTGCACGAAGAAGCAGCTTTCATCCCCGGGCGAAACATCTCAGACATTGTACAGGAGATGACGTCGAACATGCACACATGCATAGCAGTTTCTGACGTCATAGCAGTCAAGATAGACATGGAGTAGGCTTACGATAGTGTGCGTTGGGATTTCCTGCTCGGGATGATGAAGACTATGGGATTCCCTCCTATTTGGTATGAATGGATCGCTCCTTGCATCATGTCTCCGTGGTTTGGTGCTTTCGTTAATGGCTCTCGCCTAACTTCGATGGTGGCACAGTTGGGGCTCCAACAGGGTTGTCCGCTCTTGCCTTACCTGTACGCTATTGTTACATAATACTTATTTATGCTGGCAAGGGAATACTAGACCAAACAATTACTCGAATTTAGACCCGAACAACACGCGCCACTGATTTTGTACCTCCTATATGCAGATGATGTTTTACTGTTTGTTCCCATCAAGCAAAAGGCTGCTCGTGCTGTGTGGAAAATTATGAGGACCTTCAGGGAAGTTGTAGGGCTACAGGTTGACTTTCTGAAATCTAAAGTATATTATAGCAAGAAGATCAGCATGAAGAAAGCGAGGGCGGTGCCTAGGTAACTACATATGGAGCAGGGCCGGATGCTCATGTACCTCGGGGTCCCTATTGCAGCGAAGCACCATAGAAGATTGGACCTCAACTTCATGCGTCAGAGGATTGATGCTGCGGTGGGCAATTGGCGAATACGTCTATTGTCCCTCGTGGGTAGAGCTTCTTTGGCCTCCTCTGTTATCATCACCATCCCAAGTCACATTTTGCATCACTGTGTTGTTCCAGTAGGAGTAATGGATGAGATAGAAAGTAGAACTTGAAGCTTTCTATGGCATGGGACAAGCAGAGCTCATATGATGCATTATGCACCTTGAGACTCCCTTACTTTGTCGAAGATTGCCGACAGGCTTGAGCTTCGTTACTTCTGTGTATGGCAACGTGTGCTACAAATGAAGAACTGCAAGCGTATTCTAAGTCGTGAGGCGAGCTTTTGGGTGGATGCTACAGATTAATGAACCCAAATATGAAAGTTCCCCCAAACGCTTCTCATGCATGTAGGCTGGTGCTGGACGCAATGCAAGTGGTGGTGTCGATCTTTTTATGGAGAATCGACGATGGGAGGATGGCATGATTTGTAAAAGACAACTGGCTGACCATCCTCCCTCAATGTTGTTACCCAAATTTCATCATCATGAACATCGTATAGCTGATGAGCATGGCTAAATGCATCACTAAAGTTGGGTTCTAGGATGTGGACAATATTCGTGCATGGGGCGGGCGAGCAACTGATTGACAGAATTCTGCACATCCCCAGAGCTAAGATGTCTGCATAGGACAAACTCATTCAGGTGCACATCGAGACAGAGAGGGTTAATGGCGGGAGGATCTATATGCACATGGTGTGTAGAGTTGATGACACCGCCAGGCGAAGGGGTCGACATGACGCAGACAAGAAGAGGGGTATTTGGAAGCTCAATGTAGTGTCGAGGGTGCGGATGTTCATGTGGTGAGTAGTCGGTGATTACCTCCCCACGGTGGCGTGGCTGGCCCAAAGGGTGCTCGCAAGTAGTAGTTGTTAATAGGGATGCATAGCGGAAGAGTCCATGCAACACGTTTTTTTTGACTACCTGCACGCCTAGGAACTCTGAGATGACTGGCAAGCCCATTGGGCAGTGGCTGCGCTAGGATGGCCTCAAGGTGCCGGTGCCGGGTTGACCTTTCTTGACCGGCTCATGAGGTTTGTCAGCTCGCCAGTGGTGCGACCTGGGCCTTGCATCAAGCATGCTGCCACATTGGCCACCACCATGTATTATATCTTGGAAAGAAGGAATGCGATGAGGTATAACAACCTAATGGTCAAGCCAAGCACGCTGAAACAAAAACATCAAGATCGAGGTAATTACTGTAGCAAGACAATGCAACATTTATTCGTCCCTATCTAGTAGGAATCCTTGTAGCTGCTCGGACCTACTTGTAACCCATTGTTGGGTTTCCCCTAAATAGGATGGATAAAAGTGAATTGTGATGCTGTGGTGGGGGACAACACTGCTGGCCTTGGCGTTGTGGCTGGAGACTACATGAGGAGGCCACTCTTAGTGGCTGGTAAGAGGGTTCTCTCTCAGGTTGGTGAAGCAATGAAGGTCTAGGTTATGCTTGAGGCCCTTAACAAGCTAAGGGGTTCCCTTCCCCATTACAGTGCCGTGGAGATTTAGACTGAATCGATAAGGGCGCTTCAGGGGTCCACAACCTGATATCCCACCTTCTATGGCAGGCCATTTTGTAGAGACTATCAGGTACGCTAGAGAAGGAAATGCGCCTGCTAATTGGGTGGCGGGTGCTGCATGCTGCAACGAGTTCATCTAGGAATAGGGAGACCTCCCTAAGCCATTCATTAAACTTATGCTGTTAGATTTAATGTTTGATTTCTTCGTGAGGATCTCTCAAGAAAAATGATTTTTTATGGCTTATGCCACTTTTGAAAAGTTTTAATATATTTTATATTATTATCAAAAAAACATCTAAAAGTATAAACATTAAAACTTAATTGAATAGACCTTTTGAAGATTAGCCCAACGATGTTAATGTTTTCTTGATCACACCTCCTTCTGTGTTATTATGAATTATCAAATTTGATAAGCATAAATACTAATAAAATAATATTTAAATATTAAAAGTATATAACAAAGCTGAAATGAAATTAATCAAACCAATATAATATAACAAAATCATAGTAATATAAAGGCCACAAGAGTAGAGAATTAAAGTTTAACAGTATTATAACTAAATCTAAGAAAAGACATTTGAAATAATGGGATAACTTGTACTTGAAAGTTGTATAAAAAGATGTTAAGGAGATTGAGAATAGCATCTTCAATCAACAAATTTGTATGAATAGAATCTCCTAAACATTCATACACAAAACTACAAGAACATTTAAAATTATAGATTTCATTTTTTTAATCTGATTTTTCTCTTTGTGATGAGCCTAATGATCTTAATTTTTGCCTCACTTGACCTTCGTTAAGAAAAACTAAAAATTTAAACATTAAATATTAATTAAACAAATATTGGGGCAAAAAAGAGCTAAAATGCATTTATTAGCTACTAAAATATAGATGTGTACGTCACATTAGAGGAGAATTAGAGTTTCTAAGTGATGCAACCAATTGATAGCGAATAATTCGAAGAAATAAAATAAAGTACAATGATTCTTATATGCATGATCAATTAAGGTAAGAATTAAACAGCCTCATAATAGGGCCAAAAACATTTAAAAAAAATCAAAAAATATGAAAATTAATATTTATTTCAATAAAAAGTAGCACAATGAGAACAATAACATTTGTTTCATCTCTATTTGAAATATATATATTTTTTTCTCATCAAAATGAGTGCAATGAAGTTTGTTTCATCTCAATCGAACCTCGTTTACATATTCTATAACTTTCCAATGTAAATAACCATAAATAATAACAAATTATTATTTAAACACTACTTAGATATATAATAAAGTTAATTTAGATAAATCAAAGAAATATTACCAAATTAGTAATATATCCAAATCAAAAAGAGAAAATTTGTAGAAATGAGACTATTTGTAAGTAAAAGCAACATTTCAAGACACGAGTAGATCAACTACAATATTCTCGATTGACAAAAAAATTATGATTAAAAATGTATTATAAATAGAGAAAAAGCATGGCAAATAAAACATCAAAAATATAATAATATTTCATTAATTTTATGGAACTAATGGAGACATGCCTAACAATGTTTGCTTCATCTTGGTCTAATGTTATTTGGAATTACTAGAAATGACATAATAAATCGAAAAAAAAACATAAATTATTATTTTATTATTTAAAAATTTATACTAAAGAAAAAATAGGATTAACTAAGAACGTAATATATTAAAATTTAAGAAATATAAATTATATGAAAGAGGAGATCACGATAAAATAAAATCAAAGTAAAAGATTTCGAAGAAATGTTATAAAGTTTATGAATATTTTCATGAGAGACACTACAATGATTGACTCTAAAATCAAAGATCATCAAATCAAGTTGAAATTGTAATGACCCATAAAACATACCAATATCATAGAAAATAAAGTATTTAAGCTTTTAAAAAAATAATACTTATTGGGATAGACCTCATAGAGATGAGGCTAATGTTATCTTTTAATTACTAAATTAAATAAAAATTAATAATAATAAAATATTACTTTGACATTATATATATATAAAAAAATTAAAATGAGATAAATTAAGGTAATCTAACATATACAAAAAAGATAAATAGAAGACAAACAAGAAGTGTTTTAGAGTTAAATAATAATATAACCAAATCAGAGAAAGAAATTAGAAAAAAAATGAAATAAATTATCTGTTAAAGTTTCAACATATTAAGAAGATCAGTTGTAATATCTTTGTTCAATGAATCTGGTGCTATATAAAATGTTTTGTAAAGAAAATAAAAATACTAAAAATTATAATATCTAAGAATATAAAAATTAATATTTAATTAGATATAACTTTTCAAAAGAGGTATAATGATGTTTGTTTGATCTCAATCAGACTTCTTTTGAAGTCACTACAAACACACCAATTAAATAAACATAAGTAATATTAGCTAAACTATTATAAAAATATAAAATCATAGTGATGTAAAAGTCACCTGAGTTGAGAATTATAGTTTCAAAGTAATATAACCAAATCAAAGACAAAAAATTAAACAAAAGAAATGACTTGTACTAAAACATTATATTGAAAGATGATAAGAAGATCAAGTAGAACATCATTGATCAACAAAATAGGTAAGAATAAAAACAACTTCTCATCGTGTTGAAAAGAAAAAAGATTTTAAAATACAAATTTGAATTCTTAATTAAATTATACTCATCATGTTGAGTGCAATAACAATAACTTGATCTTGATTTGTCCTTCATAGAATATATTACAAATTACCAAAGTAAATATAAATCAATAATAATATATTTATTATTTTAATATAAATAAATATATGTAATGGCTAAAATAAGATAAATTGAAGCAATTTGTTTAACTAAATTGTCGTTATGTGTACATCAGATGAGGGGAGATTAGGAGTTAGGGAGGGAGGAATTTAGGATTATAGATTAGGGATTGAGGATTAGATATTATTGTTTTTAACAAATAAGTATTTAGGATTAAGAATGAGGAGTTAGGGATTAGGGATTAAGATTAGGGATTAGGGATTAGGAAATATTCATTTGGGAATTGGGATTAAGAATTAGGGAGTGTCTTAGTAATGTAGCCAAATGAAAGACAATAACTCCAAAAAATGAAACAAAATACTAGTGAAAGTTGCATTCGTAGATGCAATAGAAATACTTGATAATCAAAGGCCCGAATTAAAATGTCTCGTAAATCATTCCAAAAACCCTTGAGAATAAAATATTTCAACAATTTTGAAATGATTATTTAATAATTTGAAATGACCAATTTGATCTAAAAAATGTAAATTAAGTACTATGATTTAACAAAATAAATAAGCATGAATAATAATAATAATAAATTAATATTATTAATTTAATTAAATTTATATTTAAATCAAAATAAGAAAAATTAATTAAATGAAATCTAAAAAAATCAAAAAATGCAAAGGACACAAAAATGAAGAATTAACATTACATTGTAATATAACCAAAGAAGAGTAAAAAATTTCAAGAAATCAGAAAAATTTTGAGGGCTGTATTCCATGACATTAATGAGAACAAGTGTAACATCCCTCACTGTCATATAAGAAATGAATGAAAATGACTCGTAAAACTTGAAAATATCTTAAAAAAACATTTAAAAAAATTAAAACATATATTTAATTAGAATGTGCTATTTTAGTAAAGTTTTGAAACATTTATTGTCTCTATTAAACCAACTTGTAATTTTTGTGAATTACCAAGGTAAATTATCATTAACAATAATAAATTATTATTTTAATGGTTAGTAAATATATAATAAAGCTAAACTATGATAAATTGAAAAGAAACGATAAACTAACCAATAGAGGTGTGATGGTCAAACAAAACGTCATTTTTGGTTTAATGTGAGTAGAACTAAGCAAGAGCAAAAAAATTGGGAAATTTGATAATACATTTTAGAAAGATCCATTCCATGATACTTTTTAGATTAAGGGTAGCAACCTCGATCAGCAAATTAGGTGCCAATCAAAATGAGCCCAAATATATTGCAAAATCCTAAAAAACAAAGTATTTGAAATATAAAAAATAAATAACTAATTGGATAAAACTAATTAAGATAAGAGTAACGACATTTTCTTTTGAAATGATTTGTCCCTCTTTAGAATTACTACAAATTATCAAAGTAAATAAGAATAAATAAAAAAATTTATAATTCTTATTATTTAGTAAATATATAATAACAAAATACATAAATTTATAAAATGTTATATAATCAAATCAAGGTAATAGGAAGGTCACATGTGTGACGCATTGTAGATTCTAAGGAATATAACACAACCGAACTGAGCAATTTGAAAAAAACAAAATAAGATAAACAGTGTGCAAAACTTGTATTTTTAGCTTCCAAAGAGTTTGAGTGCAACATCCTTGATGGTCAAGTTAGCTAGGAATGAAAATAAAATAAAGCATGCGAATATACAATATGAAAAAGAAATTTAACAAAATAAAAATACATATTAATTTTGATTTTGCATTCTGGAAATACTCCAACGACACTTATTTCAACATAATAAGATCTCATATCAAATTTTTTTTAATTATAGAATTAAAAATGAATAATTAATAAAACATTATGAGTTTAATATTAACTAAATATTTGTTGAAGGTAAAAAATTTAAAAAATAATGATATAATATAAATAAATCTAAGTCATGCAAGCATCACAAGAGAGGATAACGAATGCTTCAAAGTTATACAATCAAATCATAACAAATAACTTAAAGAAGTGAAATAAATTATATTGAAAAAAAGGATTCTATGATACTAAGATGATAGAGTATAAACTCATCATTAACAAAATCAAATACGAATAAAAATACTTAATAATTAATTTAGAAAAATATAATTCAAAAATGTAGAATTCATTACTTAACTTGATAATGCTCATCAAGATGAGTCCAAAGTAAATAAACATAAATGATAATAAAAATTATTTAAATAATAGATAAATATATATGAAAGCAAATATTAGATACATTGAAATAACATTTTATAAGCAAATAAAAGCAATGTGGATTACACCAAGAGCAGAGTTAGAGTTTCATAGTGATGTAATGAAATGAAAGAGAAACAATTGAAGAAATGTGATAAATTGTTGTTGAAAGCTACTTTCTAAGACATTAAAAAAATTTAGGGTAATATCCTCAAACACCAAATAAGGAATGAATGAAAATAAATTATAAATAATATAGAAATCATAAAAAAATTTTCTAAAAAATAAAATTTATTTTTCATAAACTTAAGCTCTTTGAGATAAATCAAATGTCATTGGTTTCATCTCGATGTATTTTAGGTTAGAATTTTTATGAGTTACTAGAAAAAATATGCATAAATAATTTTAAATTATTTTTTAATATTAAGTATATCAATAATAAGCCTAAAATTATATAAATTATAGAAATCTAATAAAAGCAAATCAACGTGATGTGGGTGCCACATAACAAGACATTTAGAATTTAATAAGATATAACAAAATGAAATAAAATAATTTGGGGAAATTAGATGCAATATATTAAGAAGCTCCACCCCAAAAACTAAAGAGAACATGGCTAACATCTTTAACAATGAAATTAGGTACTAATAAAAATATGTTATAAATCATGACATAAATTGATAAAATAATATTTTTCAAAATAAAATAATGTATCCTTAATTTGGTAGAGCTTCTTGAGACATGTCCAATGAGCTTCACTTCTTTCTCCATCTTGCCTTATTTATAGTTTTTCCAGATTATAAATCGAAAAAAGCATAAACACTAATAAATGGTTATTTTTCTATTAAGTAAATCTATATTAAAGTTGGAAAAACTTAATTGGAAGAAATATAATATAATAAAGTTAAAATGATGTAAAGCTCAAACAAGAGGACACATAGAGTTATATTTAAGTATAATCAAATAGAAGAAAAAAAATAAGAAAAAGAGATAAATTATTTAGAAATCTTTCTTTCTTAGATACTAAAAAGTTTGAGTCCAAAATTCTTAATAATCAAATAATGTTCAAATAGAAATGTCTTATAAAAATGCAAAAAACCTGAAAAATAAAGCTTTCAAAATTATAACAATAATGTCTTATATGATTATGCACATTTAGATTAGTGCAATGATGTTTATTTGCTCTCAATAAATCTTTGTTTTGAAATACTATCAATTATTATAATAAATAAAAGTAAATAATAATGAATTTTTTATTTTATTATTGATTATATATCCGTTATAGATAAAATGAGATTAATTTAAGCAAATTTAGCTAAGAAAATCAAGAACATTTAAAGGCCATAGGAGAGGATATATATAATAAAATTGTATTATAACCAAATCTAAACAAAAATTCTCATTTTATTATAACCCCATATAAACAAAAATTTTAACAAATGAGATAAGCAATATTGTAAAGCATGCCTATAGCAAAGAAACAAGACATTTAAAATATAAAAATGTATTTTCCCAATAATATGGAGAAAAATGATATATTAAATTTTTCACAATAATAAAATGTATGATAAATAAATAGACAAATTGAAGCAATATTGTAAAAAAAATCAAAAGACATGTAAGTATTATAAGATAGAAGAATTAGAGTTTCACAGTAACAAAATAAAATAAAAAGAAATAATTTTAAGAAATGAGATAAATTATATCAAAACTTTGCATTACAATAAGCTATAAGGATCGAGCATAATATAACAAATTTTTAAATCATTTACAAACAAAAATGATTCATCATACTTACAAAAAAATGAATATTTAAAAACAAAAAATTCTAGAATTATTTGGATTATGCTCATCGGGGTGATATGCATCATATATATTTCAACTTGAACAATCCTATTTTTGGAAATATTATAAATTATAAAAGTAATGTAATTTAACCAAATCAAAGAATTATGATGATCACATTAGAGGAGTATTAGAGTTTTACAATAATTTTACAAAATAAAAGAAAAATATTTAGGAAAATGAGATTAATAGTCCTAAAAATATTCGAAGTTATAAAAAGAGATCTAGTGACATCATTGATTGGTAAATTAGGTACTATGGAAAAGCCTTGTAAAATTGGACAAAATAATTAAAAAAGAATTGAAAAGATATATGTTAATGCATATTAATTTAGATAGATCTAATCTAAAAAAGTCCAATAATGTTTTCTTTGTCTTAATTAGGCCATTACTCTAACTAAACTTAATTATCAAACAAAATAAGCCAAAAAAGTGATAAAATTATTATTTGAAAAACAACAAGAAATAGATTAAACTTTAAAAGAGATAAGTTCAAGTGAAATACAACAAAACCAAAGTAATGCAAAAATACCAAGTGAGTAGAACTTTAGATTCATAATAGTATAACAAAATTAAGGAAAAAAGATTCAAGAAATAAAATTAATTATACGATGATGTTGCACTACAAAATAATGAGATTGAGAGCAACTTCCTCAATTGTAAAATGACGAATGAATCAAAATGCCTCATAAAGTACATGAAAACACTAGAAATCAAATTATTGAAAAATACAATAAATCTATATTTAATTGTAGTAAGCTAATTGAGATGGGTCCAATAACAATTGTTTCATCTCGATTACACCCTGCTTGTAAGTTTTGGTAATTACCATAGTAAATACGTGTAATAACAAAACATTATTTTTTTAAGATATGATAGACATATAATAAATCTAAAATGACCTAAATTGAAGAAACGTAATAAATAAAATCAAACTAATGTAAATGCCAAATGAGCAAAGAATTTGAGTCTCATGGGATTATAACTAAATCAAAGCAAAAATTTAAAAAACATAAGATAATATTATGGGAAGGCTATATTGCAATGTAATATAAAGATAGAGTAGACAATCCTCCATCATAAAATCATATATGAATTAAAATGTCTTATGAAGTGCAACAAAACAAGAAAATAAAGAATTTAAATCTATAAAAAGAAATATTTAATTAAATAGAGCTCATCAAGATAAATCCAATGATGTTAACCAATTATGATGATCATAGTTTTGAATTACTATGAATCACCAAAGCAAATGAGAAAAAATTGTATTAAATTATTATTTTAATAAAAAAATAAATATAATATACACTTGTTAGGAGATAAATAAATGAAAGTATAACATAGCCAAATCGGAGTGATGTAAAGGTTACAAGAAATGAGAATTAGACACTAAAAAAATACAACCAAATTAAAGGAAAAATTTCAAGTAACAATACAAATTTTGTTAGAAAATAACATTTAAAGAAGCTATGCAGATTGAGTGTTGCAACTTCTATCATTTAGTTATATAAAAATCAAAATGTCTAACTAAATGTACCAAAACAATAAAAATATTTAAAAATTAAAATTATATAATTTTTTAATGGAGCCAATAAAAAATTGACCAATAGACTATGTCTCTTCTAGACCTGAACTTATTTCAAATGATCACAAAAAAAAAATATTAAATAAGAATAAATAATAACAATTTTCTTTTTTAATATTAAATAAAAAATAATAATTCTTAAATGATGTTAATTGAGGTAATATAATAATGCTCAATTAAAGTAATTCATAAGTTATACCAGAAGAGAGTTAGTGGTACATGCCAACATAAGTAAACCAAAGAAAATCTTTTAAATAAATGATATAAAGTATACTGAAAGCTACGTTCCAAGATGGTGAAGACATTGAAAACAACATCATCAATCCTGAAATCTAGTTTTCATAGAAATTCCACATAATTGATTCTAAAAGTTAAAAAAATATTTTCAAAAATATAAATTTCAATATTTATTTGTGTAACTCATCGAGATATGTCCAACGATACTTATTTTTTTAGATTAGAACTCCTTTGTTATTATCACCAATTTCAAATATAAATAAATGTAAATAGTAGTAAATTATTATTTAAATATTAAGTAAATAGGAAATAAAGCTTAAATGATATAAAATATGAAAATATAATATAACCCTATTGAAGAAATATAAAATCAACACAAGAGAAGACATAGAGTTTCGTAGTAATGTGAGAAAATAAAAAAAAATTTAAAAAATTAGGTAAGTTATATAGGTCAACTAAACTCCATGACATAAAGATGATCTCATAAAGTTCGCTCAATTGTCAAATCAAGTAAAAAAAAAGAGACACAAAGCATCACAAAACTTTAAAAACATTTTTAGAATATTAAATAGAATATCTAATTAGATAGAACTTATATAACTTTGTACAATAACTTTTATTTTTTCCTAGTTATACTTTATTTAGAATTATTATGAATTACAAAAGTAAATATGTTTGAATAAAAATAAATAGTTATTTTTAAATTTAACTAATATATAATACAGTTGAAATGAGATAAACTTAAAAAATAAAATAAAAATAAATCAACTTGATGTAAAAACATTTAGAGAATAGATTTTAAGCTTCATTGAAATATAACCAAATTAAAGAAAAATACTTGCCAAAATGAGATAAATAATGTCAAAAAGTTTCATACTATATTAGAAGAATTGTAGCATACTATATTTTTAAATGAGGCACAAATATATATATCTTAGCAGGCATATAAAATCCTATAAAACAAATTTTTTGAAAAGTAAAAAATATTATGTTTTCTTAAATTTAATCTTATTGAGATGAGTCTTATGATGTTAGTTTTACGTTAATAAGGCATACTTTGGGAGCTTTGTGAATTACCCAAGTAAATAGGCATAATAATAATGAATTATTATTTGAATATTAGGGAAACATATAATAAAGCTTAATCTAAGAAAATTGAAGTAATGTAATCAAACAAAAGTTGATATGATGGTCACATGAGAAGAGAATTATAGTTTCAAAGCAATAAAAAAAATAAAAGTGAAAAATTTTAACAAATGAGATAAATTATGTGAGAAAGTCGCATTACATGATATTAGGGAGGTTTTGTGTGACATCCTTAATCATAATGTTTGGTGTGAGTTGAAACAACTCATAAAAAATGCAAAATTCCAAAAACTAAAACAATTTAAGATATAAAAATTATGTAATTAGGTGGAGCTCATCAAAAAGAGTAAAAAGTGTAGTATCTCTAGAATGAGACCTTTTTAATTAATTTGAAATATATAATAAAGTAAGCATTTAAATAATGATAAATTTTTATTTAAATATCAATTAAATATATAAAAAAGTTAAACAAGAAAAAATTTTTGTAATATTATAATCAAATTAAAGTAATGTAAAGGTCACATGTGTAAAAAGGTAGAGCTACATATTGTTAACCAAATAAAAGAAAGATATTTTGTAAAAATGTGATGAATTTTTGTGGAAAGTTATATACAAAGATGCTCAAGAGATTGTGTATAACATCCTTGATTATGAAATGTTAGGAATAGAAATGTCTTATTAATTGTGTTGAAATAAAAAATGAAAATATTTAAAAACAAAAAAATGAATAATTACTGGGATAGTGGCTATCAAGATGACTTCAATGATTTTTTTTTATCTCGAACGAACCTCATTTGAAATTGTATTAATTATTAAAATAAAAAAGCTTAAATTAAAATAAATTATTATGTCAATATTAAGTGAGAATATTGAAGTTAAAAAGGGATAAATTGTAGCCATATAATATAATAAAAAAAATCCCAGGACAAAAAAGTGAAAAATTAGAATTTCAATGTAATATATCCCAATTAGTGCAAAAATTTTATCAAAATGGGATAAATTATATGGGAACTTTACTTTCTCAGATGTTAAGGAGACTGATTGTAATATACTTTGTCATCAAATTAGGTAGAAATGATAATAACTCATAAGAATGCAAAATCTGTTGAAATAATATATATATAATTTATAATTGGATATTTAATTAGATAAAACTTATTCAGACTTTCATAATGATCTTTGTTTTATGTTAATGAGACCTGATTTAGAGTAACTATGAATTAGCTTTCTTAATAAGAATGAGAAATAATAAATTAATATCTTAATATTAAATAAATATATATGGAAGCTAAAGTAAGATTAATTAATGTAATGTATTATAACCAAATCTAAGCGATGCAAAGGTCACAAAGAGAACATTTTGTGATGAATAGTAATATGTAAATAAAAATGATAAAATTAATGAAGCAAAAGAAATTATATATAAAGTTATATTTTTTGATACTAAGGTCAATAAGCATAACATCCCTGATCATCAAATTTGGTACAAATCAATGTAACACATAAATGATATAAAAACTATAAATAATTAAATAAATATTAACAAAACAAATATGAAAACAAATATGTAGTTGGATAGGGCATGTTAGGATAAGTCAAATATTATTTATTTCACCTTGATTTGATGCCATTTGGAATTACTATGAATAACAAAATTCAATAAGCGTAGAAAATTAATAATATTTTTTTTATTAAGAAAATATATATATTAAAGCTAAGATAAGATAAATTAATACAATTTAATGTAACAAGTAAGAGCAATATAAAAGTCATAATAGGGACGATTTTTACTAACGTAGTAATATACAGTAATTAAACAAAGAAAACTTAGAGTATGATAAATTTTGTGTGCAAGTTGCATTCCAAGATTGTAAGGAGATTAACTATAACATTCTCAATTGTTACATTAACAACAAATAAAAATTTAAAAGATGGAAACCCTTGTAAATGAAACACTTAAAAATATAAATATTAATATTTAATTAGATTGAGGTCATGAGAAGTATGCAGATACGTTTATTACAACATCATTAAAAAGTGTTGCAAGTTATAAACTTTGGTTCAACACGATTTGAAGATCTCACATTATTTTTTCGGTTAAGAGTTTCCAATTTTATGGAAAATCTAGTATTACTTAAGTTATGTTGCTCTAAATTCCATTCTAATCTGTCAGTTAAGTTGTATGGAACCTTAAGCATATTATCTCAAAATTTATGTTTCTTTCCTTACTAAAACTATTACCATTAAAATATAATTCATATAATTTGGTCGTACTAATCATTATTGTACAATATGGTGAAGAACTAAACTATGAATTACTCGAATTTTTTAAGAAAATAAAATGAGAAATCTTATAGAAACATAGTATGAAGACCTAAAATCTCCTCAAATTGTATGATAAGATATTAGTATGACTTGAGCAACATTTATTAAGAAAACAAAACCTTAGAATGTGTTTTACAAAGAAAAAAGGGGGGATGAATGCTTCAGGGTTTTCCTCTGATTTGATAGCAAGGCTATGCCAGGGACATGGAATGCAAAGAAATAGCTAAAAATGACCTTAGATGGCTTCCAAAGCAAATCATCACTTGGTCTTTCTTGTGAGCAGATTTATAGAGATGTAATTGACCAGTAGGTTTTGATTATTTACAAATGAAAGCTTCTTGCATTGATGAGGAATAATAGGAAATTAAGAAGGAACATAACCTCACTAATTTGCTTTGTTGGTTTTACTAATCAAACATAAGAGTGATGTAATGGAATTAACTCAGAGATATATGTTGTTATTTTTTAATATCTGCTTGCTAACTCAAGATCTATAAGTGACCCATGAATTTTTTTTAAAACTTAAATTTTTAATTTGGAATCTTGCATAAGAAATAAAATTATGATTTTATTGTTAGAGGCATGCTAGAATTGTGTACGTTACTGATCTCCTCTTTTCTTCAAATTGTTTCTGCTTGTTTGGTTATGTCACTATGTCACTAAAAATCACCTCTCGAGGGCCTTCATATTTCTTTGATTTAGTTGCATTATATTATTTCATTTCCTTAATTAGGAATTATTATATATTTAATTCTTATTAAATTAACAATTTATTATTAATTCAACTTATAAATATGATTTGAATGATATCTGATCATGACGTAACAAACATGTTGAACAAATGTTGAAAAGCTCTATCAAACAAAGTAAAAATTTTCCAAATTTTTTTTTCTTATTTTTAGCATGTTTTGCAATACATTTGAAATTTTACTTCTTTTGATGGCAGAATATGTTACACATGATATCTCTGGCATGTTTGAAACCAACCTTGCAAAATTTATCTCATGCCATCAAATTTTTTTCTAATATGGTTAATTTTTTTGTAACACTAAATAACATCTCATGAAAAATTTAGATAGTTTTTATTTTGCAATATAAGATTTCTTTTGTGTATCTCATTTTAGCTTTATTATATGTTTACTTTTCAATAAAATAATAATTTATTACTATCATTGCTTATTTATTTTGTTATAAATTAATAATTTCAAAAGCGATCCTATTCATCGAAAAATGCATCATTTGATAGGTTTGGACAAGATCTGCGAAATAAATATTTATTTGTTTATTTTTTTTGTAATTTTAGCATGATTTGTGAAACATTTCGAATCATGCATGATTTAACTATAAAGAATGTTAACTCAATCGTCTTAGTATCTTTTAATAAAAACTTTTTGTACAATTTATCTCATTTCATCAATTGTTATTGTTTTACTTTTGTTATATTGCTATGTAACTATAAACCTCCACTAGTGTGGCAATTAAATTTCATTAATTTTGTTATATTACTAAATTTCTATTAATCTCATTTGAACTTTATATATATGTTTACTAAATATTAAAATAAAAATTCTTATTATTTTTTAATTACATTTTATAATTTGTAATAAATTTTAACAAGGTTCCATCTCGTTCAAAGAAACAAAGTTTGACTTATGAGCTCTTTGTAAATAAATATTAGGTTCTACATTTTTAAATATTTATTTTTTGTCGTTTTTGTATAATTCATGAACCTTTTTTGTTCATACCTTATTTGATGATCGAAGATGTTACACTCTTTTTACTTAGTGCATTGTAATGCAATTTTTTTCCCTAATTTATTTCATTAGATAAAAAGCTTTTGTTATTATTTTGTAATATTACTATATAAGAAAAAAATCTCACCTTTTGTGATCATACATTTCTTTGATTTAGTTCTATTATAGTACTATAATTTATCTCATTACAATTTTTTTTATATTGAATGTAAAAAACATTATTATTATTTATTGTTATTTAAATTACTAACTCATAGTAATTCAAAATGAGTTTAATTAAGACCAGAAAATGCCATTATACTCATGTTAATGAGGTTTATCAAATTAAAAATTTATTTTTATATTTGAAGATTTTTTTTATTTTCTAGCATTTTAGCACATCTTATGAGACTTTTTAATGCATACTAGAATTACAGATTAAGGATATTAAGTTCATTCTCTTTTACATATGGAGTGCAGCATTCTAATACAATTTATTTCAATTCTTCAAATAATTTCTTTTGATTTAGTTATTTTACTCTTTAACTCTTAATCTATACATCACTTTTATGTTTTTCATTTCAATGCTTCAATATATCTCATTTAAACTTTAATATTAACTTACTTATGTTATAATAATATTTTATCATTATTATTTTTATTTATTTGCTAATTTAAGGTAATTTTGATATAAGGTACAAAATGAGATGAAAAAAACATCATTGGATCTATCCTGAAGAGCTCTAAACAATTAAAAATTCATTTACATGTTTTTAAATGTTTATATATTTAATGATTCGACACATCTTGTGAGAAAGTTTGAGTCATATGTAATCTTATGCCTGAGTATGTTACGCTCAATGTCTTTCGTATCTTAGATGGCCACTTCAACATAACTTATTTCATTTTTTTATTTTTTTTTTACTTTTGTTTGATCAATATGAAACTATAGCAATCATCCAACAAGAACTTTACATCACTTTCATATTTTTATTTTTTTATTTTATTTTGTAATTTCTATTTTAAAATATATATTTATATTATATTAAAGTAATAATTTAGTGTTATTTATGTTTATTTAGCTTCATAGTTTCGAGTAATTATTTGTGATGCTCGATTGGCATGAATCAAGAGTTCGTAAAATTATCTAGATAAGCTTTGTCACAAAAAATATTCAATAGAAATTTTAAAATATTTTATTTTCTAAGGCTATGGCTAATTTTGTGAGTTATTTCGAATTTTGCTTTATTTGAGGATGAAGGATGTTGCTCTAGATCTTTTTAGTATCTTAGAATGGAATATTCTTAAAGAATTTATCTCATTTCCTTTTTTTTAAATTAGATTTGTTTATATTACTACTTAAATTTTGTTCTCTGATCATTAGCCTTTTGTATCACTTTCATTAGGTTTTATAATATTACTTTAATTTATCACATTTCACCTTTAACAAATATTTATTTAAGAATAAAATAATAATGTTTTATTATTTACATTTATTGGCATTGGAAATTTGTAGTATTTTAAAATATTGTTTAATCAAGGCCAAGTAAATGTTGGTAGGCTCATCTCAACAACCTTTAACAAAATAAATGTTTTCTTCTAAATGTTTTAATATTTTTTTGTGTTTTATCATGAATTATGACTCATTTTGACTCCTACCTCTAATTTCATGATGAGTTTTGTAACATTTTATCGTTTTTTGTATCTTAAAATATAACTATTCCATTCAATTTATCTTTTTTCTTCAATTTTTTTCTTTCATTACGTTATATCACTTTATAGAAAAAAAATCTCCTCCCATGTTACCCTTACATTCCATTGATTTTGCAACATATTATTAATTAAATTTATCTTATCTCAACTTTAACATATATTCACTAAAAATATAAATTATAATTTTATTTGATTTATTCATATTTAGTGTGATAGTTCACAATAATTTGAAATGATACCTCATTGAGATGAAATGAATGCCATTGTAGTCATCCCAATGAGCTCCATCCAATTAAAAATTTATTTTAATATTATTAAATATTATTTAGGGTTTAACATTATATACAAGATGTTTTGATTAATACAATATTTGATAGTGAAGATTGTTACACTTGATCTCCAAAACATATTTGAAAAAAACTTTGTCATACACTTTAACTTAATTATTTGAATTATTTTCCATGACTTGGTTATATTACTATGTTTCACTTTAGGATTTATATTTTTGTACATAATTGTTAAGGTAAAAATAAATTACTATTTGTTTTCATTTACTTTGGGAATTCATAGAAATTTCCATCAAGAAGGAAGAAACATTGTTGTACTCATTTTTATAAGCTCCATCAAATTAAATATTTAATCTTATATTTATAGAAATTTTATTTTTGAGAGTTTTTACATGTTTTATAACATATTATCATTTGTACTTAATTTGGTGATCAAGATACTAGACTCAATCTCCTTATTAACATGAAATCAATCTTCTTAGAAAGTTTTTCACACTTCTTCAAAAGTTTTACTTTGAATTTGTTATATTACTACATAACTATAACCCTCTACTCGTGTGACTATTATGTTTTATTTATTATAGCAAGAATATAGTATTTCAATTTATCTTGTTTTTTTTTATTTACTTTTTTATTAATTTAAAAATAACAATTTATCATTATTTATTTTCCCAGTCAATTAAGGTTGTTACAATCTAGAAATGCAACTTTCCCATATTATTTGTCTTATTTCTTAAAATATCAGATTTTGTCTTATTTCAATTTATCTCATCTTAGCTTTATTATATATCTATTTAGTTTTAAATTTAATTATTTATTATCAATGCATATTAGAAATTTTAATTCATAGTACTTAAACATGTGGTTTGATTGACACAAAGTAAACACCATTGAACTTATCTCAGTGAGCTCTATCTAATAAAATATTTGTTCTTATAATTTTATATTTTTTCTTTTCCTTTAGTACGATTTGACAATTGTTTTTATTTATACATAATTTAACAACTGAGGATATTGTAATCTCTTTCTATCTTTTATTTATGTTTATAACTTTCTTGCATAATTTACCTAGTTTCTTAAAATGATTTTCTATGGTTTAATTATGCTACTTTTAAAATCTAAATTTAATCTTGTGTGATTGTTGCATCACTTTGATTTAGCCATATTATAATATTTTAAGTTATTCCATTTCTTCTTCAATATAAAGATATTTTTAATAATAAACATTAATTTAATATTATTTGTGATTAATTGTTTTTAATTTGTAGTAATTCTAAATGAGGTCTAATTAGGTAAACAAATATTTTTTGAGCAATCTACCAATGTTATCTTCAATTAAATATTAATTTTCAAATTTTTAAATATTTTAGTTTTTATACCATTAGATATTTTTGACTATATTTTCATTCCTAAAAATTTGTGATCAATGAACTTACTCTATATGTCCTCATTATCTTAAAATATAATTTTTTGATATAATTTCTTTTGATTTCTCCCAATTTTATCAAAATATAACCCTATATCTTATCTCGTGTACTCCTTACATTATTTTGATTAGGTTTTATTAAATTAAATCAATTAGTTTTATTATGGCTGATTATATATTTACTTAGCATTAAAATTATAATTTAATTCTTTTTAAACTTATTTACTCTACTAATTTTTGGTAATTAAAAATAAGGCATGAATAGAGTTAATAAATGTTGTCGGACTCATCAAATTCACATCATAAATTAAAATATTCATTTATTAAATTTTTAAATATCTTATTTTTTATAACTTTGATAAGCTCTGAGTCAATTTTATAGCTAACTTGATGGTCGATGATAACAACACTATATCTCTTTAGTATCATGGAAATAGCTTTCTTGCACATTTAAGGTCATTTCTTAAAATTGTTTTGATTTGATATAGTTATTTTACTATATAATTCTAATTCTCTTGTCATGCCACTTTTACATCACGTCAATTTTTTTGTCACATTTTTTCTACTTATCACATTTATGGTTCAATATATATTTACCTACTATTAACATAATAATTTTTTTATTAATTTTTTTGTTGATTTTTAAATTTATAGCAATGCAAAATGTGCTCTAATTGAGGAAATTAATGTTGGACTCCATTCCATGATCCTTATCCTATCCTATTGTAATATAATTTCTCTTATTGTAAATTTTGTATTACCTAAGGTTTTTCTTTGCATTATGAGATATTTTTATTCATATGTGATTTTATGATTACGATGTTGCACTCTTTCTCTATGGTATTTTGTAAAAATTTTCTTGTAATGTCTAATATTTGTTTTATGACTTATTTTTGCTAATACATAATTTACATTCAATAATGTTGCCTTAAAGCTTCATAATCTCAAATAACAAAACCTTTTTATGTCATTGATCAATTCCCTCCATTACTTTCATTTTCTTTGTTTGTTTTATTGTAACATGAAATCTATTATCACATGACCTACTTAGATATGATAAATTACAATAATTAAATTTACCTTATTTTTACCTTTAATAAATATCTACATAAAATCAAAGTATTAATTTATTAATATTTATTCCTGTTTATTTTGAAATGTTGTAAAAATTCAAAATGGCATTTGATTTAGGTGACATAAAGTTTGTTGAATTTGCCTTGGCATCCTCTAACAATCTAAATATTTATTTTTATATTTTTTTATATATTTTTCCTATTATCTTGCAAATGGTCGACTAGGTATTTTGATGTGCACCTTATATGATGAATAGGGTTATACTTCATCTAATTTCATAAAAGTTTTCAGTTTGGCTTCCATATATTTCTATGAGCTACTAATTCTCCCCTTGTTTGACACTTATATCACTTTAAAGTTTTTATATTGCATTGCCTCAATTTATCTTTTTCTATCTTTATTATTTCTTTGATAATTAATAAGATCATAATTAATTATTACATATGTTTACTTACTTTGTTAATTAGTATTAATTCAAAATCATGCCTTATTTAGTTTAAACAAAAGAAATTAAGCTCATCTTGATAAGGTCTATTGAATTAAGTATACATTTATCATTTTTTATTTTTGACATTTTTCTTCCTTTAATGAGGAGTTTTAATTTGTACCTATTTTTTTATGAAAGGGTGATATAGTCAACCTATTTAGTAGCTTAGAAGCACCTTTCTCCTATAATTTATATCATTTCTTGAAATTTTTCATCTTAATTTTGCTATAGTACAAATGCAACTAAAAATATCTTCTTGTGTGACCTTTATATCACTTTCTTTTTATTATATTTCATAATTTCAATTTTATACCATTTTTTTTAATATATATATATATATTGTTGTGTGTGTGTGTGTATGTACTTAATATTAAAAAATAATTTTATTATTATTTGTTCCTATATAAATTTTGAATTCGTTATACTTACCATTTGGGTATGATATAGACAAAGCAAACATCATTAGACTTGTGTTGGTGGGATTTATTACATAACTATTCTTTTTAGAACTTTCAAAAATTTATTTTTTATTGCCTCCATGTGCTTTATTTGCTATTTTGATTTATAACTTATTTGATGATCGAGAAAGTTCCTCTTAATCACCATAGTATCTTGGAATCTAACTTTTTAGCATAATTTACCCCTCTTTTTGAAATTATTTTCTTGGATTTATTTATTTTAATTAGAGAGTATATTTTTGTTCTCTTACAAACTTTACATCGCTTTTATTTAGGTATCCACCTTTTTCAATTTTTCTTATTTCAACCTTATTATACTTTTAATTTATTAAAATATTATGTTATTTTTTTAAGCATTTTTGGTAATTCTTACTAATTCAAAGATTGGTTCAATTCAATTTTTTACTATTAATATTTATTTACCTTAAAAATTCGCATTAATCACAAACATGGTTTGATTTACACAAACTATAAACTACAGTAAGTGGCTTGATACTTTCATTGAATCAAATATCTATTTTTTATATTTTTAAAACATTTTTAATTTGTAAAGTTTTGGAATATTCAGCAAGACTTGTAGATTCATACTAGACTTCATGATTAAGGAAGTTACACTCAATCTCAAAATTCTCTTTTATAGGAGCTTTCTACTAAAATTTGTCTCATTTTTTCAAATTCTTTGCTTTAGTTGGAAATATTATATTAGTTCAATTAATTTTATTTTAACTTTAACATATATCAAATTAGTATTAAAATATAATGTGTTTTTTTATGTTATTTTTCTTTAGAAATTTTTGGCACTTCAAAAAATGTTAAATGCTGATGAGAGAAACATCACTAGATAGGCCTTTTACATTTTTTTTCATTTTTAAATGGGTTTTTGAATATTTACGAGACATTTTGGTTCATATTTTATTTAATAATTGAGAATGTTGGATTCGATCCCCATAATATATTTGAGTACAACCTTCCCAAATATTTTATGACTTTTCTTCTTATTTCTTTGATTAATTTAATTATGTTGTTATGCAACACTAGACCTACTACTGCTTAACGTCTATATTGCTTTAATTTTTTTTTATTACTTTGTCATTTTTTCATTTTTTGTTATTTATCTTCATAATTTCTAATAATTTGAAAAAATATCTGATCACGGTGAACAAATGCATTTGTACTCATCTTAATGTGCTTTATCCATTTAAAATTTATCTTTATGTATTACATATTTAATATTCCACAATTTTGGCATGTTTTACTTAATATTTTCATTTGCACAAGATTTGACGATCGATATTGTTACACTTAGTCTCCTTTGTACCTTGGAGTAAAGCTTTCATGTTCACTTTTTCTCATTTTTGCTAATATTTTGAAATTATTTAGTTATATTACAATGTAAGGGTCAATAACATCACTTTAATTTTGTTATATTACATTGTTTCAATTTTACTTTATTTCAACTTTAATATATATGTATATTTAATACTAAAATAATTTTTATTATATTATATTATTTATTTATTCATTAATTTGTGGTATTTGTAATCAAGGTCTAATAGAGGAGAAAAAAATGTGGTTGGACTCTCCTCATAAGATTTATCCATTTAAATATTTTATTAGATTTTTATCCTTTACTAGACAATTTGATTCATACAAGATTTAATGATGAAGGAAATTACCTTCGATCTACTTAATATCTTGGAGTACACCATTTCTCTAAAATTTTTTTGATTGTTTCAAATTGTTTGCATTGATGTGGATATATTACAATGCAAATGTAAATCTTTTATCATGTGAAAATTATGTTGAGTTGAATTGTTATGCTTGCTTTGCTTGAATAATTCTCAAGGCAGCGTATTTGTATATATGCTTAATATCAAACCAAAAGATTTGTATTTTTTATGCTTATTTACAATGGTAATATAAGGTAATTTCATGTGAGATCTGATCGACATTAAAAAAATTTGATTACACTCTAATTAACTCTAGTCAATTAAATAATCCTTTTCACAAATTTTTAAAAAAAATTATTTTCAATGGTTTTTATGAGTTTTGCAAGGCATTTTGATTCATATCAGATTTTGTGATATAAAATTCTACTATAAATGTCTTTAATTATTATATATATCTTTCATATATAATTTATCTCATTTATTTAAATATTTCACTTTCATTTTCTTATGCTACTACAAAACTCTTATTCTCCTCTTATATGACTTTACATCTCTTTAATAATGTTTTGTTGGAATCCTTCAATTTACCTAATTTCAACTTTATCGTTTATTTACTTCATAAAAAATAACAATTTTTTATTGTTTATTATTCTTTGCTTTGGTAAATCATCGTATTTTTAAACGTGTTCCAAAAGAAAAGAATAAAAAAGTTTTTAACAAAAATTGATGAACTATTTGTAATTAACTATTCATACTTATATTTTGAAATATTTTAATTAATGGGTTGTTGCATGTTTTGCAAGCCCTTTTAGTTCATACTCAATGTCATGATCAAGGGTGTTACACTTGATCTTCTTATTATTTGAAATGTAACTTTTTCCCATAATATAACTATTAATCTACTCACGTTTTACATTTACGTCATTGTTATTTAGTAATATTACTTTAATTTGTCTCATTTATGCTTTAATATAGATCTACCTATTCTATAAACAATGCAATATTATTATTTATGTTTCATAACTTTGGTATCTAATATTAATTCCAAAAATGGTATCATGGAGACAAAAAAACATTATTGAGCTATTATAACTACCTATACCCAATTAAGTAATCATTTTTTACATTTTTAAATATTTATATTTCTTTGAATTTGAATATTTTACTAGACATTTTGATTCACACTACATTTGATGATCATGAATGTTAAACATGATCTCTTAGTACCTTTGAATGTAACTTTTCTTGTAATTTATGCCATATTTAAGAGATTTTATCCTTCATTTTGATATATTACAATCCTTCTTTACAAAATTTCAACTTTAACAAAAATTTTCATACTATTAAAAAAATATAATTTATTATCATTTATGCTTATTTTTTGGGTTAAATTTTTAATTTTCATATGAGATCTAATAAAGATGAAAAAATGTACATAGATTAGTCTTAATGTGTAATATTTAAAAAATATTAAATTTTATTTTTTAAAATATTTAGTTTTCTAAGATTTTCACAAGTTTTCCAAGAAATTTAGATTTTCACCTTATTTGACCACCAAGTATGTTGCACTAGGCCTCCTAGATATCTAGGAATGTAATTTGCCAAATAATAAAATATATTTTTATTCAAGTTTTTCTTTGATATACTTATATTTTAATATAACTATAAATCTCATCTCATGTCAACAAAATATCAGTTTGACATGGTTATTTTATATTTCATGAATTTATCTTATTTCAATCTTCATATATATATTTTCAAAAATATAAAAATAATAATTTTTATTTTTATTTTTATTTTTTTGTCATTTTGTGCAAGTTTTAAATGAAGTCTAATTAAACAAAAGTATTGTCCTTAGAATCTTCTTCAATAGCTCTATCCAATTGAAGTAGTTATTTTATATTTTTTAAATATTTAATTTTCAAATTTTTTATGTTCTTGATGGGGCATCTTTTTGCTTTTAGTTAATTAAATGATCTAAGATGTTATAATTGATCCCCTCAATATCATGGAATGAAACATTCCAATAAAATTAATGCTAATTCTTAATTTTTTTATTTTGTTATATAATTATATAACTCAAAACATCCTCTTGTGTGTGCTATAAGTCAATTTTGTTTTGTTAAATTCTATTTAATAAATTTATCTTACTTATCATTTACTATTGCAAAACTTTGGACTAAAATATTAATATAATTTTATTAACTTTGACTTTCTATTGTAATTTGCAATAATTCCAAATAAGTTGAGATCAAAATAAAACAAATAATATTGAACAAGTCTTAGTGAACTCTATCTAATTAAACATTCAATTTTATTTTTTCGAATAAGTGTTTCTTTTAGTCAAACATTTTTTTCTAAAAAGTTAGTTCATTATTGATTTGATGTTTAAATAAGCCATGCTTGATCTCCTTCGTATCTTGGAATGTGGAATGCAATTATCGTAAACATTTGACCCCATCACTACAAATGTTTCACTTTGATTTTTTATATTATTATGTAGCTCTAATTCTACTTTTTCTAACCTTTAAACCTCTTTAATTATGTTTTTTAACATTGCTTCAATTTATCTCATCTTTGTTTAATTATATATTTATTTAATCTTAAAATAATTTTTTGTTTTTATTTATGGCAATATACCTTATTAATTCATTGTAATTCCAATAGCCTTCATCCGAATTCAAATAATGTAATTGGACTTATACTGATGAACTATACCCAATTAAACATTCACATCCATTTTCTTAAATATTTATATCTTGAGATTTGTCAGGCTTTACGAGGTATTTAGGTTCACATCCATTTTCTTAAATATTTATATCTTTAGATTTGTCATGCTTTACGAGGTATTTCGGTTCACAAATCATTCAACGATCAAAGATGTTACTCTTTCTCTTCTTTGCATCAATGAATGTAACTATTTCATATAATTTATCATTATTATTTAAATTTTTTTCTTTGTTTTTGTTATGTTATTATTTAACTCTAAATACCTTATTTTATGACCTTTATATCTATTTCATTCTATAATATCACAATGCATAAATTTAACAAATTTTATATTTATTATATATCAAGTAAGTATTAAAATACTAATATACTATCAATTATATGCATATATAGGTATACTTTATAATTCTCAATGCTTCTAAATAAAGCTCAATGTAAACGAAAGAACATCATTTTACTTGTCATGATGAGCTATACTCAATTAATTAATTATTCATTTTTTATATTTTGTTGGTATTTTTTTTTCTTTAGCTTTTGTATGCTTTACTAAACTTTGTGGTTTGCACTAAAATAATAATTTATTTCTTTATCTTTATTAACTTGTGTAATTCACAATAATTCCAAAAGAGGATTGATGGAGATGAAAAAATGCCATTTGATCAGTCTCTATACAAGCTATATTTTGCAAAATAATAAATAGTATTCAATAATTTATGATATAACATTTTAACATGCTTGATAGGTTATTTTTTTTACATAGTTTGGTGATTGATGTTTTTGCAATATTTCACCTTTGGATCGAAGAATGCAACTTTCTAATAAAATTTATATCATTTTTTACAAATATTTCACTTTGTTTTGTTATATGATTATGTAGCTCAAAATTTTTTATCATGTGACCCATACATCACTTTTATTTGGTTATGTTTTATTTGCTCAACTTATCTCATTTCAATGAAAATATATATTTACTTCATGGTCAATTAATAATTTATTATTACTTATGCCTATTTAATTTTATATATCATAGAAAATTTATTGTTGTGTTGTGAAATTTTTTTTGTTATTTAGGTATACATAATTGATTTGATGATCAACAAAGTTGTTCTTCATCTCTTTAGTATCCTAGAGTGCAACTTTTCAATGTAAATTACATAATTTCTTCAAATGTTATGCATTATTTGGGTTTTGTTTCACTATTTTTAATTATATAGTTGAATTTTAAAATATATTTATTTAATTTGAAAATAGTACTTTATTATTATTTATGACTATTTTATTTTGTAAATCATAGTAATTCCACACAAGGCTTAGAAGAAGTAAAAAAGAAAGTTCAATACCTTCGAATAAGGCCTATGAAATAAATAATTTTTTTTGAAAAATTTCTTTGATATTTTTCATTATTTTTGGAAAATTTTGAGTAGTACCTAATTTGATGGTTGAGAAAGTTACACTATGTGTCCATAATATCATAGCATGTAAATTTTTGAAATAGTTATCTAATTTGTTATAATTTTCCTTTTATTTGGCTAAATTATTATCTATTTCTAAATCTCTTTTTGAGTTTTGTTTCCATTACTTTAATTAGGCAGTATTAAATTACTTGAAGTTATCTTATTTTTGTTTTAATGCATGTTTACCTTATAAAAAATTAATAATTTAAAATTGTTTATGTTTATTAAATTTTTGTATCTTATTGTAATATAAAAAATGTTCTCATCAAGTTGAATGCTAGTAGAGTTGAATGTAGGTGTTTTATCAAATTAAATATTCATTTTCTTTCCTTTAAGTATTTTATTTTCTATGGTTTTGGAAACCTTGACATGGCAACCTGACTTACGATTGTTGACAATTAAGAGTTATAGAAGTCCTCCTTAGTATAATGGAGCATAGCTTTTCCAAATAACTTATCTCATTTTTAAAAAGTATTTTATTTCGTTGTATTACAAAGTAAATAATTCCAATATATTTTAAAAAATTATAAAAAAATAATTATTTATTTTTATGTAACTAAATCTAATTCTATTATATTTTAAAATATTAAAATTGATATTTTATTTTATACATGTAATTGAAACAAAACAAAATGACAATTGTTTTTTCTTAACCATAACTCATTTAAAACTACTATGAATTATAAAATTAAATAAGTATAAATAAAAATAAATTATAACTTTAATTTTAAGTGTTTTGATAGTTAAACTATAATTAGGTAAATTGATGCAATATAATATAACCAAAATAATGAAATGTGAGACTAGCATTAGAGGGCAACTAATATTTTAAAGTGATATAATAAAATAATGGCAAAATATTTGAAGAAATGGGATATATTATATTGGAAGGATATATTCCATGATACTAATGAGTTGAAGAATGCTATCTTTCATTATCAAATTAGCTAGTAAATATAGCACCATGTGAAGCATATAAATTCTTTGAAAACCGACTGATTAAAAAAATAAAAAATAATATTCAATTTTTAAGAGCTCGTATAATAGCATCTAATGATGTTTCTTTCACGTAGATTGGATTAAGGTCAAAATTATTATTAATTACAAAAAAAAATAAAAAAAAAATTATAAAATATTATTTTAATGTAAATAAATAATTAATAAAATTATGCAAAAAAAATTTAACAATATATAATTAAATATTTAATTTGATAAAGCTCACCAAAAAAAGTCTATTAATTTTTCTCTCCATTAAAAATCATTAAGAATTATTATAATTAGAAAAAATAATGTATAAAATAAAAAAGATTATTAATGTAATACTAAATAAATATTTATTTAGGGTGTAAATAAAATATTTAAAGCATTATATTATGATGAAATATATGACATACAAAAGTTATATAATAGGTGATCTAGAGTTACATGGTAATATAATAAAACCATAATGAAATGCTAGAAGAAATGTTATAAATCATACAAGAAAGCTACATTCAAAGGTAAAAGGAGGTCAAGTCAAACATCTTTGAACATCAAGCAAAGTATGCCTAAGAATTCATTATAAAAGTTTACAAAAAGTTAACAAATAAAATTTTCAATGTAAATAATGAATTAACTAGATGAAGCTTATCAAAATAAGTCCAATGACAACTGTTTCATCACACATAGACCACATTTTGAAAAGCTATGAATTACTAGGATACGAAGGAGATAAAGTGTAATGGAAAGCTGAATTCGATGATACTAAAAAAATTTATTGCAACATCATTGATCACTAAATCAAGTATGAATAAAAATGTCTGATAAATGCCAAAAAAAATTTAAAAAAAATATATTATTTAAAATATAAATTATGAACCTTTACTTGGTCAGATTTAGTATTGATAAGAAAAAGTTATTTATTACATCTCAATTAAACCTCATAAAAATAATTGCAAATTACCGATTTAATTAAGTATAAATAATAAAAATGTGTTGTTTTAATGTCCAGCAATCATGTAATATGATTAAATTAAGTTAAATTTAAGAAATTTGTTATCCCAAACTACAAATGATGTGAAGTTCAGACATGAGAAAATTACTAATGTAAATGTTATAAAAATGAAAAAAAAATTTATGCAAAACTTACATTACAAGATAAATGTAGATTGTGTGTGATATCCTTAATCATGAAATTTTGTGCAGAAAGAAACACTTCTAAAGCATACAAAAATAATTAAAAATAAAATATTTAAAATATAAAATTGGACATTTAATTGGATATACCATACTGAGATGACTAAAAATATTTTTTTTTATCAAGGCATATTTTAAATAATTACAAAATTTCTAATTAGATTGGAATCAATAATAAAGAATTATTATTTCAATATAAAAATATATATATTAAAAAATAAATGAGCTTAATTGAAGTATGTAATATTACCAATCAAAGCAATGTAAATGCCACTTGAAATGGAATTTAGAGTTACTAAGTAATACAATAAAATATGTGTACACACTATAAAGAAATATGAAAAATTATAGAAGAATGTTGCATTCCAAGGTTTTAACAAAATATTGCATAACTTCCTCAAAAATCAAATCAGATACTAATGCAGAAGGTCTGTAAATCATGCCAACAACGTAAAAAATCTACTACAATATCATTTGTTCATCTGAATTGAACATTGATTTGAATTACTATAAATTTCAAAAATACTTAACCATAAAAAATAATAAATTGTATTCAATATGTTGAGCAAAAATTTATTATTGCTTATGTGGGATATATTCAAGCATTATAAGATTGCTAAACACAAGAGATTTAATTGTTAAACACGAGGTGAGTTTAAATTTAAAGCAAAAAATTTTAAGAAATTACACAAATTATTATGCCAAGTTGAATTACATGATACTTATGAGATGGAGTATAATATCATTGATAGTTAAATAAGTTAATAATTTAAATGATAAAAAGAATGCCAAAACCTTAGAAAAAAAATATTTTCAAATATAAAATGAATAATTAATTACTTGGAAATTATTTAGATGAGTCGAATGACTATTTTTTCATCTCAATCAGACCTCTTAAGCATTACTATAAATTAAAATAAAATAAACACACATGTATTAATATTAAGTAAATATATAAGGAGACTAAAATAAGAAAAATTGAAGCAATTTAATTTTCTAATTAAAAGAAATGTTGAGGACGCATGAGAGAAGAGTTATAGTTTCATAGTAATATAACCAAATAACAAAATGTAGAAATGAGACAAATTATACTTGAATGCTTAATTTCATGATTCTATTAAGATCAAGTGTAACATCCTCGATTACAAAATTTTTTCTAAATTGAAATATCTTTGAAATTGTTAAAATATAAATAAAAATAAATTTTTTAAACATTTAGAAATGTATATCAAATTGCATAAAACTCATCAAAATTGTCTAATGATGTTAGTTTTATCTAAACGTATCCTCATTTTCAATTTCCATATGTTTTTAAAGTAGATAAGCCTAAATAATAATAAATTACTTTTTCCAAATTAACTAAACAATTATTAAAGCTAGAATTACACAAACTAAAGCATTGTGATATGACCATATCAAACACATGTAAAGGTCACATGAGAGATAATTCAATGCCACATAGTAATAAAACCATTTAAAAGGAAAAATATTCAAGAAATAAGATGAATTATTTAGAAATGTTGTGTTCAAATATACCAAAGAGATCTAGTGTAACATTATCAATCATTAACTAATTTATAAAAGAAAATATCTTGTAAAGCATGTAACAAACCTAATATAAATATATGAAAAATAATGAAAAAACAAATATTCAATGGAATAGAGCACATTGAGTTTAGTCCAAGTACATGTGTTTCATGTCGATTGAGTGTCATTTTGTGTAATTGCACATTACCTAACTAAGTCGACATAAATAATAATAAATTGATATTTTAATAAAAAGGAAATATATATTAAAAAAAAGAGATAAATTGATGTAATTTAGTACAATCAATCAAAAAAGGTTCACATAATCTAAGATTTATATTTAATAACTATTATATTAAAATCAAAACAAAACAAACATAAAAGCGAGATGCATTACAATAGAAAGTTGCATTCCAAGAATATAATATAATAATGTGTATTCTCCTCAACCATCAAATTTTGTACAAGTAGAATCATTTTGTAAAGTGTTCCAACTCTCTAGAAAACATAACATTTAAACATTAAAAAAAATTTTAATTTCATAGCTTTCATCAAGATGACTACACGGGCATTTATTTTGTCTCCACCAAAATATGTTTTGAATTACTGTGAATAACAAAATTAATTAAAAAATAATTTATAATTAAATATTAAATAAAATAAATTTCAAGTAATAATGTGCTTAAAATAATGAAATTTATGCAAATTAAGGCATTACAAGGGTCATCAAGGAGGATAATTAGAGTTTCATAATAATATAACCAAATGATGGGAAAACACTGAAGAAATGAGATAAATTGTAGAGAAATTTAATTCTAAGAGAATAAGGAGATCAAGTGCAAAATTCTCGATTATAAAGTCATGTACAAGTCAAAATACCTTGTAAAGTGTTCCAATAACATTGAATAAAATATTTAAAAACATAAAAAATAATATTTAATTAGATGGTTGTAATCTAAATGAGTCCAAAATATTTGTTTTGTCTCGATTAGATTATGTTCGGAATTGCGATAAATTAAAAAACCGAACAAGATAGAATGAGATAAATTAAAGAAAGTTTGTAAACACAAATAAAATTATATAAAGTTCATATGAGAGAAGAATTGTTGTTTCAAAAAAGAATAACCATATCAAATCAGGACATTTCGATAAATGAGATAAATTATATATTAAAACTATTTTTGAAGAAGCTAAGTTGCTCAGGTGAACATCAAATCAAATATAAATAAAATTATCTAACAAAGCATCGAAAACAAAATGAAATTTTTTTTAAAAAAATAAATATTTAATTTGATATGGCTACTCAAGATGAGTATAACGATGCTAAATAAATGTATTTTAATGAATGAGATAAATGATATAGGAAAGTTATATTCCAAGAAGCTAAGTAGATCAGGTATAACATCTTTGATCATCAAATCAAATATAAGCGAAATTACCGCACAAAGCATGGAAAACCTAATGAAAAATATTTTAAAATAATAAAAAATTAAAAATTTAATTGGATATGACTTGTCAAGTTGAGTAGAGTTATAAGAGCAGTCACACAAAAAGAGATTCAGAGTTACATATTAATATATCTAAATAAAAATAAAATTTGTTTATTTCAAGTAAATAGAATGAGAAAGTCAAAATTATGAGATACTAAGTAGATCAAGTATAATATCCGTGATAGTCAAATCAAGTAGAGTTAAAACACATCATAAAGTAACTAAAAATTAAATAAAATGAAAAATCCAAAAAACATATAAAAATTAATATTTAATTACATAAAACTCATTAAGAGACATCCAAGGACATCTGTTCTATCTTGATCAAATCTCATTCTGAATAATTGTGAATTACCAAGATAGATAAGAAAAATGAATCACAATATATAATTTTAAAAAATACGTAAATAGTTTTAATAATAAAAAAGGTAAACTAAACTAACATAAAATAACATAAGAAAGTGATATAGAGGTCAGTGAGAGGAGATTTAGAGTTGCATAGTAATATAATAAAATGAAGAAATACTTTTGAGAAAATGCGACAATTTAAGTCGAAAACATGCACTCGAAAATAATAAGGAAATTGTGTTTAATATACTCGATCCTCTAAATGGCATAAATCAAAATTTTAATTAAAAACCTTTAAAAAAATATTGAAAAATTTAATGATAAATATATTAGTTGAAGGGAGATGTCAAGAAAAATCGAGTGATGTCTATTCCATCTGCATTGGGCCACATTTGCAATTTCTGTTGATTACCAAATTAAATAATTGAAAAATATTAATTTTTTTTAAATATTAAATACATAAATTAAAGATAAATTAAAAAAAATTAAAATAACATAATATAAGCAAAACAAGCTGTTGTAAAGGTGACACAAGAGAAGAGTTTTTGTTTCATTGTAATTTAACCCTATCTAAGTAAAAACTAAGAAGAAATGTGATTAATTCCAAGATAAAAAAAATTTGACTGTAGCAACCTAAAAATAAAGTGTACAAAAAATCTAATAAATAACATTTTTAAAAATATTGAAATTGATATTTAATTATATGGAACTTTATTAGTTTAGTAAAATGAAATTTGAATCATCTTGGTTGTACCATGTTTTGCAATTACGATAAATAGCTAATTTAAATATGAAAAAAATAAGAAAAAAACTTTATTTTTGAATTAAGTAAATCTATAATAAGTTTGAAATAAGATAAATTGAAGCATTTTGATTAACAAAAATATCACAACTAAAGGTCGAATGAGAGAAACATTAGTGTTTCATAGTTATATATCCAAGTCAAAGTGAGACATTTGAACAAATGAGAGAAATTACATAAGAAAGCTACATCCCAAAATGTATGAGGAGTCTAGTGTAACTTCATTGATCATCAAATTTGGTACGAATGAAACTACCTTACAAAGGGCATCGACATAAACTAAATATAATATTTAAAAATATAATAATAACTATTTAATGTTAACAAGTTCATCGACATAAGCCTAGTGACATTTAATTTGTCTCATGAAGACTTCCTTTCGAATTACTTGGAATTGCCAAGAAAATTAATCCTAAATAATAAAAAATTATTATTTTAATATTAAGTACTAAATATTAATGTTCAAATATCATAATGTGAATCAATTTAGTATAGTTTTAATACGAAGCAAATGCTACATAAGTTGAGATTTAGATTACATAGTAATATAAACAAATCAAACTAAAAAATTGAATAATTAACATTAACTATTAAAGAAAGTTGCCCACTAAGACACTAAGGAGATTATTTCTAACATCCTATATCATTAAATTAGAGACAAATCATGATATCTTATAAATAATTACAATATTATATAAAATGAAACATTTACAAAATATAATAATAAATATTTAACTATATAGAGCTCATTAAGATAAATCCAATGATAAGATTTTTTATTTGATCAGACCTCACTAAAAATAGCTATGAGTTACTAAGTTAAATAAGCATAAATAATAACAAAACAATAATTCAATAATAAAAAAAATTTAAAAATAAAATGAGTTAAATTAAAAAATTATATAACCAAATGAAAATTATTTAAGGCCCACAAAAAGGAGATTTCAGTGGCATAATAATATAACAAAATAACCATAAAAAATTAAATGAGGCTAATGACATATAAGTTAATATTTAGTTTAATAGTAGATGAAAAAATGAGTCTAATGACATATATGTTGTTTTGGTTGACCACGTACATTACAGAGACATAAAGGTCACACGAGAGGAGATTTCGTTTTAATAAAATTAACAAAATTAAAATAGAAAAGTTTCATTCTAACATACTAAGAAGAACGATTGCTGTATCTGTAATCATCAAATTAAGTAAAAATTGAAATAACTTATAAGACGGCAAACCTTGAGAATAAAAGATTTCAAATTATTAAAAATTACTATTAAAAAGATAGAGTCATCGAGATTAGTGTAATCATGTTTGTTTCATGTTGATCATAGCTTTTCTAAAATTGTTATGAATTATAATGTTAATTAAAATATTAAATAATAAATTACCTTTTTAACATAAAGTAAGCATAATGGACAATGTAAATGGGACAAATAAAAAAGATTTAAATGAAACACGAGAGAAGAATAAGACTTTCATTGTAATAAAAAATATATGAAGACAAAAATTTGATGAAATGAGATTAAATGAACGAAAAGTTAAACTTCAATATATAATGGAGATGTAGTGCACGTCAATCACTAAATCAGGTATGAATAAAAAAAGCATCATAAGGCTTCTCAAATAATAAAAAATAAAATTATTATTTAAAAAATAAAGATAAATATTTAAGTTTTTGGAGGCCATTGGTAAGAGTGTAATAGTTGTTAATCACAAAAGCAAAAAGGAATATATAATAACAAATTATTATTTTAATATTAATTAAATATATTGTGAAACTAACACTAGATAACTTGGAGAATGTTTATATACTTAATTGAACGACATGTCATGGCCACACAAGAAAAATTGGGGTTTCATGGTAATATAAACAAATCCAACCACATTTTTGAAGAAATAAGATAAATAATACAAAAATACTACATTGCAAGATACCATGGAGATCAATTGTAACATCCCTCATCAATAAATTATGAAACAAAAGAAATATCTCAAAAAGCGTTAAAAAATTTACATTGATAAAATATTCAAAAATATTAAATTGAATTTATAATTAGATGAGCTTGATGAAACATTCCAAAAATGTTCATATAAAAAAATAAGAAATATAATCTAATTGAGTCAAACTCACGTAATGATCACAAAAGTGGAGATTTAAACCTACATAATGGTGTAATTCTAACGAAAAAAGTTTGTAGCAATCAAATAAATTTTGTGACAGTCCAATTCCATGGTGTTAAACGATAAAATATAATATCCTTAACTATCAATTAGAGTTCAAATCAAAATAACTTTCAAAGAATGTAGAAAATGTATTTAAAATTTTTAAAAATTAAGAAATAAGAAATTATTTTGATAAACACATCAAGACAACTCATATGAAAACTTTTTCATCTAGATCAAACATCATTATTACAATATTAAAGTAGAATTGAGATGAATTGAACCAATACCCTATAATAAAATCAAACACATATAATGTTAATATGAAAGAACATTTTATTTTGTGTTGCCATACAACAAATTCAAAGAATGAAATTGAAGAAATTAGATAAATTATTTAGAGAAGTTGCTTATCAAGATGCTAAAAATATCATGTGCAACGACCTCAATCATAAATTCAATACAACTCAAAATATTATGCGAAGCATGTAAAAACTTATTAAAGATATTTACAAACATACAACAGAATATTTAATTTGATAGAGCAAGTCGAGAGAAGTTTAACTTTGTTTGGTTCTCCTCAATAGAAACTAATTTTGAATAATAATTAACTACCAAAAAGATTTGAATAATAACAATAAATTATTATTTTAATGTAATGAAGCATGAATTAAAACTTAAACCAGATCAATTGACGAAATATCTTAGAAGAAATTGAATCACTTAAGTGGTTGCATGGGAGGAGATTTTTAATTAATAAGTAGTATAACAAAATAAAAGTGAAACAATTGAAGAGATGACGTAAGTTGCATGGAATGTTGCAATCCAAGAGTCTATGGAGATGCAATGTAACATCTTTGATCATCAATTCAGGCACCAATTAAAAATATCTTATAAAGTATGCCAACACTTCAGAAAACCAAATATTGAAAATTTTTGAATTAAATATTCAATTGGATTGAGCATGCTAATACAATGATAATCATTTTTGTTTCATCTTCTTAAGGCATCAATTGAATTATTATTGGTTACAAAATGTAATTTAACATAAATAATAATAATTTACTATTTCTACATTAAGTAAATATATGTTAAAGTTGAAATAAAATCAATTGAAGTAATGTATTATAACCAAACAAAAGTGATATAAAGTTCACATGACTGTAGAATTAGAGTTTTATATTAATATAACAAAAAGAAAGAGAAACATTTAAAGAAGCAAGATAAATTACATAAGAATGTTTAATTCAATAATACTAAGGAGATCGAGTATAACAATCTCAACTAGAAAATTATGTATGAATTAAAACACCTTTTAAAGAGTACGCAAACCCTATAAAAAAATATTAAAGAATTATAAAATAAAATGTAATTTTTTGTAGGTCATTTAGATGAGTCAAATGATGTTTTCTTTCTCACAAAAAATATTATTTGGAATTATTATTAATCAAAAAATTAAGTACGTATTAAATAATATTAATTAAATATAAGATAAAAAATAACATAAATTGAAATAATTCAGTGTAGGGAATCCAATGCAATGTAAAGGTCATAGGTATGAAAAATTGTATAGTCATAATAATATAACCAAACTAAAAAAAAATTTAGAAATGACAAAAAGTTTGTGAGAAAATTGCATTCCAATGTACTTTGGAAACCATGTATATCACCTCAATTATCAAATTAAATATGAATCAAAATATCTTGAGAAGAGTACTTAAGGATATTAAAATAAAGCATTTAAAAAAAATTTCAACTTAATTCTTTAAAAAATTACAAAATTATTACAAAAAAAATTGATAATAAGCTTTTTTAAATATTAATTTAAAAATATTAAATTTTAAATAAGATAAATAGAAAAATGTAATATAACCAAAAAAAACTTTGTAAAGGTCACGTTAGAGGTGATCTAGAGTTGTATTATAATGTAGCAAAATGAAAACAAAAAAACATAGCAATTGAAACAAATTATATTTTAAAATTACATTCAAATACATTAAGTAGCTCAAGTATTATATCCTTGACGATAAAAAATTTTTTAAAGAGTGCAGGAAAACATAACAAACAAAATTTAAAAATATTAAACTAAATGTTTAATTGGATATACCACATCAAGATGAGTACAACAATATTTGTTTCATCTCACACAGAACTTATTTTTATAAATTGTTATTTACAAAAGAAAATAACAAGAAATAAAAATACATTATACTTTTAATATAAAGCAAATTTATATTGAAGTTTAAAAAAAGAAAAATTAAAGCAATGTAAATATGACTTAAGAGAGGAGATTTAGTGTTAATAAGTAACATTACAAAATCGAGTTGAAATTTTTTACAAATGTTATAAATATTATAGGAGTTTGAATATAAAATTCTCAATAACTAATTTAGATTAGAGCAAAAATCACATGTAATGTGTGCTAAAGAAAATTTAATAATATTTTGAAAAATCTAAAATTAAATATTTAATTTCATTGAGCTCTTCTACATGACTAAACTTGTGGTTTTTTCTTTATTAAACTTGACTTGGAATTATGGTAATTTATAATATTAAAGAAGAAGAAAAAGTAATACATTTTTAATTCGACATTATATACATACATATACATTTATATATAGATATATTTATAAATATACAAAAATAAAAAAGGACAAATTAATATGATATAGGCAACTCAAGGCTATATGATGTTCACATTTGAGGAGATTTAAACTTTCATTGTAATATATCAAAATCTAAGAGAAAATGTTCATGAAATGATATAAAGTGAATTAACAAAAGTGGCATTTTGTGATATGAGAAGATAAAGTGCAACATCCCAGAGTACAACATTTTTTACAAATTAAAATATTTCATAAACACGTAAAACTCTTACAAAATAAAAAATTTAAAATTATGAAAATTACCATTTCTTTTGATAGAGCTCACCAATATGAGTTTAACGATAGTTGCTTTATATTAATCATACCTTGTTTAGAATAAATAATAATTACAAGGTTAAATAAAAAATAACTAACAATTATTTTCTTGTTAAGAAAATATATTTAAAGTAGAAATAAGATAAATAAAAGATTCACAATACAACTAAATCAAAGAAATGTAAATATCACACACAATTAAATTTTAACATTGCATAATAATATAATGATATCAAAGCAAAAAAATTTAAAAAATTTTATAAACTCTGGCAAAGTTTCTTTCCAAGAAACCAAGGAGATTGTGTGTTGCATCCTCGATCACCAAATCAACAGAAAAAAAAAATTACTTGTAAAAACAAGCTAAATCCTAGGAAATAAGATATTCAATAATCTAAAAAAATAATTAGTAGAGCTTATTGAGATGAGTATTATTTTTTTTATTTCTTTTTCATTTGACCTTATTTGAGTTGCTTTAAATTAAAAAATCTTGCAAGTATATACAAAAGTAAATTAATATTAAAGTATTAGGAAAAAATAATATTATACTTAAAATTAGATGAATTGAAAATTGTATTATAATCAAATAAAAAAATATATAGTTTACAAGAGAAAATTGAAATGTTATACAACATAAATTGCTTAAGAAGGTTGAATTTCAAGGTACTAAGAAGATTCAGTCTAACAATCATTATCATTAAATAAAATGCAAATTAAATTTTTTCATAAAATATATAAAAAGTTTTGTAAAATATAATATTTAAAAATAATAAAATTAATATTTATTTAAATAGACTCATAAGGAGGACTCTAACGTTGTTCACTTCATCTCGATTGGATCTTTGTTTTGAATTATAGGAAATTATTAAACTGAATCAATATAAATAAAAAATATTTTTTAATTTAATACATAGTAAGTTTGCATTAATGCAAGAAAGAGAAATATTGAAGTAATGTGTTATCACCAAATCAAAGATATTTAATTGTTAGTTGATGAAATCGAAGTAAAAATATTGAATTAATAAGAATGTTTAAAATCTTTTAAAACTAAATATTCAAAAAATTAAAAAATGAGTCTTTAATTGTGTATAGCTTGTTTACACAAGTCTAATGAGGATTATTTTTGTCTTAATTAGAACTTATTTAGAATTTTTGTAAATTACAAAAAAATAGGCATAATTTATAATTAATTTTTTTAATAATTATTAAATATATAATGAAAGAAATAAGATAAATTAAAGTAACAAAATATTACACTATAAATGCAATGTTAAGATTTGACTATAAGAGAATGAGTGTTTCATAATAATATAATAAAATAAAAAAAAACTTTAATAAAAGGATATACATGACACAAACGTCATTGGACTAACTAGACATGCTTTATAAAAAAAATTATTTGTAAAAAATTTGAGAATCGAGGGTGTTACACACAATTTATATAGAATATTTTAATACAACTTTCCCATACAATTTATGTTATTTCCTAAAAATTCTTTCATTGGTTATATAACTATATAGCACAAAATTTTCTCCCATTTAACTTTTACGTCACCTTAATTTAAGAATATTATATTTCTTAAATTTATCTAATTTTAGCTTCAATATGTACTAACTAAATTTTTAAAAAAAATTGTTGTTATTTTTCACAATGTACATTTGTAATTCGTACTAATCCCAAACAAGTTAAGATGGAGATTCAATAATACTCTTTGGACACATCTTGATGAGATTTATAACGTTATATATATTTTTTTATTTTTAAATACTTCATTTCTTATCTTTTTGGATTATTTATCGTACATTTTTGTTTATTCCTTATTGGACAATGAAGGATGTTACAATCAATGTGTTTAGTATCTTGGAATTGAATGTTTCCATATATTTGATTCTACTCAAATTTTTTTGCTTTTATTTGGTTATATTTGTTTGTGACTCTCAATCACCTCTTGCATGGCCTTTAAATAACAATTTTTCATTACAACTTCTAAATTTATCCCCATAGAGCCTTAATAAATATTTACATAATATCTTAACAATAATTGAATTTTATTTATCCATTCACTTTGGTAAATTGTATTAAATTACCTTAGTTTATTATATTTATATATATAAACTAAGGAAATTTAATACAACCAAATCAAAATGATATATAGATAACATATAGTAAATTTAAAACTTCAATGTAATATAGCCATATCAAGGTGAAACATTTGAAAAAATAGGGTAAAGTGTGTTGGGATCATGCATTCCTAATTTATAGACAGATTGAGTACAAATCATCAACCATCAAATTAAATAGAAAAAAATTCATATAAAGAATGTGAAGAACCAATAAAAAATTTTTTAATACAAAATGAATATTTAATTTCGTAGAAATTATTAAGCAAGTAAAAAAATGTTTTTTTTGTTGATCAAACAATGTTTTGGCTATTAAGAATTATGGCAAAGAAATATGCATAACTAGAAATATCTTTTTTTAATTTTAATTAAATACAAATTAATCATAAAATATGTTAAATTGATCAATGAAACATAAAAGAGACAACCTAAAGGCCACACGAGTGAAGATTGACAAATACACATTAATATAAAAAAACAAAAGAAAGAAATTGAAGAAATGTTAGAAATATTACGCGATAGTTGACTTCGAAGAAAATGAGGACATTTAGAATAATATCTTTTATTATCGAAATGAGAACAAATGAAAATGCATCCATAAAAGGTCCGTAAAGTAGAAAAAATAATTTATTTAAAAACATAAACATGGTTTTATAAATTGAAAAATCATAATGAAATGCATTCGACAAAATTTGCTTCATCTTGACCATAACCCTTTTGGAACTGCTACCAATTACTAAAAAAATTCATAAAAATAAACTTTTTATTGTTTTAATAATAACTAAACATATGTTCAAGGAAAAATGAAATTGATAAAAGAAATGTTGCATAACAAAATCAATGTGAAAATGTTTGATAAATGCATTTTAAGGGAAAGTTTCTTTTGAAGAAAGTAACCATGTAGAGTATAAAATCCTCATTCTTAAAATAAAGTACAAATAGATTATGTTTTAAAACAAAACCATAAAAAATATTTTTTTTGAAAAATAGTAGCATTTATAGGTATTTGGAAAGTGTCCATCGAAAGGAGTCTAATGACATTTGTTTCCACTCCAATGAATCTCATTTGAAATTATTGTTAATTAAAAAATATTTGAAAGTAGAAATAAAAGTAAATTATTAATAAATATTAAATAATTATATATTAAATTTCAAAAAAAAATTAAATTTAGTCAATTCAATATGTTTAAATAAAATTATTATAATGGAAACATAAGTGGAGGTTTAGAGTTACATAGTAATATAAAAATGTTAAATCCCAAAAGTTGAAGGTAAATCCCGATAAAAAGTTGCATTCATGTTTATATTAGAGATCAGGTGTAACATCATTGATCATTTAAAAAAAATTGAAAAAAGAATTTTGATTGGTTCATCTTGATTAGGCAATGTATGTAGCCATTAAAAATTCTCAAAGTAAATAATCATATATAGTAATAAATAATTATTAATTTCATATTAAGTAAATATTAAAAAAATTTTAAATGAGATAAGTTGAAGCAACTTCATATAAATAAATAAAAGTGATGTAAAAATCACATGGAAGAAGATTTATTGTTAAATAACAATATAATGACTTCAAAATGAAAAATGTGATGAAATAAGATAAAATACATAAGAAAGTGTCTAAAAAGTTTTAATTTATAAGTCATGAAAAAGTTTGAATTGAAATATCACGTAGTGAATGCAAAAAAAAGTAAAACATTTTAAACTATAAACAAATAGTTTATTAAATAAAGCCCTTTATTACAATTTTTTTATTAATAAAATATTTATCAAGGTAGTAATGAGAAAAATTGAAGCATTGTAATAAAACAAAATAAAATTGTTAAAAAGGTAAAATGATATAAGATTTGAAGTTATGTAGTACCTAATCCAAAGAAAAAAAATTGAAGAAATGAAATCTTTTGTATGGTAAAGTTACATTCTTTGATACTATAAACATTGTTCGTAACACATTTGATTGTCAAATTATGATAAATCAAAATATCTTTTAAAGTATTCCAAAATAATAAGATAATAAAATATTTTAAAATATAAAAATAAATATTCAATGTGATCGAAGACATCAAGACGAGCCCACAAGCCTTCGATTCGTTAAGATCAAACATGATTTCCAATTATCAAAAATTACTTATTCAATTAAATAAGCATAAATAGTAATGCATTTTATTTTTAATATTAAGTGAATATAAACTAATGCTTAAAAGAAATAATTATAGGGAACCTATATAAAAAAATCAAACTATTTTAAAGAGGATATAGGAGGAGAATTTGAGTTATATATTAGTATAACCAATTCAAAACAAAACATTCTAAGAAATGAAACTAATTTTATGGGAATGTTTTATTCAATGATACAATGTGATTGAGTGTAACATCTTCTCCCCCGAAATCTAAAAGCAATTTAAATGCCTCATAAAGCATGCCATAAAAAGGAAAAAAGATTTAATAATATAAATATCAATAAATAATAAGATAGAGGTCGTCAACCTGATTCCAATAGTGATTATTTCACCTCATTTGAAATCTTTTGGAATTAACACAAATTAACAAATTAAACAGACATAAATAATAATAAGCTACTGTTTTAATGTTAAATAAATAATAATTAATATTAAAGTGAGATAAATAAAAGAAACATAATGTAACAAAATAAAAGCTATATAAATGTCACACAATAAGAGATTTAGAGTTATATCGATACATAATAAGAAAAAGGTAAAACATTTTAAGAATTGAGATAAATTATATAAGAAAGTCAGATTCCATTAAAATTTAGAGATCAAGCCCATATCATCAAACATCAATTGAAGAACAAATCAAAATGTAACATAAAAAGAGTAAAAAACATTTGAAAAAAAAATTTAAAAAATAGATATGTAATGCTATAAAGTTGATTGAGACATTTTGAATAGTCATTATTTCAACTCCATCACAACATTATTTGAATTTTCAATAATTAAAACTTTAAAAAGGCATTAATAGTAATGAGTTATATTTTTTTTAAAATAAGCATATAGTAAAGCTAAATTGAGATAAATTAAAGAAATGTAATATTTTCTTATATAGATGATGTATAAGACAAATGAGAGGACACTTAGAATTATATAGTTATAAAAGCAAATAAAAGAAAAAACTTTCAAGAAACGAGATTAATTCTATAGGAAAGTTACATTCCAAGATTATTAGGAGAATGAGTGTAAAATCATTGATTCACAAATTAGTTATGAATAAAAATTCTTGCGCCAAAACTCTTGCTTCATCTCTGTCAAGCCTCACATTGACTAGAAAATTAAAACACAGAAAAGAATAAATAATAAAAGTGTTATTACAATATCAAATATTTGTATATATAAGATTAAATTAGATAAATAAAAGGAATTTAATATAATAAAATCTATGCAATTTGAAGGTCACGTGTGAGTAAATTTAGAGTTAATTCATTATATAAACCAAATCAAGGTAAAACGATGATGAAATAAGATTAATTATGTAGGAAATTTGCATTCCAATTTAATAAAAAGGTTTTGATCAAAATTATCAACCATGAAATCTTGTTCAAATAAAAATATTTGATGAAGTATGTGCTAACCTAAAAAAAGAAATATTTTAATATATATAAAAATAAATATTTAATTTCATAGAGATTTTTAGGATGAGTCTAATTATATTTGTTTCCTATTAATCAGCCCATGTTTAAAGTTATTAAGAAGTATTGAAACAAATAATTGTAAATTATCATATTTTTTATTTTAAATTAAATAAAAATTAAAGCTAAAATACGATATAAGCAGGCAATGTAAACATTCCCACTAAAGGCACCTAAAAGATAAATAGTAATATAACAAAATAGGAGCAAGAAAGTTAAATAAAATAGATAAATATTATAATAAAGTTTAATTCAATGATACAAAGAAAATTGAGCACAACATCTTTGATTATCAATTTAAGAAACAATCAAAATATATCATAAAGGGTCCAATAATCGTAGAAAATAATTTATTTAAAAATGCAAAAATTGACACGTAAATAACTAAGGATGATGAAATGTGCCAAACAACATTTGTTTCATCTTAATCAAAAAACTTTTATAATTACTTCAAATTGCTAAAGTAAAAAATCACAAATAATTGCAAATTATCATTTTAACATTAAATAAAATACATTAAAGCCAAAATGAGATTAATTAAAGCAATGTAATATTAAAAAATAAAAAAGTTGTAAATGACATAGAAGATGAGATTTTTAGTTGCAATGTAATAAAAGAAAATCAATGTGAAAAATTTAAATAAATTATATAAATTGTACAAGAAAGTGTTATTCCAATATAGTAAAGAGATTGTGTATAAAATATTAATTTATAAAATTAAGTATAAAAGGAAATCATAGTAAATTATGGAAGAACATAGAAAATATTTTTTTAAAATATTAAAACTAACATCTAATTTGATATAATTTTTACAGGTGGCTCCAATGACCAGTGTTTCATCTCCAATTAATCTAATTTCAAGTTCCTATGAATCACCAAAATATGTAAGCATAACTAATAATTTATTATTATTAATATTTTGTAATATATATTTAAGAAGAAATGAAACAATTTGAATCAATATAATTGACAAAATTAAAGCATTATAAAGCATACAAAACTAGTGATTTAGAGTTACACAATTACATAAGAAAATTAAACAAAAAATTTAAAAAAATATAATTAACTATTCTAAGAAAATTAAAATTCAGCTTAGTAAAGAGATTGGATGTATTGGCATTGATCATTGGATTAGCAACAAATCAAAATAACTAATAAAGTGTGTAAAAGCACAAAAAAATAATTTTTTTTAAAAAATCGAAATTTTAATTAGAAAAAACTCATCAAAATGAGTGTAATGATGTTTGTTTTATCTCAATTAGACCTTCTTTGAAATAATTATCGATATTTAGTATAAATAATTAAAAATAAAAATAAACTACAATTAGTTTATTGATAAGTAAATATAAATTAAAGATTAAATGAGATATTTTGAAGCAACATAATATAACAAAATTAAGGTGTTATGAAAATTTCATTAAAGAAGATATAGATTTTTGTAGTAAAACGACAAAATCAAAACAGAAAATCAAAAGAAATAAGATATATTGTAAAGGAAAGTTGCCTTCCATGGTATTAATTAGAAAAACTGTGAATTTCTCAACTATCAAATTATGTTTGAATCAAAGTATCTCTTAAATTTTGTCATAAGATTAAAAAGTTATATATTAAATAATATAAATGAACAATTTATTAGATATATCACTTAAAAGATGAGTTCAACAATGTTTGTTTGTCTTGGTTGGATCTCATTTAGAATTACTATGATAATGAAAGTAAATAAGCATAAATAGTAGTAAATTATGATTTTGAGATTAAGAAAATATTTATTAAATTTGTAATGAGAAAGGTTTAAGAAATGTTATAAAACAAAAAAAAATTTTATGTAGACATCAAAGCAGGTGAGATCTAAAGGTAAATTATACTTAAATCAAAGAAAGAAATGTTAAAAAATAAGATAGTTTACATCGAAATGTTACATTCTACGGTGCTAAAGACATCATCTATAACGTCTTTGATCATCAAATCATCTACAAACAAAAATATCTTATAAAGCATGACAAAATATTTCCAAAATAAAATATTTAAAAATTTAAAATGACAATAAAGTGAACATAGCACATTGAGACGAGCACAAACACAATTGTTTGCTCTCGATCAAACCTGCTTTGGACTTACTAAAATTTGCTTGTGCAAAAAATGATAAATAAAAATAAATTATTATTTTTAATGCTAGGTCAATATATACTAAAGTTAAAACATTTGAAGAAATAAAATATGTTTAGTAGAAAGCGGTATTTAGTGATACTAAAGTGATCATTTTCAAAAACTTTGATCATCAAATTTAAAATCAATCATTATCACTCATAAATTATGACATAAAAAAGAAAAATTAAAAAAATTTAATAAAAAAATAAATATTATATTGAATAGAGCTCATCAGGTTTAGTCAAATGATCTTTTTTTCATCTTGTTCAAAGCTTATTTTGAATTATTACAAATTACCAAATTAAATTTTTATGAATAAAAATAAACTTTTAATTTTATATTAATTAACCCCAAATTGATTTTATAACATGGTAAATGTAATAAATGTAACAAAACAAAATTAAATCTACATAAATTTTGCATGATAAGGGATTTAGACGTTGACATATAACCAAAATGAAGCCAAACATTTCAAGAATTCATATAAAATGTTTAGAAACTTTACATTCCACAAACGTAAGGAGATCAAAAGCAACATTCATGATTATAAAATAATTTAAGGAATTAAATATCTTATGAAAAAGAATATTCATAAAGATAAAGCTTGTGTAGACAAGCCTAACAAATTCTTTTCATCAAAATCTATACATGTTTATAATTAGTATAATTATTAAATTACATAAACATAAATATTGAAAATCTGACTACTTTCATTTTATGTAAACATATATTAAAACTAAACTGAGACAAATTAAGACAATATATTTTTTCCAATTAAGATGATAAGGAAATAATAAGTGAGATGTGCTAGTGCTACATAGAAACATAACCCAATAAAAGTGAAAAATTGGGAAATATGAAACTTTATATTTCAAAGTTACATTCCGTGATACTAAAGAGAACGAATGTGACATTCTTAATTATTTAATTAGATGCGAATCATAAAATGTGCAAAATATTAGCAAATAAAATTTTTAAAGTGTAAAAATAAATAGTCAATTTAGTATAGCTAATATAAATTAGTCAAATAACATCTAGTTCTTCTTGATAAGATTATGTTTGAAATTAATATAATAAAAATTTAAATAAGCATAATTAATAACAATTTATTACCATAAAGTTATATAAATATAAACTAATTGACAAATATCTTAAATTAATGCGATATAACTATATCGACTTAATGTAAATATTAGACCAAAGGAGATTTAAAGTTTCATTATTATATAAAAAATAATGGTATGAATTCAAATATCTCATAAAGTTGGACAAATTCCATAACATATATAAATGTATAAAATGGACTATTTAATAACAAAGTGTTGTACAATATAATTCCAACAACCTTTGTTTTGTCTTGTTCAAACCTCGTTTGTAGTTACTGTGTTGCAATAGTAAATAAGCATAAAATAATAAATAGTATAATTTTCTTGTTAAGTAGATATGTTTTAAAATTAAATTGAGATATATTGAAGTAATATAATATAACTAAATTGAAGTGATATAATTATTATATGAAACAAGATTTAGAGTTGTATAGAAAAGAGGTCAACTACAAAACACTTAATTGCCAAAAATTTGTACAAATTTAAATATGTAACAAAATGTACCAGAATGTTAATAACAAATAATATTTAAAATTATAAGATAAATTTTTAATTGGATAAAGTTATTTGGAGAAGTCCAATGATTTTCCTTTCCACTCAATGATTAGTCCTCATTAACAATTATTACTAATTAATATACCAAGTAGGCATAATATGATAATAAACAATTGTTTTACTATTAAGAACACAACAATTAGGTTGAAAATAAGTTATATTAAAGTAATATAATATAACTAAATGAGGCTAATGTAAATGTCAATGAAAAGGGATTTAGAGTTAACCTATTATTAATTACAATATAGATGTTCTTAAGAAATTGAAAAGAAAAATGTTACGTAAGTGACAGAAATGGTAAACATAAATATTTCTAAAAATAAAAGGCTATATAATTGTTAAATAATATAAAAAACGTAAATTAAATTTTATGTATTGGGAATAAATATGACAATAACCATATATGTAATGACACTGCCTTAATAAAATAAATGTTTTTTCTTTAAGCCAAGAAAAATTAGGTAGCATATTGGCATATTTATGGTTTTACAAAAGTTACCAAAAAAGTAAAAAAAGAAATTGAAAAAATATTTGTAATAATAGATGCAAAATAAAATTGGAAAAAATAATAGAAATGGAACACATTTCCAAGTATAGATTCACAAGCATATTCCATAATTTATGTTTTTTAACAATCTTGTTTAGTAAAAAATAATCAAAAAAATAGTTTAATTAAAATAAAGTTAAATGTAAATGCGGCATAAAAATTGAAACTCCAAGAAAGAATTAAAATAATGGCACATTTTGAAGATGAATTGTATTTGTATAAGTTATATTATAAGCATTCAGCAATAACATTTTTTTTCAAAGATTTATATGAAATATACATATGTTTTTATGTACATAAACTTTTTTCATATAATAATAAAATATATAATTATAAATGTAATTAAAAAATTAAATTTTTAATTAGAAGTGACGTGGGCTTATAAGAAATAAAAAGTTTATCATATAATGGAACAAATAATTAGTTTAAGACCTATAATAATTTTCCTGATGCATAATGATTTGATAAGGATTTGGTTGAGGTCAAATACTTTTAAAATCTCATTTCCAGTCTAGTAGATTTTAGATTAAGGCATTCTTTTTGTTTTGGATCCCTTACATCTAGCATTCTTATTGTGTAGTTGGAGAGTGACACATGTAATTACCTCACGTACTAGATGAACAAGTGTAACATACTATATACTTGTTTGGTTAGTGTGAAGCAACTATTTAGTTTAATTTAAAGCCTTACTTGTAGATTGCATGTTGCTAGCATCATTACAAACCACAATGAATTGCAACAATTAATGTTTTGCAAAACTTCAATTTTTTAATAAAACATCCATTGAATGTGGAATAGTGCTATTGATGACATAAACTAGTTGCCAAATGATCACCAATTTGCTAAAGTTTGTACTCTGCATTTGTAGAGTAGTACTGAAAGTTGAAACAAAAACAAACAATTTACCTATCATTAATCAACCACTACATATTGTTCATGTTAATGCAGCCTCAACGTAAATTGGTGAAGGTCAAACTTAGGGTTGCAATTAGCTAGTAGGCGTAGCCAACACCATTATCTTAGGGATTGTTGCAGCTCAGTAAATTTAGGTGGTGGTATGAATAGTATAGTTATTGTCTTACTATTAGCTTGTATTGGAAAAGTTTGAAACATCCTATAGAAGCCTTCAAAAATTGTGCTAATCATTCGTCAAAAAGTTGTTATTTTACCTCCAAAATGGAACATTCTCCAAGCTTTCCAATACATCAAAAAACTCTTCGTAAGCATAATCTTCTCTTTTCCATCAAGTTCAAATTATTTTATGATCCACCAAGATTGTCTGTGGCTATAATCTATCATTTTCTTTTTTTTGTGACTCAAAAAAGTTATTCTAAAAATTCCTAAATGAGTCAACAATTGGATATTATAAAACACAATGCACAAGCTTAACCTCATCATTACAAAATATGCATTTGATTTGTAACTGGAAAACGAACATTTGAAGCTTTGGTGTAAACGATAGAGTTTTATGTAATATGTGGTATTGAGGTACTGCTAATATTATTAGAATCCTTGTATTCTAGAAATTTATCGAGTTTGAATTTATAGAGTTTCAAATATATCTATGATGACATGACAGGAGCTTGAGGGTTGGTAGAATAACTAAATTTATTAAATCATTATTTGTGAAGCCCAAATTATTTTCAAATAGTGTTAACATAGTATCATTGGCAATGGGCCGTATAATCCATCTTCAATGTAATTTGGACTTATGTTTCATGCGACACTTTTGCTACATAATGTTTTTTCCTCTTGGGTAGACTTTTAACCTCACATTTAAAAGTAGTATTTTAGTGTTTAACAGGAATTTTCATAGGTAATGGGCATAGATCCATCATTGGATAAAATCAAATAAAATTATCTTGTGCAATTACATTATTGTGTTCCATTAAAAAAGTGTTATAACGTTAACAACAGTTTACAGTAAAAATCAATGAATTATTAAGAATCTCAATATACCTGTGACTTTATGTTATTTGCATCAATATTAAAATTTTTTAGAGGAATTATCAAATACATATTCTTTCGATTGACTATCCACCATTGAAATAGATTACACAATGAAACATATAATTGTTGACAAATGTGCTATGTTAGGGGAGACCTTGTTTTCAATAAGTCCTCCATTACTTAAATGGGATTTTTGATTACCTTGAAAGCATAGAGTGCCTTTCCTTCATAAGTTTTTTGATATTAATGTTTGGGATATTGGTGAGAATATTTTTTAGTATTCTACAAAAAAAAATGTACTAACGTTCTTAAAAAGTATCAAAGAAACTCACATCACGTGAAAAAAATAAAGGGAAACAAAACTCAATAACTTTGAACGATCTTCAATATGTGCTGTAAGAAGAATTAATCGATAACGTAACTAATATAAAGACCAGACAAAACAATAAAGAGATCCATGAGTTTAGATATGAAGGAACAACTCTAGTAAAATTGTCTAAGATAAATATTCATATTCATGAATTTGACCATTTCCATATGCATTTTTTAAAGTCGATTAAGGAAATGTTGTAATATTTAATAATACAGTTAATGAAAAATGAAATTTTGAAACTACGATTGATTCATTTTGATAAGTGCGGATAATATTAAATGTGCTGCCCATGTAGTTTAACAACTTTATTATAAAAATTATTGCTTTTAAAAACCAATACTATCATATTTGGATGAAATGATTATCAAAATTGTTACTTTTAAAGACTTATACAATCTCACTTTGGTTGAGAAACTTGATGTTCTTATTCCTTACAAATTGAAAATAGTAGTATGAAAAGAAAAGGAGTCATAGCTAAATCCTAGGAAAGAATCAAAAAGTTTTTCATTTGAGGCTAATCTGCTTAAATCCAAAGATGAACTAGATTTAATAATGACGTAGAGATTTTACACAAAAGTTTATGCAAATTAGTTTCAAAATATGTTGCAAGAAAATACAAGAAGTTCAAGTAACACACCAATAAAAAAATGGAAATAGTAGAGGCTCATTAGCATGAATAAAAAGAACTAGCCACCATGTTAAATATTCAGTCATGATAGAGAAGTGAAGAAGGAAGAAGAAAACTTTAGGGAGGATGACAAAATAGGAAAGCCAATACATGGTCTGATTTGGATCTTTCATCAGCATCCTTAAGAAGTAAGCAATGTTAAGAAGAAGATATGTTGTGTTTCAGGATCTTACCATTTCAATCCTTCCTATTACTCACTAAATCTTTCTTGCTCCACTATATCTCACTCCATTCCATATCACTTTATCCTCATTCTTCTCATCTCCTAATTCCTTCTAAAACTTTCTTTTGGTCTCCTGCTATCCATCGTCATTTATCTTCTCATTCTATCATTTTTTATCACAATTACTCCCACTTCTTACCACTCTCTCTTACCTATCTCCCCTTCTCTCACACAAGCCTCTTATTATTTCTCGATTTGACACTTAGCTTACCTCATACTTGTGGTCCCTTTGTTCCTAAATGTCTCTTCTCTAACACAACACTCTATTTTTCCAAATTACATATTCATTTGGCTATTTTCTTTCTCATCAGTCCCACTCAAGCTTACTCTATTTATTTCTATACAATATCATTTTATAATGCTTACGTATACTTTCAGCATTGTGCATCTTTCGTTATCTCTTTATGCGTTCTCTCCAACGATGAATCTCTCTATCACTTTATCTTCCGCTATGTCTCTATCACTAAAGCTAGCTCTTACTCTTTTTATTTCCCTTACTATCTCTACACCTTTCTATCCCTTTATCCATATGTTTTTCTTCTTCGATTTCTGTCACTTCTAATCCTATTGCTAATTTGTTTGCTCTCTTCACTCTCTAGCCTGCTTTCCTATCTCTCCATACAACAAAATTCTGTCTTTTATTCTATCTCTCTACTTTCTTTCTTTCAATCATTTGCTACTCTCCTATTCTCCTCTACCACTTCCACTCTTTCTCGCTCCATATCTTTAAACATTTCTCTCAATGTTTTACATTATTTCCCTTTCTTTTTATTTCTCTTTATACATACGTTTTACACCATGTCACCCTCTTTTTTTGTCACTTTCATACACTATTTATTATCTCTCCATTCCCGTCATAGTCAAAATTTTTTATTTGTGACACTTTTCTCTTATATATTTTGTTGATCTCTAACTTTCTCTATCTTCTCGCTTGCTTGATTTGTAAAACCTAGCAACTTTTTCTTTTTTTAACAAAACATTTCTCTTGTTTCTATATCTCCTTATGTGATCTTTCATTATTAATTCATTTGAAATCTATTTCTTTCCTTCTCCTCTTCATTTCTTTTCTTTCTCAAGAACACTAACTCTTTGACTCTAACTTCCTTCTTTGTCTTTGATAGCATGTTAGTTTTGTTTATTTTCGTTCTTTAACTTTACTACAACTCTACTAATTCCCACACAATTCTCACTTTTCTAAAAGCATCCCCATCTCATTGCCTTCTTTCACTTTCTATTGATGCTCTTTGTCTCACTCTTTTTTTTTTGCATTTTAAGGTAGTTTATCTTTCTTCATCTAGCTTTCTTGTTCACTCTAGTTGATCTCAATTTTATCTTTCATTTATATTTTTTTTCTCCCTAGTTCCTTTTCTTCTTTCCCTTCTAGTCATACTCCCTCTACATGATTCTTTTCTCCTTTTGCCCATTCTCTCCAAAACTTTATTATGTTGTCTCTCCCATACTCTCTACTCACATTTATCTTTCTTTTATCTCTCGCACTTTTTTATTCTCCCTCTCTTTTCATTTGCTACTCTCTAACAAATTACTTTCAAAAAACATTCTCAAATTTTTTTACTAATTATAATAATGAAAACTGGCTTAAAAAATAATAATATTGGTTAAAGCAATGATAAGAATAAAAAATAATGATAGTACAAAAACTAAAATAATTATAAAACCTATAACTAATTATATCAATTAAGATCAAAATATTTTTTAAAATAACATAAATAATTTCATTAACATGAAAAAAGAATCTACAAAATCATTGCACATTATTAGGAAAATATTAATTTCGAAATTGTCCAAAATTTAAAACTTTACTCAAAAAATAAAGAGTTTCTATAAAATTTATAATTAATAAACATTGAAAAATATTTAAAGTATCATATTTATTTTGAAATAAATTAATTATAATTTTAATTATTATATTTGTAAGTTTTCTAATTAATTCATAATATTATTATAATAGTTATAAAATTATATATTATTTAGAATTATAAAATTATAAAAATAAAAGCTATTAATTTAGTATTCCTAAAAAATCATTTAAAATAATATAATAAATTACATAATAACTTCAACCTATAATTTCTGTAACAAAAGTTATTATCACTTAGTTTTATAGAATTGAATAAAATGTAAAATTATTTATTAGTAGTTAACTTGATTAACATTTTTCTTGGGTTAATATTATTCCTAATGGCAAAAATATTCTTAACATTTGTTTTAACCTTGTTCTTTTTTTAAGTTTCTTATTGGTTATTTTTTTAGTTGTCAACAAGGTTAATGACAGTAATATTATTTTGTAATAATACCAAAGGTCAAGATATTAATTAATTGAAATTATTATTCAAAACTCTTAAACTTTTTTACATTATTTTTAAAATAAATTATTGATGAGTGTAAAAAAGTATGTTACAAGAAAAAATAGGACAAAAATTGATCAATTTTTTTGGGAAATATGTAACTATTAATACATTTGCCAAGTACATTTTAATATAATTAGAATAATAAAAATAATAATATGGAATAAATTCTTTTTTATAAATGTTTATTTAAAAAAAAAGAAACAATAATAGTTTTTATATTTAATTATTTTTAGGTAGATACCATAATCAATTCAAAAGTTTTGTAATTAATAAAAATGTTGGCAAGAATAATTATTCATAATTTTAGTATTAGAAATATGGATAAAATGCTTGCCCACGAAATAAATAATTATTAACATATTCATAGTTTTTTTAATTATTTCCACCAGAATTGCTTTTAAATCAACAAAAAAACCAATTATAACTAAAATTCTTCATCTATGTTATTATAAATTAATGTTATAATAAGAATGTAATTATAACTAGTTCAATTATAATTTTTTTTATGCAATACCACAAATTAATTTTAATATTTGTCAAAAAAAAGTTATAAATATCTATTTTAATTTTCGAAATATTAAAAATAACTAAAAAAAATTATTACCATATTTTATATAATATAAAAGATTGTGACTATTAGAGCCACTAAAAAATAAAATTTAATTGTTAATACTTAAAAAATTGAAATGCTATATATTATTAATTAATTTATTTAAGTCAATAAACTGCATTTATAAATAAAAATTATGTACACCTTTTAAAGTTGTAATTATTATTTTCTAAATTAATGATGATAAAATTATATAAATTTCAAATTCTAAAAATTTAATAATTAGGAATATCTTTAAAAAAATAATTTAACATATAAAGATTTGGAAATCGTTTGTTATTAATAATCAAATATTTATTTTTATTATGATTATTGCAAATAACAAGTAGCACTATCTATTAGAATAGGTATAATTAATTAATAGCAATAATTTTGTTACTTTAATCTTATTATGACTATGAATTATGTCATATAAAGATTATCAATTATTTTGAAATAAACAGGTAGACTAAAGAAACAACAAACAAAGTTCAAAAAAAGACTTATAAAAACAAGAGACAAAAGAAGAAGAATCCATTTCAAAATTATTTATAACATATTTATTGTAAGAAAATATACTTATATTATCAAATAAATGTCAGTAATTAAATAGAGATATTGTAATTATATCATGGTAGTAATAATGATTATTATTATTGTTATTATTGTTATTATCATTATTGAGTTAACATTATTCATTTAGTATTAATAATAAAAATGATATCCTAAGTCTAATATTTTTGTTCTAATAATAACAACTATTAACCTTTTTAGAGCAAAATGTAGAGTATATGAAAAAAAAAGTAATTGGTAACACTTATTATGCTCATAATTTAAAGAAGCACTCTAAATGAAATAATTATTGACTATGCTAAATGATAAGTTTTATTACAATAGCAATTATAACAAACAATTTTTCATAAAAAAAGAAAAGATATTCCAAACAATTTTAACTATAATTGATAATAATAAAAATTATAAACTATTATTATAATAGTTTTTATTTTAATCAGCAATTAATTTTTTAAATACCATAACAATAAATAATTTCAAAGAATTTTTAGTAAATTTTATAACAAAATTAGTTTTTAGTATTTCTTCTTATAACAATATTATCATATGTGATTGTTTATTTGCTTTTCTAATTTGTTTTACTTATTCTTTCTCTACCTTTTCTTCTCTACATACCTTCAAATCATATTACCCATATCACTTTAGAAAAGTTTATCATGCTCCTGCTCTTTCTCTCTCACTAGAAGTTTGTATGGACTCTTCTTACCAAAGGCTAATTTAATTTTTCTTATCTTCTCTCTTCCTTCTTGTTGTTTTGTTTCTTTTACTTCGTCACACTATTTCAATGTTGTCTTACAAAATTTTATTGCTATTTCTCATTATGTATGTGCATGTGTTTACATCCCATTAATAAACTCTTCACATTTAGTCTTTTCCTTTTGTATATCTCCCTCTAATCATTATAGATTTATTCATTTTTTTTCATCCCTATTTATAGTTTGAACCGATTATCATTGTGTTTTGCTCTCTATCATCCTTCACCTACTCTCACAAGCTTTCTTCAATCACCACCTCTCTTTAACTTGCTCCCTCCTCCCTTTCTTTAGCCTCTTAATATCTTTTTCTTTAGCACTTGGATCTATAATAATCCTTTAGGCACATTTTGTCTTCCCTTTCCCCCCATTCATACCTTTGTTCTATGCTATATCTTGTCTTTTTAAATTTTTCACTCTTTTTTGTTCACCACTACACAAGATTATAATTCATACGACAACAGCAAAGTCACATATTAATTATAATATTGAATAATAGGGTTTATTATTAGAATAATTAATACTTTTTGTAATTGTTTCATTTTTAATTATTCTTATTAATTGAAAGTTTTTTATTTATTATTTTTCTTCTTTTAATTCTTTTTTAATTTCTTATTCTTCCTTCTCTTCATCTTTTTGTACTTCTGATTCTGTTTTGTTCCTCAACTTATCTATCCTAATTTTTCTTTTTTAAGCTTATATGTCTTTTTTTCTTTACTTTACATCTACTTCTTAATTTTTTTTCTTCATTTTTTAATTCTTCTTCTTTTGTAACACTTTTTTTAAATTTTGTTTCTTTATGATTATTGAAATAATTAATTCTTAGTAATTCTAAATGTGGTCTGATTGAGAAAAAGTAAATGTCAATAAACCCAAGTTAATGAGCTCTATCCAACATTTCTTTCATCTCTATATTTGTAAATATTTTATTTTCAAGAGTTTTGGAAAAATTTTTGAGCCATTTTAATTAGTATATGAATTGATAATCATTTATACTATGCTTAATCTCTTTAGTGCCTTGGTGTGCAACCTTCTTATATAATTTACTTGTTTCATTAAAAAATGCCTTCAATTTGGATATATCATATTGTTATAATTTATATAATTTTTTGTTTTAACATTTCTTTACCCAATACAAAAAAATAATTTATTATTATTTATGTTTTATTGCATTGTATGTTAAAAAATTACAACCCTAATCTTATCGACGCAAAAGTAATATAATTAGAGTCATCTAAAAGCAACATCTTATGTTTTATTTATGCTCATCTCGTTATGAAATTCATAATAATAAGATAGAGTAAGAAGCGAGAGAATGTAAGAGATATTGAGATAAAGAGAAAAAAAAAAGAGAAATAGTTAAATAAAAATTAATTCTTTATAAATAAAAATATAATATATATTAATATACCATGTTAATTATCTATAATATTTTATAATAATTAAAAAATAATAATATTTTATTTCTAAAATTATTTTTAAATTTTAAAAATATTTAACAAATAACTTGACTATTAATATTATATTACTCTATTCATACTTAAAATTGGAGAAGTTAACTAAAAAAAAATAATACAACTATTCTCAAATATCATTTTTATATTATGTAATACTTAAAAGTAACGATACAATTTTAGATTTTTAATATTCTATAATATAATATTACTATACGAAAAAAATTTATAAACAATATAAAGATTATTATAAAATTAAATTAATTCTAATTTATTATTAATAAAATATGTTACTTTATATAAAATGAGTAATAATATTATAAAGCTATTATTAATAACTAATGTCTAATAATTTAATTTTCTCAACATTAATTTGTTAGAAAAGTTGTCTTTCATTAGAAAAATATTGTTATAAAAACATGTTAACAAGAACAGTTCTTATGATGTCACCCATCCCCAAACTACTCTTACTTAGTTATTCTTATGTTTGGACTTGCAACAAGTTCTACTGCTATAATGTTGGTGTGGTGATACATGTATTCATAACAAAAGAAATCATATTTCTGTGATTATTGTCCTCAGGATATTGTAATATTTTCTAACATTTTCTAAGTTATCAAACATGCGCACTTTAAGAAAAACTTTATGCCTATATATGTTATAATATATTCTAATATCAATATTGTTTATAAAAAATTAAGAAAAACATTATGCAAAATATTATTTTTTTATAACACATGCATTAATAAATAACATTTCTTACATTACGTTACAAATATTATAAATAAAAATTTTAAATTATGCAATTCATTTAAACAATAAATATAAAATTATTTTTAATATTCTACATTTATCTATTAAACATGGGTGATTTTCTTTTATATTCTTAATTGATTAGGTAAAATAGAGATAATGGTGATGGAGATAACTTTTCTATAAAAATGAATGACAAAAATTGATAAAATAAACATAAATAAGAAAATACTAATAGAAGGGATGAGAGATGATTTGATGAAGACAAAAAGAAAAGAGAGAATTTATGAGAGAGAAAATAAATAGGTAAATGAAAGAGTGGAAGAAAAAACTAATTACTAAAGTAGGAATTATTAACCATAAGTTATAATAATTTAATGATTTAATATTATCATGTAATTAAAAAAATTAATCTCCCTTTAGAAAAAGGAATATTAAAAATAATTTGCAACAACAGGACTTCTCAAGAGGTCATAGATCACAATACTAGTCACGTGCAAGCAAGGTTAACTTTGGAGTTTTAACAATATCTAATGCCATATTACTCGTGTGGTCACACACTCAAATAATAGAAATTCAAGTCTTAGTTATGTCTTCATTTTGTTGAAGATAATCAACATTAAAGAAAATTGTGCTTATTATATATGCCATAATATATTCTAATATAAATATTTTATTTATGTAAAGTTAAGAAAAATCTTCATAAGCAATTATTTTTTGATATCATATAAATTAAATATAAGATTTTTCCCATTATCTTATTATATTAAAAACAAAGCTATATTATTAATATAGATAATACAATATTTTTTATTATAAATATTATATATTAAACTATGCAATATTAGATATTTCTAAAATATTATTAATTGATGGGCTACAACAAAGATATTAGAGATTGAAATAACTATTCAATAAATTATGAAGAACATCATCGAATTATAGGAGCAAAATAGTAATAGAGATTATTTAAAGATTATTTAATGTAGAGAAAAATGAAAGAAAGAATGTGTAGGAGATAAAGTGAATAAAAAATGAAAGGGAATGAGAAATTAGAAAATAAGGAATGATAAAAGTGAGTTACAAGCAAATAGAAATATGAGAAGAGAAAGAAGATACAAATAAGAGATTACTAACAAGATTGAGTAGTAAGAAATAGATTATGAGAGATATTGAGATAATGAAAAATAAGTGAGAGAAATAATAAATAAAAATTTAAATCTTAATAATTAAATATATAATATATGCTAATTAAATAATTTAATCAAATATAATATTTTGTAATAATAAAATATAAAAATCATTTAATGTTTAATGTTATATTAGGGTTTACAAACATTTAAAGAATATTTTTTGTATTAATGTTATGTTGTTTTGCTTAAACAAAAATTCAAAAAAGTTAATCAAATAAAAAATAATATAACTAATCTAATATATTATTTTATTATTATATAATATACATAATTAACATAAAAACTTTTTAACAATATTGATATAATTTTAGATTTCTAATATTCTATAATGTAATATTACTATATTTTAAAACTTTTATTTGAAGAAAATACATTATTATAAAAATTTATTAATTCAAATTTAATATAGTTTATTTAAATTATTTTTCTTATTATCAAACTATATTAATTTTTTATTTTATTATAGCATATATGTGGCATATTTATTATTATATAAAATAATAATAATATTATAAAGTTATTATTAACAAGTAATTACTAAAATTTTATTTATAAACAATCACTTATAATAATTAATTCTTTTAACATGTTGTTAGAAAAAAGATTGCAACGAAAAAATATGTGCAACTTGAGCATTTCTAAAAAGGTCACCCATCACAATACTACCCCTTACCCAAATATGCCTAGCTTTGCAGTTTTGATAAGATCTATTGCTACAATGCTTGTGTGGTCATACAGGCATACAATAGAAAAAAAAAGCACAGTTGTGTGATCATTGTCTTGAAGATAGTACACTTCTCTATAATTTTCTAAATTGTCAAGTAAGCGCTCACTGAAAAAAGGGATTCGTATATAGATCTTTAATGATATATTTTAAAATTAATGCTTTTTTACATAAAGTTAAGAAAGCATTATATAAACTATTATTTGATATAACATACAAATTAGAAAAAAAAAATTCTTCCATTTTCTACAAACTCTTATAAATAAAAAATTAAGTTATGTAATAAAGTCAAATAATAAAATATATATTTATCATAAAAATTATTTTTTAAGGTATGCAACATGATAGATATTTTAATATTATTAATTAATGGTTTTAAAAATAGCTAACGATGATGGATAACGATTCTATAATAGAGAGAAAAACATGAATTGATATGTGAAAAATAAAGGAAATGATCATAACGTGAGATATGATAGACGATTTAATGAAGTGGGAAATAAATGAGAGAATATAGAGGAGTGAGAGAAAATAAACAAATAATTGAAAAAGAGAGAGAAATAAGAATGTAGAGAGGGATAAAGAAGAGAAATAGGCCATCAAAAATTTAAATAGTTAAAAAATAAAAAGATAAATAAAATAATGATAATAAGAGAGAAGAAATTAAGAGAATATGTAAAATTTGATATAAAGAGAACGAAAGTTAGAAAAATTATTAAATATAAGTTAAATCTTTAAAAAAAAAATTTAATCATCTATAATACTTCAAAATAATAAAAAATAAAAATTATTTTTCTTATTATTATTTTAGAATATTATGAATACTTAAAAAACTTTTATTATTAATTTAATATTATTTTAATAATGCATTTTTTTTAAATTTAATTAAAGAAGTAATAATATAATTAATTTAATATATTATGTTTACAAGTTGTAATATAGATTATAAATATGAATAATATTTAACATTAATGATAGTATTTTTTTTCTAAATATTTTTTTAATATAAGACTATTGTATTTAAAAAATTTTATGCACAACATATAAGTGCTATTATGAACATAAATTAACTCTAATTTATCAAAATTGAAAAAAGTTATATTTTTAATATTAAATAATGTTAATGTTAATATTTTATTATATAATTGATGTGTAATATAAATTTTTATATAAAATTGATGTTAGTGTTATAATGTTATTATTAACAATTGTTTATTAAAATAATAATTATAAACAATCATTTATTATAATTGAAATATTTTATCATAAAATGTATCTAAAATCAATTATCGTTCATTAGAAAAACAAAACTCTTTGCCAAGCATTCATAACTTTTGAGCTCTTATTTGATTTAACATTATAATGCCTATCTGGATCCACATGAATATAAAAGAATAAAAATCATATTTGTGCGAAATTTAAATAAGAAAAAAGTCAATTTTTGTTACTTAGATATAATAATAATAAATTAATTCTTGTGTATTATAATTTATATAACATATTTTGATTTATATTAAACTATATTAATGTATTATTTTATTACATGATATGTTGTATCATATTTATTGTTATATAAAATTCATTAAAATGTTATAAATTTATTACAAGAAATTAGTTATTAAAATTTTAATCAAAAAATATCATTCACAATAATTTAATTTTTAAGCAATAATATGTTATTAAAATAAGTTTTATTCATTTAAAAAAAGAAAATGAAAAAATATTTTCAACATTATGACTTCTAAAGAGGGCACCCATCTTAATATTACTTTGGCCAATGCAAGCTTAACTTTTGCCTTCTAATGAGATCGAGTGCCACAATACTTATGTGGTCACACAAGCATACAATAGTAAAAAAAAACTCTTAGTAATGCGATTATTATGTTCAAGGAAATGCACTAGTTTTAAAATTTTAAAAAATTTCAAGAAAATGTACTTTTTAAAAAATATGTCTATTATATATGTCAAAAGATACTCTAATATCAATATTTTATTCATACGTAATTAAAGGAAAAACCACAAACTATTATCTTCATTGATGTAGACATAAATATATTAGATTTTCTTCAATTATCTTATCTTTTTTATGAATAAAAAATTAATTATGAGATCAATATAAGAAATAAAATATATAATAATCATAGTTATGATATGTAAAAATATAAATCACAAGATAATTCTTAAACATTTGCAATTGATGGCCTCAAAAAGAGATAATCGAGATAAAGACAAGTATTTTTTAAAAGAGATAAAAAGTAAATGATTGGTAAGAGCAAACTTGAGAGAAAATTAATAAAGAAGATTACTAAAACATTATTTAATAAAGAGGAAAAAATAAATGTTAATATAATTGAGAAAATAAAGAATGAAAGAGGATTAGTCAAAAGCAAAAATTATAAAAACATATGGAATGAAAAGACAAATAATAGAACGATAACAGGGGATAATAGGAAGTCGAGAAATGGGAGAGACACTAAGAAAGTGTGAAAAGTGAGAAAAATAACTAAATAAAAGTTACATATTAATAATTAAACTTATAGTATTAATTACATATTATCAATTATTCCTATAAAATTTTTAATAATAATAAAATATGAAAATATTAGAGATTTATTATTATTTTATAATACTACTAATATTTAAAGAAATACTTTGCCTATTAATTTAATATTATTTTATTCATACTTAAAATTAAAAAAAAAATTAAATAAGAAATAATATAATGATTCTAATTTATTATCTTTATATTATGTGATGTGAAAAATAAACATAAATAATATTTAACATTAATTGTATAATTACAGTTTTTTAATATTTTATTATATAATTACAGTTTTTTGATATATGTTATTTTTGGAAATATTGAACTATATTATGTTATTATTTTGTTATAAGATATGTTTAGTCATATTTATTGTTATATAAAATTCATAATAACATTATAATGTATACTGTTATTATTGAAATTTAATTATTAAAAAAATATAATTATAAACTATCATTTACAGAAGTTTAACTTCATAACGTTAACTTGTTAAAAAAATTTATCTTCCATTATATAGGAAGGAATATGAAATGGGATTTACAAAATGAGGACTTCTTGATAAGTTTCCCATCAGAGTACTACTCTAAGGCAAGCATGCTTTGCTGAAGATTTCTAACGAAATATAGCACCATAATATTTGTGCATTCACACATGCATATAGTAGAAAAAAATTGTTGCTGTTATAACATTTTGTTAAACATAATGAAACTATTCCAAAACCTTAGAAATTGTTAGCCATATGTTCTTTTAAAAAAAATTATGCTTATTATATGTCATAATATTATGGAATTTAAATATTTAATTGATGTAAAATGAAAATAAAATTTATTAAAAAATATGTAAACTTTTACTTTCTATATTGTTGAAGTTAACACCTAAGAATTATTTCAATTATATTATAATTCTTATAAATAAAAAATTTAATAACATCATAAAAATAAATGATTAAATATATTTTTGTAATAAATATTATATATTAATTTATGCATCATAAGAGATTTCTAATATAATATTTATTGATGGGTTGAAAAAGAGAATAAAAATACCAATAACTATTTTACAAAAGCGATTGAAAGTAATTGATTGATAAGAGAAAATAAAGAGAAAAATAGTAGTAGAGAATGATAGTGAGAGAAGGATATAGGAGAGAGAAAGTGGTCGAGAAAAATATAAGATAAAAGAGAATGATAATAAGAGGGAGGAGGTAGTCACAGAATACAATAGATATTGAGATGAAGAGAAAGAAATTAAAAAATAATTAAATAAAAATTAAATCTTATAGAAAAACTTATAATATTTACTAAATATAACATTTCAAAAAAATATAATATTTAAAAGTAAATAACATAATAAAGTATTAATGCTTATTATTATTTTAAAATGTTTCAAACATTTTAAAACAATTTTGACTATAAATTAATATTTTTTACTCATACTTAAAATAAAAATTTTATTAAATAAGAAATAATGTAATTATTCTAATATATTATCATCATATGATGTTTGTTATATAACAAAAATAAATAATATTTCACATTAATATTAAATTAGATTAAAGTTATTATTTTAATTTAACGTTCGATGTCTTATGTTAGTTATTATATGAAATTAACAATATTTTCATAAACTTTTTAATGATAATTAATTATTAAAATTGAAGTTATAAATTATCATTTATAATAATTTAATTTTTAAAAAATTAATAATTGGAACTAATTAAACTCTCTAGAGGTCACTAATCTAAATACTATTATCGAAGCATGCTTAAATTATCAAACATATGCTTTGAGCCACCATTAGGATTGATTAGTCATGCCCTAACTATTTTGCCATTTATTTTAATTGGCGTGTCTATTATTAATAGATTCAGATGTATAGAATAAGCCATGCACTTTGAGCATAATAAACTAATGATCTTCAAAACACATTGGAGTGTTATACATGGCTCAAAGATTGAGGACATGCTTTATTAGCTTTGATGAGGTTTTATTTTATTATGAAATAAAGTGTTAGCTTGTTGATTTTAAGAAACATTTTTTGTATCAATTTAAAAGCATATGTAGAAATCTAAATTGTTTAATCATCTCCTTGAATTAGCAAAATAATAATAGTCAATTTTTCAATTTCTTAATTCTTTTCTAGTTGCATTGTTAAATAATTCATTAATTTAGCATAATTCTATTTTTTACTTATCCTTTCATTATTTAAAACAAGTTATATATTATTCCCAAATTCTATATTAAGTTGATTTTTAAATCTTTATTACATTATGTAAATAATTATATCAAAACTTATATAATTAAATAAATAAAAATTTTTTGCCATATCGCAAGTCGTGCCCAAAAGCAAAAGACTCAACCAGAGTTTATGCTTTAGCATTGGATTAACAAAAATAGTTCGATTCATGTCAGGACCCATTCTAGTTCATGACAAATACTTGAACCAGATTGAGTAAGGCATTTGATCAAACTTGGAAGCTTTTGGGCAACACAAAGCTATAGATCAAGTTTAACTATGGTAAATCTTTGTGTTACAATTCAAGCCATGTGATTAAATCTAAAACGTACAAAGAGGGTTCTTGTACATATTTTTTTCGCAAGTGGTACCGTGGCCAAGGCTTATAAAGATCAAAAAAGTTTCCATTCTTGGTATGTGGAACAATGTCCCTAGTGACTATCTCCATGAAAAATTGCAAGCACTCAGCATTATCCAATAGTGCATTTTTATGATCACATAATGTGGGTCACCTCCACCTTTAAATAGTGATCTTAATTGAACAAATTCTCAAATTTATACATAAATTAGATAGTTATTGCTTCATTTACAATAATTGATTGATGCATCTAATGATTGTGATGCCATCCAACTTCGACAAATGATTATTTTTATTGTTTTTTGAAATATATCTTTCATATAATGAACATAAAATCTAATGTTAGAATAACATGGTCTAAATCTAATTCCAATTTAATCATAGAATAAATAAATGATCCAGCTCAAATCTCACTTAATCAATGAACTGATCAAATTCTGCTTGATCTAATTTGTTATAACTAATATAAATTATATTCTTCAACATTGAACTATATTAAAGTTGTTTATTTATTATAATATATTATGTGATAAATATATTATTATATGAAATTGATAATAATTTTACAAAGTTATTAGTAATAATTTATTACTAAATTAAAAAATTATTAGCTTCATTTTATAATTTAATTTTTCATCATTTACAAGTTATTAAAATCAAATGTCACTTAGTAGGAAAAAGATGTCATAAAAATTAGGTGTAAGATGAGGATTTATTCATTGCTCATATATCCCAAAACTACTTTTGCCCAATAATTTTTAATAATGGAGCCCTAATAAGATCTAGTGTTATAATACTGATGTCATCTCACATGCATTTAAGTGAAAAAAGTCTTAGTAATGTCAATACCATGTTAAAGAAATGAATAATTAAAAATTTTTCCAAATTATCAATCATATGCACTTTGAAAAAATTATTCTTGTTAAATATGAAATATTTTATTTAAAAGTAAATATTTCAATTATATAAAATAAAAAAAATAACATAAACTATGACTTTTAGTTTTGTAAACATTGATATGTAATATTTGTTTTAAATATGTTGTCATTCCTATGATTAAAAAAATAAATTATGCAACAAATATAGAGAGTGAAACATATATTTATCATAAATTTTACATAATAAAGTATACATAATAAGACATTGCTTAAATATAATTAATTTATTGTCTAACCAAAGATAATAAAAATAACAATAACCTTCTACAAAAGAGAGTGGATGTTAAGGATTGGTAAGTGTAAAATAAATAGAAAAATAATAATATAGAGATATGAGAGATAATCTAGTGATGAGAAAAAGATAGACAAAATAAAGACGATTAAGAAAGATGAATAAGCAAATAAAATAGACAATTGAGAAAGTTAGGATAGAAGAAAAAAAAGGCTAAGAAAAATATAAAGATATAGGGATTGAAGAGACAAATAGAAAATGATAATAAGAGCAAGAATTAAGTTGGACAATATGAAATTCATTAGGATGAGGAGATGATAAAGAAAAATAATTCAATAAAATTTAAATCTAAATAATTGAAATTATAATATTTAATAATTAAGAAGGGTTAACAATATAATATTTACAAATAATGAAATATAAAAAAATATGAGAGGGTTATTAATATTTAAAAAATTTTTAAATTTTTAAAAAATATTTTAACTATTAAATTAATAGTATTTCATTCATCATATAACTTAATATTTTTTTATATAATAAACAACATAATTATTAAAATTTGTTATCTTTATAAAATGTAATATATATAAAAAATATAAATAATATTTAAAATTGATGCCATAGTTTTAAATTATTAATATTTTATAATATTACATTTCTATGTATAAAAAATTACATAAACACCACATATTTCTTATTATAAAAAAAATTATAATTTATCATAATTCATATAAGTTATTTCTTAATATTAAAAATTATTGAAGTTATTACTTTATTCTAACATTTGTTTTGTAAAATGTATTATTATATGAAATTAGCAATAATGTTATAATTTTATAACTAACAACTTATTTTTATATTTGTAATCATAAACTATCATTAATAATTATATAATGTTTTAACATTCACATGTTAATAAAATAAAACGTTGTTCATTGGAAAAAGAAATATGAAAAAATATTTCTTAAAAGAGTAGCTCTAACGAGGTAAACTATTCTAATACTAATCTAGCCGAAGCGGACTTAACGTCGGAGTTCTATTGTGATCTAGTGCCATAATGCTCATATGGTCGCACATATATACAGTAGACAATAACTCCTAGTTGTGTGATATTTGTGTTAAAGTGAGAGAATATCAAAGAGATTTAGATACAGAAGCAAAAGTAAGAAAAATAATTTAATTAAAAATGAGGACTTAATAAAGAAATCTATTATATCTACTAATTATAAAAAATTAATCAAACATATTATTTAATAATAATATGATATATAAATTTAATTCGATTTATTATTATTTTTAAAAATTTCAAATATTTTAAAAAAAGTTTATTATTAATTTAATAGTTTTTATTTCTTACAAAAATTTAAAAAACCTTATTATGTAACGAATATAGATATTAAATAAAAATAATATTAAAAAATAACAACATAATATTAAAAGTCTGATATTCCATAATATAATATCCCTTTATTTAAAAAATTATCTACACATCTTATAATTAACATTACAAATATTAAAAAAATTCTAATTTAGTACAATTGAAATAAGTTTTTTGTAATAATAAAATATTAAATATATATGAGGATTATTATTATTTGGCATTTCTTTAAAATATTTAAATAATATTTTGAATATAAATGTTATATTATTTTATTTACACTTAATATTTTAAAGGTTCTTTAAGTGAAAAATAATATAATTATTCTAACATATCATCTTTATATGACATAAGATGGACAATAACTATAAATAATATTTAACATTTATTATGTAATTTTAAGTTTCTAATCTTTTGTAATATAATGATCAAATACTTAAATTATTTTACAAAAAGATAATATTTTGTTATGAAAATAAATTAATAATATAAATTATTCACTCAATATTAACATCAAAGTTATTTTTTTTAATATATCATATGATGTGCTTCAATTTTTGTTATATAAAGTTATTAATAATGATATAAAGTTAATAATAATAGTTAATTGCTAAAAATATAATTTTAAGCAATAATTTATACTAATTTATTTTTTAAATATTGAGATGATATGAAAATCAATTATCATTCTATAGGAAAGGCTATGCTATTAAAAAATAGTTCCCAATACTACTTTAACCCAAGCATGCTTAACTTTGGAGTTCTAATGAGATCTAGTGCTATAATAGGGGTGTGATCACGAACACAGAAAAATCACAAAGAATCATAGTTGTTTGACAATTCCCATGATCATAATGAATAATTTCTAAAATGGTTTAAATTATCAAACGTATGTGTTACGCCATCCTTGCATTTGATGATCTTTCCTTAAATATTTAGCCTTTTATTCTATTGGAATTATTTATCATGGAATTGGTTTACATGTAAAGAACAAGCTATGTACTATGAACATATTGATCAAGCAATCTTAAAAGCACTATGACCATTCTGCAAGCTACATGGATTGAAGACATGCACATCAGCTTTGGTAAGATTTTATCTTTCTATGAAATAGGATTTTAGTTAGATTGTTTTGTTGCACTCTCTTTTCAAATAAATTTCTAATCATAATTAGGTATCAAAATTATTTAAAAATTTCCTTCATTTAGCTAATGAATATGATTTTATTTGTTAATCACTTATTATTTTCTTTGTTCAAATCCTACATAAATAATGTGTTGATTAAACATGATTATTTTTTTGAATCATTGCTTCTATAGTTAAATTAGACATATATTTTTCTTTGCCAACTTTTATATTAGATTTGTTATTGAATCTTTGTTAGAAAATAATTGTATGAAATTTTTTATATATTTACTATTATAAACAAAAATTAATTCTAATTTATTTATTAATTTTTTACATATTTACTTAATATTAAACTAAATTTCAATTATAATTGATTAATTCAATTGTAACTAATCACAAAGTGTTCACACCAAATCAATTACAAACGTTTCATTTTTCTATCATGGAATCAAAATCATCCAAAAAATTAATTAATTGGATAAACACTAGCCACTAGTTGACTCTTATAGTGATACAACTATGAAACTTGCATAGAACAGCCAACTAGGTTAAGGGCACACAAACGATGGTTACAAAAATTCCTAAAGGAGACAAATACATTACAAGTGAGCTATGTTGGATAAAACATCCAAAACAATCATTAAATTCTTGAATTGAAGGATTAATCTCCACTCTTTGTTCACACATATTGATGATCAATTGTTCACCATCGTATTTTACCTTTAAACTGCCAATTCTTTCAGTCTTTTGATCAGGTTGTGCCACAATCACATAGTCAATATTTCTTCTACTACTATTAGATGTTGTCATCAGACCGTGATTCTCGTCTCACAGAGCAGATCTTTTCATATTTATCAAGGTAAAAAGATATGTGCAACTCGTGGACCTCTCAAGAGGCCACCAATCCCAATATTACTCATGCTGAAGAATGCCTAACTATTTTGTTTTAATAAGGTGCAATGCTTTAATGTTGGTGTGGTCATACTTGCATGCAAAAGACAAATTAGCATAGTTGTGTGATTATTGTCATGAAGATAATGAATCATTCTTAAAAAGTGAAAATTATAAAGCATATGCACATTTTCAAAAAATTATGCTTTCATATATGTGCTAATATATTCCAATATCACTATTTTATTTATATCAAAATAATTGAAAAAATTACATAAATTATTATTTTAAAAAATTTTTACATAAAATTATAAGATTTTCTTTTAATACTTTATCATTCTTATAAAAAAATATATTAAGTAAAAATTTTTAATAATAAAAATATAATTATCATTAAAAATTTATATTAAACAATAAAAATAAGAGATTTAGTAAATATTACTTGTTGATCGGTATTTAACAGGATAATAGAGATAGAAACAACTATTCTATGAGAAAGAGAAAGTTATGAATTAATAAGAGTAAAATAAAGAGAAAAATAATAAAAGAGATTTATAAAGATTATTTAATAAAGGACATAAGGAAAATAAGAACATAGAAGATATTGGGAGGAATAAAATTATAAAAGAGAGAGAAATGAGAAATTAAAAAGAGATTGTGGTTGAAGAGAAGAGAAAAAATATTGTGAGACAGAGAATGAAGAACATATTATTAAAATTAAGTATCACTCGTTAAAAAACACGATATGAAAGAACTTGTGCAGCTCAAGGACTTCTCAACAGGCCACGAATCCCATTAGTACTCTTGCCTAACAATGTCTACCTTTGGAGTTCTAACAAGATCTAATGCGATATTATTTTTGTGGTCCTACATGTATGCAAAATACAAATTATCATAGTTGTGTAATTGTTGTCTTAATGATAATGAATGATTTCAAAACATTCTACATTATGAGGTATATGCACTTTTTTAAAAACATTATGCATATCATATATTTCTTAATATATTCTAATATCATTATCATATTTATATAAATTTATTTAAAAAATTTCTTAAACTATTTTTTGTAAATGTTCCCATTAAAACATAAGATATATTTTAATTCATTATTATTTTTACTAATAAAAAATTAAATTAAGTAAATTGCAAATAATAACTAACTATGATTAAAATTATATATTAAACTATGCAATGTGATCAATTTAATAAATATTTTTAATGAATGGGAAAAAAAGGAAAATAGAGATAGAAATAACAACTCTATAAAATCAATAGAAATTTATAGATTGTTAAATGTAAAATATAGAGAGAAATATTAATAGGGATTGATGAGAGATTATTTAATAAGAGACAAGAAAAAACAACATAAAGGTGATAGAGAGAAAACATGAAAAAGTAAAAGAGAGAGAAATGAGAAATTAAAAAAGGGTAGAGGTTTGAAAGAAGCAAAGAAAAAAGTTATGAGATACAGAATGAAAAGAAAAAAAGAGAATAGTAATAGCAGAGAGAAAGATGTTAGAATATAAGGGACAATTTGTTAAAGAGAAAAAATAATAAAAATAATTAAATAAATGTTAAATCTTATTAAACTGCTTATAATATTATAAAATATAATATGTTAATTTTATGTAATATTTAATAATAAAAATATAAAAATAATTTTTTATTTATTATTATTTTATAATATTACAAATATTTCAAACTTATTTGACAATTAATTGAATATTATTTTTGATCTTTTACATTCCATAATAAAATATTTTTATAGTTAAAAATTAAATACTTAACATATATGTAATATTATAAACATAAAATAATTCTAACTTATTATAATTGATATATTTTATTTTCATAATTATTTAGAGAAATTATAGTTAATAATTCTACTTTGTTCTATTAATTATTCTATTTATAATTACGTAAAATTGATAATAATCTTAAAAAACTATTTTTAAAAAATTAATACTATAATAATAGTAACAAACTATCATTTATAATAATTTTCTTTACATTAAAATATTATAAAAATTAATTATTTTTAATAAGAAAAAAGAATGTTATGTTAACATATGTGCAACTTTAACACATTTAAATAGGTCAATAATCCCGACACTTCCCTTGTCTAAACATCTTAACTTTTGTGTTTTAGTGAGATCAAATACTAAAATGTTGTTGTAGTCAAATATGCTTACGAAAGACTAAATATGATAATTGTTTGATTATTTTTCTAATTGTATTGAACCATTTCTAAAATTTTCTAAATTATCAAGCTTGTATATTTTAAATAAAATTTATTCTTATTCTATGTCATAATATAATACAATATAATATGTATACATTTATAAAATATATTGATGAAGTTTTCTTCCATTACTTAATATAGAAACCTTTTAACATTATTCATTATTTTTAAAACAGTAATATGCAAGTATGATTTGTTTCTTTTGCATAGTAGCCATTTCATCAGAATGCTCCTCGGTTGTTCATTTGCATAGAAACTTTTACTTGTCTTGTCCCACAATGCTCACTAACATTGCAGTTTCTTCCCTAAAGGTATTTATCTTTTTCAATAGACCATTTAATAATATTTGAAAAAGAAAAAATATTTACAAGTTTGACTAGTGAATGATGCAACAAGATTTGAAAAAAATGATGAGAACGAGCTCCTAACGACATTAATATTTTGTCTTTGGATTGTATAGAAATGTTTTTTTATTTTTTTACAAAAAACTTTTATTTATATGCTTTTTGTAATGGCCAAAAGTAAATACCAAACACTCGATTTTGTAGTTATTTTTTTCTATACTTTTCAAATATTTTAATTAGCAAAATAGAGAAATAAAAAGCTCTCCAAATGCTTCCAGACCTTTTGATCATGAAAATTCAAAGATCAAATGAAAGTCATCTAATCTATAGCTTAATAAATATTAAATTGATCAGCTATGTTAGATGATAGTCATGTTTGATGTGGGGATTTAACTATCTAGTAGAAGAAATGTAGACCATGTGATCATGAAATAATGGAATCAGATGGGAAAAAAATTATCAGTTTAAAAGTTGAAATATCGCGATGAATGTTCGACTATGAAAATGAACGATTGAATGGCGGAAATTGTTCTTGCCATATAGGAATTTACTACTAAGAGTAGTTTGCATGTTTTGTGCCATCTTGCTCGCTGACATTATAGATTTCACCATTTAAGTATTTTTCTAAACATCGATTATGTCAAGTGAAATGAAATTTTAGTACTTTGCAGGTTTCTAGTCCAGTCACTCGTGCTGTTAGTGTACGGGTTGAATTTTATTAGTTAAGAATTTAAAGCATTTATTTCAATTACTCGATTGCGATACCAAATATTTGGAATTTATTCGGTGGTAATCCCTTTGAGGTCTCGTTACCATTGATCCATATTTCTTAGCAATGGTGACCAGTTTATTTTCAGGCTACATTTATTTTTTATTGATTTATTGAATAAATTTTTGTTGCTTAATAAAAAAAATGAAAAGTTGGGAATTGATTGGATGCTTTGTTTAGATTTTGTCACTGTTGTAGTTCACAAAGGTGACCTATATATTTTAGTTGGTTAAGTTTTATTAAATTATTTTTCTAAGAAATTTTTCTTTATCTTAATATATAATGCATTCAATTATTTCTTTTCTCTATCTCGTTATCACAATTTTATTTGTGTTTTCATTCTCTTTCTTATGTTAGATTGTTAAGTTTTATTAAATTATTTTTTGACTTGTTTCTTTTTATCTTAATATCTAAAACATTTTATAACTTTTTCTCTCTGATTATCACTCTCATATTTATTTCATTATTCTCTAGCTATTAACATTTTTCTTGGCATATTTCATTCTTTTATCATTCTCTACTTTCTTATTTCTCTCTATTTCCCTATTCATTTATTCTCTCTATTTTCTTTATGTTCTTTTTTTCTTTTCAACTTTAATAAATCACCTCTCATCTCTCTCTATTATTATTTTCCTTTTACTTTGCCCTTATCAATCCATTACATTCTATCTTTCATAAAACAATCATCTCTAGCTCTATTACCTTTTTTTCAGCCCAACATTTAACTAAATTTATGAGATCTCTCATATTGTATAATCTAATACATAATATTTTAGATAAATACATTTTTTAATTTTAATTTTTATAATGTAATTTAATTTCTAAATTATAAGAAACATAAAGTAATGGAAGAAAACTTCATCAATATATTTATTACCTTAAAAATAGTAGTTTATTTAAAATATACAAGCTTAATATTCAAACTAAAAGTAATTATAAAATATATTAAGGTAATCTTATGTAATATTTAAGAATAACAAAAATAAAATGTATTTGTTTTTTATTTTATAACATTACAAATATTTTAAAAGCTATTTTGACTATTAATATAATATTATTTTTTATCTCTAACATTAAATATTATAATATTTTTTTTAAAAAATTCAGTACTCAAAATGTATATATTATTATTAAAATAAATTACTTTTGATTTTTAATAATTGATATAAGTTATTTTAATAAATTTTTAACTAAATTAAAGTTATTATTTTATTATATCATTCTAAGTGCCATATTTAATATTATATAAAATTTGTAATATTCTTATCAACTTTTTTAAAAATTCAATACTATAAAGGTAATTATGAACTCTATTATTTATAATAATTTTCTTACATTATAATTCCAAGAAAATTAATCATTGTTATTTAGAAAAATGAACGCTAGAAAAACATAAGTGCAACACTGGGGCATTTAAAAGCTCACCAATAATAACGCTCCTCTAGACAAAGAATGCTTAACTTTGGAGTTTTAATGACATCCAATGCTAAATTGCTACTGTGATTGAACTTGCTCAAAATATAAAAAATATTATAGTTATGTGATTATTATTTTGATGGTAATGAAAAATTTTTATATTTTTCTAAATTATCAAGCATATATATTTTTATTAAAAATTTACTTTTACCATATATTTGTTGATATAATAAAATATTGGTAATGTTGTCTTATAAATTGTTTAAAAAAATTACATAATCTATTATTTTTGAAAAAATAAACATATTACTAATTGAAAATTTTCCATTATATTACTTTTCTTATAAATTAAAAATTAAATAATGTAATAAATATTAATAATAAAATATATATTTTTCATAGATATTACATATTAAATTATACAACTTGAGCGATTTCTAAAATATTATTAAATGGTCTATTCAAAAAGATAAATACCTTTAGGGAAGAAACTGCAATGTTAGTGAGCATTGTGGGACAAGACAAGTAAAAGTTTCTATGCAAATGAACAACCGAGGAGCATTCTGATGAAATGGCTACTATGCAAAAGAAACAAATCATACTTGCATATTACTGTTTTAAAAATAATGAATAATTTTAAAAGGTTTCTATATTAACAAGTTGATTAACATCAAAAAATTTTCATATGTTTATGATATATATAATATAATATAATAATATAAATATTTTATTTATGTAATGCAAAATAATTAAATAAAATTCTTTTTTATAACATAAATATTAATGCATATGAATTTTTGTATTATATTATTATTCTTATAAATAAATAATTAAATTAATGACTAAATTTAATTAAAGAAATAAAAATTACATATTAGATCCCACAGCATCAGATTTTTTTTGAATATCAGTAATTGATGAGCTAAAAAATAGATAATAATTTTTAAGTTAACTATTTTATAAGAGAGTGAGTGTCATCAATTTAAAAGAGCAAACTAGACCATAAAATAAAAATAAAGAGAGATAAGAGATAATTTAATAAAGAGAAAAAGAGAGGAGAGAATATAGATGAGATAGAAAAAAATAAGAAAAAGAAGAGATAGAAATTAAAAAGAAGGGAAGCATAATGGACAAAGAGAGAAAAAGAAAACATAGCGAGATGAAGAATATTTAGACAAATAAGAGAACAATAATAAGAAAGGGAAGAAAATTAGAGAATAATAAAAAATATGTTAAAGAGAGAAAATGAGAAAAATAATTAAGTAAAATTTAAGTATAAATAATTAAGCATATATAATGATATAATTTATAATATATTAAGTACATACAATATCAAAAAATAGAAAAGAGTAGTTTGCAATAGTACCTATCCTAAAGATGTCGTTAGACATGCATCCTAAAGAAAAAATCAAAGGTCAGTAATTATTTTTTCAAAGTAATGAACCACTTTTAAAATTTCCTTAATTATAAAAAATATACACTTTTAAATAATATTTATCCTTTCTATATAAGTCATAATATATTATGATATTAATATTTTATTAATATGAAATAAATATAAAACTACAAAGACTAATTTTTTTTAATATATTGACATTAATACATAAAAGTTTATTTCCTTATTTTATCATTCTTATGAATAAAAGTTTAAATTTATTAAAAAATATAAATAATTAAATTTATATTTTTAAAAAAGTGTTATATATTTGACTTTATTAGATAATATACCTCTTAAATAATATTAATTGATGAGCTAGAAAGAAGATAATTGAGATGGAGATTACTATTTATATAAGGCAGAATGTCATGAATTAATAAAAGAACAATATATAGGAAAATAACAATAGAGAGAGATTAGAGTTTATTTAATAAAGAAGAAAATAGAAAAGATAACAAAGAAGAGATAAAGAGAATAAATAAACAAGTAAAATAGTGGGAAATGAGAAAATAGAGATTGATAATAGAGAGAGGCCAAGGAGAACGTATGGAGATAAATTTTGAAGAGACAAACACATGAATGATAATTGGAGAGATGAAAGTGAGAAAATTTGACAGATATTGAGATCAAGAGAAAAAAATGAGAAAAATTTAAATATTAATAAAATCTTGTAAGTTAAGCTTATAATATTTTTTAAATTTTACAAGTTAATAATATATAATATTTAGTAATAAAAGGTAATAATAACTATTCTAAGCTTATTATTATTTCGGAATACTACAAACACTTAATGAATATTTCCATTATTAATTTAAGACTTTCTTTCATACTTAAAATTATATACTTTATTGAGTAACAAATATTATAATTATTATATTATATTATCTTTTTATGATGTAATATATATATTAAAAAATATATTTTATATTAATTACTTACTTTTAGATTTTGAATATTTTATAATTTAATATTACTAAATTTAAATCATTTATATACAATAGTTGTATAATATTACAAACATAAATTAATTTTAATTAATTATATCTTTTATAAGAATTTTTTCTAAAATTAAAGCTATATTAAAATATTCTTTTGTTATATCATATGTTGTGTCATACATATTTTACATGAAATTGGTAAACATGGTATAAAGTTCTTAATACTAATTAAATACAAAAATGGCATTTATAAAATTTAATTTATAATCATTTAAATTTTGAAAATAAAAATAATATTAAAATATGTTATTATTTGTTAGAAACAATAATTCAATGAATAAATATGCACAACAACAAATTCAAATGGCCACCCATCCTAAAACTACTATTAACCAAGTAAGCTTAATATTGTGATGTTAATGAGATCTAATGCTATAATGCTTCTGTGTTCATATTCGAATAAAAAATGCAAATAATAATATTTGTGTGCTTATAATTTTTAAAATAATTAATAATAATATATTATAATAATAATATTTTATTTACATAAAATGGATAAAAAAATTAGAAAAATAATTATTTTTTTGTATCATAGAAATTAAAACATACAATTGCTTTTATTATGTTGTCATCCATAAAAAACAAATCTAATTGCATAAAAAAATTAAATAATAAAATATATGTTTATCGCAAATATTATATTTTAAACAATGATATACGAGAGATTTCTTAAATTTTGTTAATTTATGTGCTTAAAAAGAGATAATAGAAAAAAGGAAAATAATTTTAAATGAGAAAAATTACAAATTATTAAGAGTATGATAATGAGAAAAATAATAGTAGACATTGATGAGAAACAATTTGTTGAAGAGCAATAGAAAAGAGAGAACATAAAGGAAATAGAGAGAACAACTAAAAAAGTGAATAAATGAGAAAAATAAGAAAGTAAAAGATAATAGAAGAGAGAGAGGCCAAGAAGAATATATGAAAATAGAAAATTAAAAGATAAATAAGAGAATTATAAGAAGAGAGAGTAGTAAGTGAGAGAGTAAGTTAATCATTAAGATAAGGAGAATAGTGCGATAAAAATAATTTAAGAAAATTAAAAATTTTATAATTAAACTTATTATATTTAAAGAATAATTTAACTATTAATTTAATATTATTTAATTAAAAATTTGAAAAGTTAATTAAATAATGCAATATTGTATTATATTATTTTATCTATATTTGACATTTTGTGGATTATAAATTAAAAAAATATTTCACATTAATAAAAAAATATAGATTTTATCTTTTTATAACATAATATTAATTTATTTGGAAAATATATACAAACCATATGTACCTTATTTTGAAATTAAAATAATTCTATTTTATTCTAATTAATATAAGAAATTTTTTTAAATATTTAAAAAATAAATATTATTATTTTATTATATCACATGATGTGTTATATTTGTTATTACATGAAATTCATAATATTATGATAATCTTATTGTTAAATTTTAATTACAAAATTGTTAATTATAATTTTTTTTAAATAATTTAATTATTTAATATTAAAATGTTATAAAATTTAATTTTTACTCATTAGAAAAGAATGTTACCAAAAAAAATATTTGCAACTAGAGGACTTCTCAAGAGGCCACCCATCCCAATAGTAATCCTACCTAAGAATTCTGATCTTTCAAGATCTAATGACATGTGGTACTCTAATATTATTGTGGTTGTACATAGAGATAAATGACAACTTATTGTAGTTGTGCAATTATTATGTTCATGATAACGAATTAAGCTAAATTATGAAGTATATGAACTTTTTAAAAAAATTATGATTGCTATATGCTAATAGATTATAAGATCATTTTTTTATTTAGATAAGTTAATTAACAAAATTATATAAACTGTTGGTTCCAAAAAATGTTGACATCAATAAAAAAATTTTCTTCACATAAATTACCATTCTTATAAATAAAAATTAAAATTAACAAAAAAATATAAAAAAAAAAGATATATAATTTTCGTTAATGTTATACATTAAAATATGTAATTTCAGATATTTCATAAATAATTGTAAATGATAGATATAAAAAAGATAATAGAGATAGGAATAACTATTTTATAAAAGAGAAAAATTTATGAAATATAGGAGTAAAATAAAAAGAAAACTAATAATACATATAAATGAGAGATTATTTAATAAGAAACCTAATAATAGAGATAAATGATAGATTACTTAATAAAGGAGACAAGAAAAAGGTGAATGTAAAAGATAGAGAGAATAAATAAAAATTTGAAATGGAGGCAAATTAGAAATTTTAGAAGGATAGAGGTGGTAGAGATGTATGGAAAAAAATTAAGAGGTGGAGAATGAAAAGACAAATAAGATAATAAGAATTGGAGAGAGAAAAATGTGACAGAATATGAGAAACATTGAGAACAAGATAAAAAAATAAAAAAAAATTTGAAAAAATATTAAATCTTAATAATCCAACTTAGAATATTTACAAAATATAAGAAGTTAAATTTATGTAATAATTAATAACAAAAGATAACAATAAGTAATTGTGGCTTATTATTAATTTTTGCATATCATAAATACTTAAAAAATATTTTTTTTGTCTTAATATTATTTTTTAACTTTAATATTTTATAATAAAATAATTTTATATTTAAAAAATTCAATAGTCAATATAAACATGTTGTTATAAACATAAACTAATTCTCATTTATTAGTATTGACATAAGTTATTTTCTTAAGTCTTTAAATAAATAAAAATTATTTTTTTATATCACATGACGTGTAATATTCAAAATTATTTTAAATTTTTTATAATTTAATAAAAGTAATTTTAAAAAATTAAATACTCTAATAGTAGTTATTAACTATCATTTTTATTAATTGTCAGTTATTAGAAAAAATCCTATGAAAACAATTATGTAAATAATATGATTTTTAAATTGGTCCCTAATCGCAATGTTATACTCATGTAAGCATGCTTAACTATGGAGCTTCAAATAGATTCAATGCTAAAATATTGGTGTGGTCAAGCATTAAAAAAAAAATTCCATAGCTGTATGATTATTTTTCTAATCGTAATAAACCCTTTCTAAAATTTTCTAAATTATCAAGCTTATACATATTTAATTAAAATTTATGTTTATTATATGTGACATAACATAATATAATACAATAATTTTATTTTTATAAAATTTTTAAAGAAAGTAAAGTTGTTATTAAATGAAATTTACTTCTGTTATATTATCTTTATTATAAATTATAAATGAAATTATGTAATAAATTATAATAATGAAATATATGTTTTCGTAAATATTATGTATTAAAAAACACAAGACAAGAACATTTTTTAAATTTTATTAAATCATGATTGAAAAAGAGTCAATAAAGCTCACGATGATTATTTGGTGAAAGAGAGAAAGTTATGAATTGATAAAAGCAAAATAGAGAAAAATAATAAAAAAGAGAGATTAGTGATGATTTAACGAAGAGGAAAAGAAAAGGGAGAACATAAATGGGATAGAGAGAATAAATAAAAAGATGAAAGAGATAGAAATAAGAAAGTGGACAATTGTAGAAGAATGAAAGAGTCCCAAAATATATATAAAAGGATAATGATTAAAAATTCAACTAAGAGAGCAATAATAAGAGAGGAAAAAGAAGTAATAGAATCGTCCAGATACTAAGATAAAGAGAAATATGTTATAAAAATAAATGAATAAAACTTAATCACTCTATATCAAAAGATAAAGACTAAAAAAACAAATAAGAGAGTGATAATAAGAGAGAGAATGTAAGTCAAAGTATGTGCTAGATATTAAGGTAAAAAGAAATATGTTTGGAAAAAAATTTAATAAAACTTAACCACTTAAAATAAATGGGTCACTTTTACGAACCGCAACGGTCAATAGCAACTAGATCGTAAAAAAAGCACCAAATCAATTCCAAACATTTCAATTTTTTATCAAGAACTTGAAAATGACTTTGTAAATCATTAACCCAAAAATCAATGCTAATACAAACTGGCCACCATTTTCAATCAAAAATGTATAACGGCAATAGAACTTTTAAAAAGATAGAACTTGTCAAGTCAAGTCTAATGATATTTTTGTGTCGTGATGAGACCCTGCATGAAATTTCTATAAATTACAAAGTGAAATAAGAATTAAATTATACAAAAAAATTATTTCAATATTATTGAAAGTTATGATAAAACTACAATGAAATAATTTTATATAAAAAAATAAATCAAAATAAAAAAAAACATAAATGTCAAATAACAAAAGATGTCGAGTTCCATATTTGTGCAATCAAATTAAAGCTTTTTTCAAAAAATTTGAAAAATTATACAAAAAAATATATTCCAAATAATCATGATGTCGACTAAAACATTTTAAATCATCAAATAAGGTATGAATAGAAATGCTTCATATAACATAGAGAACCTTTGAAAATAAAATATTTGAAACATTAGAAACGATTATTTAATTCAATAGAACTGGTTGAGATTCTTATGATGATGTTTACCTCATCTCTATAATACCTTATTTGAAATTACATAAAGTTACCAAAAGTAATAAGCAAGGATGACAATAAAATAATTTTTTAATATTGAGAAAATATATATTAAAATAAAATAATATTAACCAAATGAATGAATATAGCTGAACTAAAGAAATATAAATGTGACACTAGAGGAGCTAAGAATTGCATATTATTTTAATGATGTCAAAGGAAAGAATTTTTAAAAATGCACAAAATTACAAGGAAAAGTTAGTCTCCAACATTCTAATTATAAAGAGTTTAATATTCTTAAATGACAAATAACATATGAATTAAAATGTTTTGTAAGTAATGAGAATAAAAATCATATATTTAACTAGATAAAAATCCTGTAGTCGAGTTCAACGACATTTTATTCGTCTCGATCACACATGGTTCAAAATATCTTTTAATTGGATAATTAAATATGCATATTAAAATTATGAAAAAATTTGTTAAAGCTAAATTAGGATAAGTGGATGTCGTGAAATATAACAAAATCAAATCAACAAAAAATTTCAAATTAGTGGCGAATTGGAGTAATGTATTAATATAGCCAAATCAAGGAAAAACATTTTAAATAATCAGATAAATTGCTTGGAAAAGTTCCATTCCAAGACACCAAGAAGTTCAAGTGTAACATTTGTTACCATCAAATCAATTATGATTTAAAATATTAGAAAAATGTACCCAAAACCTAAAAAAAAATTTTAAAAATATAATAAATAATTTCTTAATTTGATAAAGAGCTGAGCCTAACGACATTTATAACATCTCAATGAGACTTCATTTCAAATGGTAGTGAATTACTAATTTAAATATGTATAAAAGAAAATAATTTATTATTTAAATATTAAGTAAATTTATGCTAAATGTGAAATGAGTTAAATTTAAGCAATTTAATAAAACAAAAAAAAATTTGTATAGGCCAAACAAATCAGCATTTAGTTATATACAGTAATATAACCACTTAAAAGAAAAACAATTGAAGAAATGTGATAAATGGTACACGAATGTCATATTTATGACACTAAGGTGATAAAGTTTAACATTCCAGATTGTCAAAAAAAGTATGAATGAAAATATCTCATAAACTTGAAAAAAACATGAAAAATAAAATATTTAAAAATAAAAAATTTAGTATTTAATTTGAAACTGGTCATCACGATATGTCCAAAGATGTTTCTCACCTATATTTGACTTTTATTTGAATTACTATGAATTCTAAAAATAAATAATAACAAAATATTTGATAAATTGTGTATGATTGTAATTTAAATTCTAAGTATTTCAAGCATGGTATCTTGGATCCTCAAATTAGTTATTAAGCAAATGTCTTATGAAGCATGTCAAAACTGTTAAATATTTAAAAATACACAAAGGCTTATATAATTTGATATAACTCATCGAAATGAACTCGTTGATGTTTTTTAAATCTCCATAAGGCCGCATTTGCAATTTCTATGAATCTCAAATATAATAAAGCATTAAAAATAATAAATTGACATGTTCATATAAAATAAATATCTATTATAGATTAAATGAGAAACTATGGAAATATAATATAAGCTAATATAAAAAAATTGTTAATGAGATAAATTTTATGTAAAAGTTTATTTTAAGATGCCACAAATATCAGCATAACATTGCATATCGTTAACATAGATAAAAATAAAAATGTCATGTAAGATATGTAAAACTGATACAAATAAGATATTTAAAAACTATAATAATATATATTTAATTTAGTAGTGCTCATTTATGTGAATCTAATGTTATTTATTTCATCTTCATGAAACACCATTAAGAATTTTTGTTAACTGCAAAAATAAATAAGGAAAAAAAAGTTAGTTAAAATTAAGTATATGTATTATGAACTTTAAATTTTTGAAATAACGAGATTAATTTAATGGAAACATTACATCTAAGATCTTTAGGAAATGAAGATTTCATTGTATTATATTATATTAATTTATCTTATTTAACATTTAATATACATTTACCTTATATTAAAAAAATAACCAGCTATTATTTAATCATATTTAACTTGGTAATTTACAATAATTACCTGAGTTATTATTAATAAAAAATAAAAATCGTCAGACTCATCTAAATAAGGACAGTCAATAAAAGTTTAATGTATACATTTAAAGTATTTTTTAAGTTTTGAAAAGTTTATGAGACATTTCAATTCCTACTTAATTTGCTCTTCAAGAATATTATACTCGATCTCTTTAGTATCTTTGAATGCAACTTTTGTATGAGGATTATCTTATTCCTAAACCTTTTTTAAATTAATTAGGTTATATTATTACATAACTTTAATTCCTCTAACATGTTATGTTCACATCAGTTTACTTTTTATATTACATCACCACAATTAACCTGATTTCAAGATAATATATATTTACTAAATTTTTTAATAATTTTTTTAAATAATTAAGGTTTATTTAGTTTAGTAATTCATAATAAACCAAAAGATGGTTTGGTTAAATTAGACGAATATCGTTAAGGTTGTCTCAATGAGCTCTATCTAATTAATTATTCAATTTTTATATTGACTATTTTAGTTTCTATTGTTTATCTTTCTTTGCAAGATATTTCTATTTGTATTAATTTTCTTTAAAAATAATAACTTTTTATTTATATTTATTTTGCTCTACAATTTGTATTAATTCAAACAAATGAATATTTTTTACTTTTAGCACATTGCAAAGCAATGTTCTCGTGAAACTTATCACTTTTCCGAAAAAATGTTCATTTTTTTATTTTATTTTGGAAAGAAATACTAGTTGTCCTAATACATGACTTAAAGATCTTTTTCTCTTTATAATATTACATTGTTTCAATTCATCTTGTTTTAGTTTTACTATATACTCACAAAATATGAGTAAATTAATTTACAATTATTTAAGTATTTTAGTTTGAAATTTTGCATAAAGTCTAAATGAGGCCCAATATAGATGAAATAAATGTCATTAGTCTCATCTTTATGATTTTACCCAATTAAATGTTATTTTTCAAAGTTTAAAATTTTTAGATATTTTATTTTTTAGAGTTTTGGTAAGTATTATGAGATATTTTGATATGTACATTTTATATTGGTGAATATTGCACACCATTTACTTGATATCATGGAATGCAACCTTCTCATGTAATTTAACTTATTTTTCTGAAGTCTTCACTTTTATTTGGCTATATTCCTAAGCTTCTTAAATCTTCTCTCATGTGATGTTTAAGTTTCTCTTTTTTGGTTATATTATATTGCTTCACAGTTTTTCTTTACAAGTTTAATACATATTAATTTGATATTTAAAAAAATATTATTATTCAATAGGGACTGATCGAGATGAATAAATGTCATTTGACTCATCTTGGTAATCATTATCCAATTAAATGTTAATTTTTCCCATTTTATCTTTAATATATTCCTACTTAATATTGAAATAATAGTTAATTTTTTTTCTTTTTATTTAATTTCTTAATTTGAAGTAATTTAGAATGAATTGTTGTTTAGTTTTAACTAAATATATAATAAAGTTCAAATGTGATCAATTAAGGAAGGATAATATCACCAAAAAAAATGATGCATGTTTGCATGATAGGAAAATTTGAGTTTCACAACAAAATAACAAAATTAAAGTAAAAAATTTAAAGAAATGAGGTAAAATTTAGACCCAGGTTGAATTATATGTAATTGATGAGATTGATTATAACATCCGTAATTTAGATTAGAAACAAATAAAAATGTCCCATAAAACATGTTGAAACCCTTGAAAATAAAATTTTCAAAATATGTAAGTGAATGTTTTGTTGGATAATGCTCATTATAATAGGTCCAATAATATTTGATTCATCATGATAGCACTACATTTTGAATTATGAGAAACTATCAACTAAAATAGACATAAATATTAATAATTTATTATTTTAATTTAAAATAAATATATATTAAAGCTAAGACGAGATTAATTGATGCGGTGTAAAATAACTAAAGCATATTGATATAATAATCACATAAGAGAATATTTTTTTTTCATAGTAACATAAGAAATTCAAAGTGAACATTTTGTAGAAATGAGATAAATTGTATGAAAATATTACACTCCAATTTAATAATGGAAATAAAAAATTATTGCTTGCAAGTTAAAATAAATATGTTTTTACATAGTAAAGGAAGGGAATATCTTGTAAAGCATGCTAACATCTTTGGAAATAAAAAACTTCGAAATATATGAGTGAATATTTCGCTAGGTAGAGCTTATAATGATGAGTCAAACGATGCTTACCTTGTCTTAATCAGACATTGTTTGTAAGTTCCATGAATTATGAAAAACATAAGGTTAATTAGCAAAGAATTTCTATTTTATTATCAAGAAAATTTATAATAAAAAAAATTAGATAAGTTGAAGCATTTTATTCTAACCAAATAAAAGCAATAAGAAGGTCACACAAAATGAGATATGCATTTACTTTGCAATAAGACAAAACTCAAATTGAAACTTTTGATGAAAATAGGATAAATCAAATGAGAAAATTGTACTAAAAAATATTAAACAAATTAAGTGTAACATTCTAAACTATGAGACAATATAAAAAATGAACTTTGTCCTTAAGCATGCCAAAAATCTAGAAAATAAACTAATTAAAAATGTTAAAAATTAATGCTTGATTGGATAAAGCTAATGAAGATTAGTTCAATAATATTTATTTCTTCTTGGTTAGGCCTCGCTTAGAATTAATAGTATATACCTATTTAAATAAGCATTAATATTTATAAATTATTATTTAAATATTTAAATAATCTACAATAAAGTTGATAATGTAACATAAGCAATACAAAACCATTTAAACAAAACACGATAGTAGAATTTAATTTTAATAGTACAAGACCAATTCAAAGAAAAAATTTGCTAAAATGAGATAAATTTTATGTGAAAGTTATTCTATTAAAATGAGGTCATCAAGCATCATAAACTCAATTATGAAATAAGAAATTATTTGAAAGTCTTGTAAAGTTCACCATAATCTTTAAAAATATAAAACATAGTATTTAGTTTGATAGCTGTCATCAAGGCAAGACAAACTAAGACTTTTTCCTATTTATTTGTCCTCATTTGCAATTGTTATCAATTACAAAAAAAAAATAAGAATAGATAATAAAACAATTCTACTTTTAATCATAATAAAATTTATATTAAAGTTGAAATTAGATAAATTGAAGAAACCATTTATAACAAATCTCGAGTGACGGTCACAGGAGAGGATATTGAGTGTTACACAATGAAACATTTTACAAAATAAGATAAATTGCTAAAAAATACTGTATTCCAAGACATAAAGAAATGAAGTATAATACCCTCATTTGCAAACTATAGGTACAAAATAAAACGTCAAGTAAAACTAGTAAATTTTAAAAAATAAAATATTTTGAAATAAAAAATGGATAATTAATTGTGTAGAAGTTATCAAGTTGAATCCAAGCACATTTGCTACATAACAATTGCGCTTGTTTTTGAAATTAGAATGAATTACAAAATTAAGTAGCAATAAATTTTAATTTATTTCCATTTTAATGTTAAGTAAATATATATTAAAACTAAAATGAAGTAAATTAAAGAAATATTATTAGACTAAATAAGCGTCCATGATCATTACATCATCTATAAATGAAACTATCACGTAAAGCTACCTAACAACTAAAATTTTTAAAAATATAGTAAATAAATATTTAATTTGATATTGCTTATCTAGACCAATAAAAAACTATTATTTTCATTTGGATTAGATTTCATTTAAAACAATCACAAGTTACAAAAATAAATAAGAAAAAATAATATTAATTATTAAATTAATATCAAATTAATAAGTATTAAAGGAAAAATGATATATATTGAACGAATATAATTTAAAAAAATCAAGGTGATGCTAAGGTCACATGAGAAAATTTAGAATCACATTGTAATGCAATAAACTCAAACAAAAAAAATTGAAAAAATGAGATAAATTGTATAAGAATGTCACATTATAGGTTGCAAAGAAGAAACGATGAATCATCCAAGATCCTTAAAGTAGGAAAGAATCAAAATATCTTATAAAATATGCTAAAACTCTTGAAAGTGAAATATTTAAAAATATAGAAATAAAATTTAAATAGATGGAGCTCATCAAGATGAGTCCAACAAATTTTGTTTCATTTCGATCAATCCTTTTTCAGAATTACTATAAATTATAAGATAAAATAAGCATAAAAAGATAATTTTTTAAGTAATTATATAACAATTATCAAAAGAAATAAATTAAAGTGATGCAATCTAATTAAATAAAAACAATAGTCAAAAAAAAAAAAATAGACAATTGTAGTAAAATAGTAAAATCAATGCAAAGCTTTTGAAAACATTAGATAAGTTGTAATAAAATGTTTCATTTCAAGATGCTAAGGAAATTGTATGTGACATCTTCATTCATCAAATTTGGTATGAATAAAAAAAATTACATAAAGTTTGGAAAACATAAGAAAATAAAATATTCAAAAATATCAAAATAATTATTTAATTATTTAGTTGAGATCATTTAAGTGAGAATTATTTTATCTTGATCAGACGTTGTTTGTATTTTTTATAGATATCTCAATTAAATAAGCCAAAAATAATAAAATATTATTCTTTTCACATTTAGTAAAAATATACGAAGTTGAAATGTGGTAAATGAAGGTAATGTTATACAAACAAATCAAAACGATATCAAAGCTACACAATATTAGAAAATTTAAGAGAAACTTTTATATTAATGATATAAATTATGCAAAAATTTGGACTCAAAGATATTAAGGAGATCAAGTATGACATCCTCAATCATCAAATCATATACAAATTGATGTCTTATAAATTGATTAAAAAAATTTGTAAAATAAAATATCTTAGAAACATTAATATTTTGTTGGATATAACTTATTGAGATGAGTCCAATGACTATTGTTTAGTCTTAATGAAACCTTGAAGGGAATTACCAAAAATTATTAAATTAAACAATAGTACACAAAAATAGGTTATTATTGCAATATCAAAAAGAATACAAACAAGGTATTATCATATTAAAAAGATCAAGTGCTACATCCACAATCATAAAAATATGTAAAAATGTTCTTGTCAAAAGTGATAAAAACTTAAAAAATTAATTACTTAAGGTTATAAAAAATAGATATTTAATTAGAAAGAGTTTTCTAAAAATACTTAAATGACATTTGTTTTGCCTTGATTAGTATACCTTTGGGATTACTAAAAATTACAAAAAAACTAAAAATACATAATAATGAACATAACAAAATAAAAGTGATGTCAATATCATAGAAGAGGAGTTCTCGAGATATAAAATAATATAGCCAAACAAAAAAAAACTGAAGAAATGAGATGAACAAATGGGAAAGTTTCTTTATGTGTTTCTAAAGTGATCAAATGTACCCTCGTCAATAATCTAATATTGTACAATTTGAAAAGTCTATAAAACATTGAAAACAATTTGAAAATAAAATTGTATAAAAGTGGAAAAATAAATGTTTAATTAGATAGAGGAAGTTAGAGATGCCAAAAAATAATGGGTTCATATTATTTAATTTTTTTCTAATTACTTTTTATTACAAAACAAAGTAAATAAAAATAGTAATAAGTTATTATTTTAATATGAAGTAAATATTTATTAATGATGAAATGAGATAAATTAAAACAATAGAAAATAAAAAAATTAAAGCAAAGTAATGGATAATACAACAGTCAATTCAAGTTTCACAGTATTATATTTAAATAAAAGTGAAATTTTAAAACAATTTGATAAGTTTTACTAGAAACTTGAATTTCATGGTAGTATTAAGATTTTGTGCATAATCTAACATCCTCATATTAATATTGAATGAAAATGCCCTATAAAGAATTCCAAAAAGCAAGAAAATAAAATATTTAATAACATAAAAAAAAATAATTTATTGGATAGAGCCACTTTGACACATGTTCAATAACATTTGTTTCCTCTTCACCAAACAAAACATAAAGGCAAAAAAAATATAAAATAACTAAATAAAAATAATGTAAATATCACTTGAGAGGAGAATTATAGTTTGATTGTAATATTGTTAAATCAGAGTAAAACATTTGAAGAAAGATAAATATGACTAAATAGTTGAATTGTATAATAATAAAAAGTTGAAGGGTAATATACTTATCATCAAAAAATAAAATAATAAAAATAACTCACAGATTGTACAAAAATCATAGAAAATTAAATATTTAAAAAATAAAAAAATTTATTTCTAATTTGATGGCCTCATCCAAAATCCATCTAAAGAATTTTTTATTAGACATCTTTTTAAAATTCTAAACATTACCGAAGTAAATATGAAAAAATAAAAGTTAAATAATCTTTAAATTTTTGCAACATTTTTAATAAATGACGCAAAAATCATAAAATATTTAATTTAATCAAAATATAAAAGACTATTTAATTATATAGAGGTTATCGAGAATGGTCCAAACATATTTATTCTTTCTAGATCAGACCCAATTTATAGTTACAATTAATTGGCAAGGTAAATTATCAATAATAATAATAAATAAATATTTCAACGTTAAGTCATGTATATTGAAGTTAAAATGAACTAAATTTATTCAATGTAATTTTATTTGATAAAAATGTTGTAAATGTAACATGGCAAAAGAATTAAAGTTGAAATATAATATATCAAAATTAAAAAAAAATTGAACAAATAAGACATCCTAGAAGAAATTTGAAACCAAAGAATAAAAAAGGATCAAGTGCAAAAAAAATCCAATATTAAATGAAGTAAAAACCAGAATGTCTTACAAAGAGAGCCAAGTCTTTAGGTCATAAAATATTTAAAAATTAAAGTTACATATTTTATTTTATAGGGCTCATTGTGATGAATTCAAAGACCTTAGTTTTATATGGTTAAGACAATGCATAGAATTATTATGAATTACAAAAGTAAATGAACATAAATAATAAGGTATTATCATTTTAATTTTAAGAAACAAAAACATTAAAAATTAAATAAGATAAATTGAAGCATTATTATATAACCTAACTAGAGCGATGCTATGTCACACAATATGGCTATAATAATATAATAAAAAAATTAAAGAAATGAGGGTTGCTTTGAAAAAGTGTTACATTCCAAGAGATTTAAGGGATCAAGTGCAACATCCTCAAATGTTAAAAGTGCCATAAATAAAAATGCCTTTTAAATTATAAAAAACTTGAGAAAATAAAATATTTTAAAATATAAATAGGAATATTTAATTAGATATAGCTTGTTAAGAAAAAGGCTATAATGTTTGTTTCAGCTTGATTGATCATTTTTTTTAGATTTTGAGAATTACAAAAATAAATAAGCATAAAAGTAATAAATTGTTATTTTAATATTAATTAAGTTTATTTTAAAGTTTAAATGAGATAAATTATAGAAATAAAATTAAAACAAATCTAAGAGATGTGAATGATGTATGATAAAAGATTACGAGTTTTGTAGTAGTATAACAAAATTAAGGCAAACAATTTGAAATAGCATGATAAATTGTGCTTGAAAGTTGAATTCCATGACGATACGGAAATTGCGTATAACATCTTCAATGGTCAAATCAATTATAAAATAAAATGATTTTTAAAAAATGCAAAAATTTAATGAAAAAGTTTTTTAAAATATATAAAATAAATGTTTCATTGGATAGAGCATATTGAAACATGCCCAAGGACATTTACGTCATCTCTATCAAATCTACTTTGTAAAACTAAGACTTTGGAATCTAAATAAGAAACAGTAATAAAAAATTATAATTAAATATTGAAGAAGTATATAACAATGCTGAGATGAGATAAATTAAAAAAAATATAGTATAAAAAAATAAAAAAACTGAAAATGTTACATGAGAGAAGAATAAGAATAAGAATTTAATAGTAAAAGACCAAAATCAAAGTGAAAAATAATAAGTGAAGCCAATTATAAGAGAATGATTCCTTCGAAGATAGAAACAAGATCAAGTGTAATGTCCTTTATTGTGAAATAACATAAGAATTAAAATTCCTTGTAGATCATGTCAAAAAAAAAGAAAAAAAATTAAAAACAATGGATACTCAAGTTTACAGAGCTTATCGATACAAGTTCAAAGATTTTGATTTTTTCTTAGTAAGACCTCATTCAAAATTAAAGCAAATTGCCATAGTAAATAAGAAAAATAAGTAAAAAATTATGATTTTATTGTTAAGTAAAGTTCTCATGAAGTATGCTAAAACCTTAAAAAATAAAATGTTTAGAAATATAGAAATGAATATTAAATTAGTTGAAGCTCATTGAGATGTGTCTGAAGTTGTTTGTTCTTTCATATCTTACCTCTTTCGGAATATCTACAATTTACAATTGTCAATAAGAGAAATAATGATAAATAATAATTTAATGTTAAATAAATACATAAGAAAGCTAAAATGACATAAATTGATGCAATATAATTAAGTAAACAACAAAATAAAGTAAATATCATATGAGAGGAGAATTGGGGTTACAAAGTAATATATCAATATCAAAGTGAAAACTTTGAAAAAATAAGGTAAATAGTATGAGAAAGTTATATTCAAAGAAAATTGATTGGTCAAATCTAATCCTCGATCATCGGATTACATATGGTTCGAAATGTCTCTTAATGCATGAAAAAACCACAAATAAAAAATATTTCAAAATGTAGAAATGAGTATTTTAATGGATAGGGATATTTCAGAATCATCCAATTACATTTGTCTGATCTTCATGAGAAAAAATAAAGGATACAAAAATTAGAATTAGAGTTTCATAACAATATAAGAAAGTTGAAACAATGTAAAATAATATAATCAAAGTGACATAATGGCTAGATGTATTAAAATTAGTGTTTTGTTGAAGTATTTACAAATATAATTGAAAATTTTGAAAAATAAGATAAATTATATGTGATAATTATGCTCCAAGATACACTTAATGGATAAAGGGTAAAAATTTTGATCATCAAATCTGGGAAAAATCAAATGTCCTTGGAAAACTCTCCAAAGACTAAAAAATTAATGCACAAAAAAATATAATAAAACTTATTTGATTTAGTAGAGCACAACAAGAAGACTTCAAAGACTTCTTTTTTCTTTCGACTGGACTTCTTTTGTTATAATAGTAAATTACTAAATTAAATAAGAAAAAAATGAATGTTCCATTTTCTATCAAGAAAAAATTTGCAAACCCTTAAGTGAGATAAAATGAAGTAATTCAATATTACTAAAATAAAATTAATGTAAAAGTGACATGAGAGGATAATTGAAGTTTCACTCTAATATAAAAAAAAAAGCAAAACAATCATAAAAATGAGATAAGTATTATAAGAAATTTGGATTACATGAAATTAAGGAGGTCAAATTTTTCATTCTCGATCATCAAATAATGTACCAATAGAAACGTCTCACAAAGCATTCCAAAGATGGATGAAATAAAATATTTAAAAAAACATAAAAAGAAATATCTAATTGGAAAGAACTTGTCAAGATCAATACATGTACATTTGTTTCATCGTGATAAAAAAAATTTTTGAATTACTGTAAATTATCAAAGTAAGATTAATAAAAATATATTATTATTTTAAAAAAGTGAAAATAATTTTTAAAGCTAAAATAACATAAATTTAAAATTATAATATAACCAAATAAAGGAGATTAAAATGCCACAAGACAGGAGAAATAAAGTTGCTTTATAGTATAAAAACATCAAAGCAAAAAATTTTGAAGAACCAATTTATATTACCCTAAAAAGTTGCATTCAAAGATAATAAGGTGATCGATTGTAACATTCTTAAACATAAATATTGTACAAATCAACATATCTCCTAACTTTACAAAAATATCTGAAAACATTTCGTTTACGATTATTTAATTTTGCAAAAGTGATATTTTATATAATAATCTACTTTATAACAAGACTAATTTTTTTTAATAGTTTATAACCATGATAATTTTAGATATTTTAGAAATAGTTAACTACCAAAAAAAATCGCACAACTATTATATTTTTAAATTTTTTATTTTTCTTAGGTTTTGATGGAATTTATGAGAAATTTTGTTTCAACATAGATTTGATAATCTAGGATATTATGCTTTATCTTCTTATTATCTTCAAATGTTTAACACTATTTTTTGTAACTTTTTTGAAACTTTCAATTTTCACTTATTTTGTAAATACATTCCTTTTTTATGTTATATTACTTTAATTTATCATATTCCAACCTTAATATAGATCTACTTAATATTAAAATAATATTTTATTTATTTTTTTTCTTATTTAATTTAATATTTCATAATAATTTCAAAAGAGATTCCTAAATACTATAGAGATCAAAAGTAATAAGCTCAATGGCAAAATTAGCTATAAATTGAAGCATCATATAAAGAGTACAAAAAAGGAAAATAAAATATTGAAAAATATAAAAATTTATGTCTATTTGGATGGAGTATGATTAGAAAAGTTCAATAAAAAATAAAAATATTGTTAGTTTTAAATTACCTATATATATATATATTATGTGAGCAACAAAAGTAAAATAATAAAAATAATTCAAAGTGATATCAAAGTCAAATGAGTATAGATTAAGACTAGCACATTAAGATAACCAAATCAAAGAAAAAATTTTAAAGAAATGAGAAACATTTCGTGGGAAAGTTGCATTCATTGATACTAATGACTTCTATGTGTTGCCATAGATGATTAAGTCAGATATGAATAAACTATTCAAGGGAAGCATTACAAAAAATATTAAAACAATGCACAATTGAATATCTAATTGGCCAAAGAACTTTGCAACAAGTCCAATGGATTGAATTATATAAGCCTATAATTGGAACTACATCAAATTAAAAAATTAAATAATGGAAAATAACAATAAATAATCATTTTAAAACTTATTAAATCTAAAATAAAATAAATTCAAATATTATAATATGACCAAAGAAAAAATATATAAAGGTCATATGAGAGGAGTGTGAGAGTTGTGTCATATGACAAAAGAATTCAAAGGGAATATTGAAATTATGAGATAAAAGTTATGGAAAGGTTGCATTCCTAGATACTAAGAAGATCAAGTGCAACTTAGTCAATCATGAATTTAGGTGCAAAATGTTGATAAGGTCTATTAAAATTTTAGAAAGTGTTTTTTAAAATGAGAAATTAATATCTACATGGATGTAGCTCATCCAGATTACTTCAATGATATTTATCTTAACATCATCAGACATTGTTTTGAATTACTATGAATTAAGAAAGTAAATAAGCATAGGTAGTAACAAATTATTATTTTTAATATGAAGTAAATATATAACAAAGCTAAAATAAGATAGATTGAAATAATATAATATAACCAAATCAAAGCTATTTGAAAGTAATATAAATGTAAAATTTTAGTTCATAGTAATACAACAAAGTTAAAGGAAAAATGTATGGGTAATTAAATAAAGTTTTTGGGAATTTTGCATTCTATGATACAAATGAGATCGAGTGTAATAACATCATTTTCTAAATCATGTACAACTTGAAATTCCTTGTAAAATTTTTACTAAAAATGAGAAAAATATTAAAATAAATTTTTATTTACTAGGTGCATGTCAAGGCATGTTGAATGACAGTTATTCTTCGTAGACCATGGTCTCAATTTTTATGATTACTTAAATAGATATGCACATATACAACGATTTATATTTTAATATTAATTAAATATCTAATAAAAATAAATTGAGATGAGAAATTGAAGAAATATAATATAACAAAATCAACGAGATGCAAGGGTTACATAATGGAAAAAACTTGACTTTCATAATAACATAATAAAATAAGATAAAACAATTGAGCAAATAAGAGAAATTGTGTAGGAAAACTATATTGCAAGATACTATGGTGATTGACTACAACATCCTCAATCATAAAAAGGTAACTATATAAAAAGAATATTCAATTGGATGATGCTGATAATATTGAGTGCATGGATTTGTGTTTCATTGCAAAAGAGCAAAATTTAGGAAAGAATTTTGAAAAATGAGATGAATTTTATAAGAAAGATAAAACATTTCAAGATATTAAGGAGTTGAAGTGTATCATTCACAATTATAAAATTATTTACGAATTGAGATTTTTATTAGGAGTCCTATATAATGTATCTAACCTAAAAATTTTCTCTTTGATTTGCATGTATTATTGATTTAATTGTCCTATAATGTTACATTTAGATTTCTTTGGTTTTATTATATTATATTGATTAAAAATAACTTATTTCAATTTTAATATAAAATTACCTAAAATTTAAAAAAAAAATTTAGTTTTAATTGTCTTCAATTTTTGGTAATTTTACATAATTCATGATGATGCCTAACCAAGGCAACACAAATGCTGTTGAACTTATCTAAACAAGTTATATCTAATTTAATATTCATTTTATTTTTTGAAGTGTTTTATTTTCTTATGTTTTTGCATACTTTGAGTCATTTTTACTCATCTTATCTGATGAAAAAGGACATGAAACTATATCTGCTTAATATCTTGGAAAATAACTTTGTGGTAAAATTTATTTTATTTTTACTAATGTTTTATTATAATTTTGTTGTATTGCAATGTAGCTCTAAGTTTCTGTTGTGTTGTCATTACATCTTAATTTACTTGTTATATTATGTTTTTAATTAATCCAATATCATCTTTAGTATATGTTCAATGAAATTTAAATCAATGTTTTCTATTGTTTTTTTATTTATATGTCAGTAGTTTATAATAATTCTAAATGATATTTGAATGAGACTTTAGGACTAGCACTGTACATTAAATAATTATTCTTACATTTTAAAATTCTTATTTACTTTACTTTTTACTCCTTTTTTAAGAAAGTTTTATTTGCAACTAATTTGGTAGTAAGGGAAGTCACCTCAGGCTACTCAATATCTCTGAAAAAAATTTTCACACTAAATTTATCTTATTTCTTTTAACTGATTTCTTTTAATAAGGCATATTACATCACATGACTTTCACTCATTTTTAGTTTAAATATTAATTTAATTAAACAAAAATAAATAATTTATTTAATATTTATATTTTTTAAGATTAAAATAGATAGTAATTCCAAACAAAGTCTTATTAAGACAAAATAAATGTTGTAGCACTCGTCTTCACGAGCCCTTTTCAATTAAATATTTACTTTGAATTTTCTAAATTCCTTGTATGAATTTTTTGTGCATCTAGAGATATTTCAACTTGTACCTCATTTGATGATAAAAAATGTAGACGAAATCTTTCATGAATCATTTAATGTCACTTTCTTATGAAACTTATCTCATTTCATCAGCATTTCTTCATTTATTTGGTTAAATTATTGTGTTGCATGAAACCTAATTTTGTTTGACATTAAATAATACTTTATATTTTATTTTTTTATATCAATAATTAATATTAATTCCATACCATGTTTGATTGTGAGAAACAAAATGTCGTTGGCCTTGTCTTGATGAACTCTATTTAATTATATATTCATTAATATTTTTTAAAATTATTTTTCTTGTGTTTTCTCATACTATAAGGACTTTTTTCATTCATGCATGATTTGATTATTGAGGACAAAATGCTCGATGTTTTTAATGTGTTGGAATGCAATGTTCCTAGATAATTAATCTTATTATTTAAAATTCTCTACTTTGATTTGTTTATATTTTGATGTCATCATAAATCCCTTCTCATGTGATCCTTACATCACCATAATTTTTTTATAATGTTTTCATTTGGCAATTTTGGCTTTAACATATATTTAAATAATATTAAATTAATAATTCATTACTATTAATATTTATTTTTATTTTTATAATTTGTAGTATTTCTGGATATGGCCTAATTAAAAAAAACTTACTAAACTCATCTAAAATATTGCTATCTAATTAAATATTAATTTTATTAAATTAAAATCTTTTATATTCTAGGGTTCTACGATATTTACAAAACATTTACATTCATGCATAATTTGATAATCAAGATGTTACAATAGATCTTATTAGTATGTTTAAATGCAATAGTCTAGTACATTTTTTTAACATTTTTTATAAGTTTAGCATTTATTTTGATATACTATTATATAACTCTAAATATGCACTTATGAAACATTTTCATGCCTTTCATTTGGTTTTATAACATTGTTTCAATTTAACTTATTTTAATTTTGATACATATATTTTTTAAAGCTAAAATAATATTTTAATTTACTTATTCTAATTTACTTTGGTAATTTTATGTAATTTTGATATCATCTAATTGATCTGATTCTTCTTTTGGAATTTTCCATGATTTTATTGTTGCTTATTTAGATTTGTCTCATTTGTTTATGTTACATCTTCAGTTGATCACATTTCTACTTTCGTATATATATAGTTAATCTTAAAAAAAATTTATTACTATTTTTGTTAAGCTTTAGTATTTTATAGTAATTCTAAATGATGTTCAACTATGATGAAACAAATTCTGTTAGACTTATGTCGACTTTGACTATCAATCAAATATTAAATTTAATTTTTTTAAAAATTTATTTTCTAGGTTTTTGTCATGTTTAACAACAAATTGCCTTTCATAAATAACTTGAAGATAAAGAGTGTGACGTTAAATTTTAATATAAATTTTCTCTTAATTAAAAAATCAATTTATTATCTTTATTCTTATTTTGTTTGGAAATCAGTAGTAATTCTAAAAAAATTTTGATTGAGATAGTACAAATGTAATAGTATTCATCTGATGATCACTTGTCAGATAAATGTTTGTTTTCATATTTTTTAATATCTTTTCCCAATGTATTTTTTGTGCATAAGTGACATCTAGATTTGTACCTAATTTTATGGTTTAAATTACGACACTCTGCCTTTTAAGTATCTTCGAATCTAACTTTTTAATAAAATTTATCTCATTTCTTCATTTTTTTGACATTATTTGGTTTAAAAAACATTATTTCTCTAAATCTTCTCCCATTAATTATTAAAACTAATTTATTACTATTTATTCTTTTAACATTTATCCTCATATTGTAATTAAAAAAAGGTCCTCTGTAGATGAAATAAAAGTCATAGGACTAATCTTGTTGAGCTTATTTAAATTAAATATTTATTTTTATATTTTTTTAAATATTTCTTTCATAATGATTTGGCACACTTTATGAAGAATTTTTATTCATGCATGAATTGATGATTTAGAATATTATAGACCATCTTTTGAGTATTTTGGAGTGCAATTTTGAAGTTAAAGTAATCTTATCTCTTTCATTTTTTTGTTATACTATTATGAAACCTAGACATTCTCTTACCTGTCTTTACATCACATTTATTTTCTTGTATTATAAATCTTCATTTATCACTTTATAGCTTCAACATATATTTATTATTTTTACTAATTTATTTTATAAATTCATAATAAATAAAATTTTGATTCAAAGATACTAAAGAGATCACCTTTAACATCCTTAATTATGAAATTTTCAAGGAACAAAAATATCTCATAACATGTCCCAAAATCTAAGAAAATAGAATATTTAGAAATATTAAAGGGAATATTTAAATTTATGGAGCACATTTGGACAAGCTCAATGATGTATGTTTCCTCTTGATTGTCCTCCTTTGGAATTATAATGAATTATTAATATAATTAAACATAAATAATACGGGACAATAATTACATAAATATTAAAGCTAACAAGTAAGAAATTCAAGTAATATAATATAACCAAATAAAACTGATATAAGGGACAATGCAAGGAGATTTAGACTTACATAAATATATAACCTAATCAAAGCAAAAATTTTGAAGAAATGATATAACATTTATAGAAAAGTTGTATTCTAATATTCTAATGAGATTTAGATTAACATCATTGAATATCAAATTAGATCTGAAAAAAACTTTCTTGTAGAACATGTGAAAGAACTTTTGAAATAACATAAAAATGAATATCTAGGCAAAGCTGTTTGGAACAAGTCCAATTGTCCAGCCTCAAATACTTAATTTTTGGAATCAATAAATACTAGCAAAATAAATAAATATAAGTAAGAATAAAAGATTATTCTAATACTTACTAAAGTTTAAATGACATAAATTCAAGCATTGTAATATAACAAAATAAAAAACATGTCAAGGCCATAAGAGTGGAGAGTTTTTATTGCAAAGTAATATAACAAGATTAAAAGTAAAACTTTGAAAAAGTGTGATAAATTGTATTAGAAGGGTGCATTCCAAGATGCTAAGTAGATTTAAGTGTAACAAGCTCGATCATTAAATGAGGTACTAAATGGTTATAAGAAGTATCAAAATAAAGTTAAATTAAATTCTAAAAGAATATCTTTTTAACGGGATAGAGCTCATTAAGAAGAATGTTGTGACGTTTATTGAGGCAATACTAATCAAAATTTATAATTACTAAATTTTTGTAAAGTGCACAAACATAAATAATGGCAAATTATCTTTTTAATTTTAAAGAAATAGGTAAAAAACCTAAAATTTGATATGTTAAAATGATATGACATAAGTTAATCAAACCTATGTAAAGGTCACCTAAGGCAACAATTTAAGTTTCAAAGGAACAAAAAAAATTTATAGAAAAAAATTAAAGAAATAAGATAAATTGTATGAGAAACATACACTGTAGGATAGAAAGGAGATCAAATTTAATATTATCGATTGCCAAACAATGCATGAATCAAAATATTTCATAAATTGAGTTAAAAACAAGGATTAAAAATAATAAAAATTGATGTTCTTTTAAATGGTGGTAATCACGTTATCTCAAATGTATTTATTTCTTCTCGATCAGACCTTATTTACAATTACTATGAATTAAAATTTTAAAAAATAATCTATTACTTAGCAGTTAATAATTATAAAAATAAGCTAAAATTAGATGATCAAATTTTGTAAAATAAATCAAAAAGTTAAATCAGATTTAAAGGTCACTTGAGAGGAAATTTTAATATTATTGGATTCTATAGAGATCAAGCAAAATATCATTAAGTGATATCTAGTATGAATTAAAATGTCTCATGTAAATAAGAAAAATCATAAAAAAATAAAAAGTAGAAAAATATTAAAATGAATAATTAATTGGATAAACTAGAAATAGAGTCAAACTATTTAACATTCCATGGTGAAACATTTGAGGAAATGATCAATACTATAATAGAAATTTTCTTTTGAAGATAGATCAAAAATCAAATGTGACATCCCATATCGTTAAATTATGTATGAATTGAAATACCTCAAGGGGCATACCAAAACCTTGGAAAAAAATTATTCAAAAATATAAAAATAAAAAATTTAATAAGATGGAGCTCATTGTGATATTTCTAAAGATGATTGTTTCAATATGATCAAATGTTCGTTTGAAGTTTTGTTAATTGCCAATCTAACTAACACAAAGAAAAATAAATAGTTATTTTAATGATAAGAATATTTATATATTGATATTAAAATGAGAAAAATTGAAACAATATATTTTAAAGAAATCAAAGACATGTGGACATTAAATGTGTGAAAATTTAGAGTTACATAGTAATATAAGGTGGAGTTTCGTTTTATAACACTAAGAAGATCGAGTGCAACATCTTTGATCATTTGGTTAGGAATGAATTGAAACAACTAGTAAAAGTTAACAAAAGACAAGAAAATAAACTATTTAAAAATTTTGAAAAATGATAATTTAGATGGTAAAGCTCGTCGATACAAGTTCAACGAAGTTTGCTTTGTTTCGATTGGACCTTTTTTGGAATCACTACAAAATACGAAAAAAATAGTTTTAAGAAACTAAATGTTATTTTAATATTAGGTAAACATATATTAAAATTGAAATAACATAAATTAAGGCAAGGGAATACATATAAATCAAGTCAATGGATAAAATACATAAGAATAGATTTATAGTGATATAGCTGTATAAATAAATAAAAGAAAAATATTTAACAAAATTACTTAATTTATATTAGAGAGTTGCATTCCCATCTAATCAAGCAATTCAATTTGACTTCATCAATTATCAAATTTGTTATGAATTAAAATGTCTAAAATAGTATGCAAAACAATGTGAAATAAAATATTAAAAATATAAGAATAAATATTTATTTTGATACACTACATTAAGATAACTCTAAAAACATTTTCTTTATCACTATTGGCCATGTTGCGAATTACTACAAATAATCGAATTAAATATGAAATAATAATATAAATTATAATTTCAAAAATTTTTCAATATACATTAAAGATGAAATAAGGTCAATTTAAGCAATATAATGAAACTAATTAAAAGTGATGCATGGGCAAGAAGTGGAGATTGCATGACATAGTAATTTAACCAAATAAAAGCAAACATTTTGAGGAAATGAGATCAATTTTACAAAATTGTTACATTCCATGATATTAAGGACATTGAAGGAAACATCATTCATGATTGCATAAGATTGAATCAAATAGTCTCCATAAATTTCCAAAAAACTTTAAGAAATAAGAAATTTTAAATATGGAATTGATTATTTAATTAGATATAGCTAACATAAAAAAGTCTCATAACGCTTGCTTCAACTCATTAGAAATCCATTTGGAAATACTACAAATTATAAAATTAATTATGCAATAATAATAACAAATCATTATTTTCATATGAAATATTTCTTATAAACAATGAGATAAATTTATGAGTTGCAAAATAACTAAGTCAATGTGATGTAAAGATCACATGAGAGGAGTTTATGTGATATTTTCAATTAACAAAATCATTTCAAAAAATTTGAAAGAATGAGATAAATTTTTTGAGAAAATAGCCTTTCAAGATATTATGGTGATTGACTATAAAATCATTAAATTTCATTTCATGTAATTGTCAAATAGTACTAAAAATCATGACAAAATTAATGTAATATAGCAAATTCAAACAAATATTAAGGTCATAAAGAATGAGAATTAGAATTTTATAGTAATATAAGCATTCGAAATAAAAATGTTTAAGAAATAAAATAAATCATATAAAAAAGATTCATCTGAAGAAACTAAGGAAATAAATTATATCCTAGATCATCACATCAAGTAGGAATTGAAATGTCTCATAAAGCATTTAAAGGGTCTATGAAAATAAAAAGTTTAAGAAATTTAAAATTAAATATTTCATTAAATATGGGATGTTGAGATGAGCCCTTTGATGTTTGTTATCATTATCAAACTTTGTTTGGAACTAATATAATTTTGAATGTAAATAAATATAAATAATAATAACATATTATTTTAATATGAATCATATATATATATTTTATCGTTGAAAGAAGATAAATTACGGCAATGTAATATGTAAATAAAGGCAATGTAAAAGTCACACGATAGGAGATTTAGAGTTATATTGTAATATAATCAAATAAAAAAAAAATTAAAAAATGAGATAAATTATACGAGAAAATAACATTAAAATATGTTAAAGAGAGCTAATGCAACATTTTCAATTGTCAAATATTGAACAAATTAAATTAAATTACAAAGTGGATAAAAAAAAGAACCTTTAAATGGACAAAGTTTGTGAGGATGGCTCAAACGTCGTTTGTTTCATTTTTATCAGACTATGTTTAGAGTTTTTTGCAAACTAGAAAGGCAAATACGTATGCATAATACAAGCTATTATGTTACAATAAGTAAATATATATTAAATTTGAAATGGGATGAATTAATGAAATGCAATATAGCAAAAACAAGGTTAAGTAAAAGTAAGAGATTTAAATTTTCAAAGTAATATTTCTAAATCAAAGCAAAAAATTTTGATAAATGAGGTAAATTGTGCGGCAAAGATATATCTCAAGAAACTAAGAAAATGAAGAGTAACATACTCAATCATCACATAATGTACAAAACTAAATTTCAACAAAGTGAGCCAATATTATGAAAAATAATATTTAATAAAATGAAAAAAAAATATTTTTTTTATAAAATAAGTGAAACCAGTTCCAATAACATTTATCTGGTAATCGGTTAGACTTCTTTCGAATTATCATAAATTAACAATGTAAATTTGAGTAAATAATAATAAAATATTATTTTAGGCATTGTTACCAACAAAAGGATTGTAATGTAAAGCTCACAAAAGGGGAGACTTAGTGTTTCATAGCAATATAACATCAATCATAACAAAACATTTGTCAAAACATTATTAGGGTAAATTCATTCAATGACATCAACAGAGATTGGGATTCTCAATTATTCATCCCAATGCAAATAAAAATATCTCATATACTACTTTTAAAAAATTTTCAAAAAAAATGTAAAAATATATAAATTAATATTTATTGAGATAATTTTTATGATGTGTATAACAATATTTATTTTATCTTAATTAGACCTCATTTTGTATTATTATGAATAATAAAAATTAAATAATAATAAATATAAATATTTACCATTTTAATATTAACTAAATATATGTTAATCCTAAAATGATATAAATTAAAGCAATGTAATATTACGAAAACAATGCAAAAAATTTGAATAAATGATACAAACTATATAAGATGTTGCATAATATGATACCAAAGGGATCGAACAAAAACATGATTGAAAAATATAGAAAACTCAATTTGACAACATTTATAATTATTTTAAATTTCCATATAAAAAATAATAAATAATTACAAGATATTATTTCAAATTTAAATACGTTTTTTAAATGTGGTTGAAATGAGATAAATTGAAAATGTGATCTAGGCAAATCAAAGAGATGTTTTGGGTCACATGAGGGGAGAAGTTGAGTTTCTTGGTAATATAACCAAATGAAGGCAAACGTTTTGATGAAATGGGATACATTATATAGAAATAATACATTCCAAGAAGTAAAGGCATTAATCAAAAAGTTTTCAAAGCTTTCAAGAGATGTCACATCACATTTGTCAGGTCTTAATAAGAAAACTCATTAAGAATTATGATGAATTACAAATTTAAATAAGAACAAATAACATGAAATTATTTTTTTAATATTAAGTTAATAGGACTTAAAGTTAAAATGACACAAATTTATACATTTTAATATTATGTAAAAATGTGATAAAGTAGAAATGAGATAAATTAAAGCGATGTAACTTAACCAAATAAAAGATTTGATATGCCACATAATAGAAAATCTAAGCTTAGATAGTAATATAATAAAATCATATTAAAAATTTTGGTTCAAATTATAATGCCTTTGCAAAACTTACTTAATCAGAAAAAAATGTTCAACAAAATTCAAATCAATTTCTGAATAAATAGAGTGCATCAACACTAGTTCAAGTGCATTTATTCTATATTTTTTGGATTTTTTTAATTACAATGAATTACAAAATTAAAAATAATAAATAGTATTATATATTTATTTTTTTAATTAATTTAGTATATATTAAAGCCAGAAGGGTTAAAATCAAGTTAAGTAATATAACCGAATCAATAAGATGCAAGGGACTGTTGTCCTTAAATTTGGAGTTACATGGCATTATAATAAAAGAAAATAAAAAATTTGAACAAACAAGATAAATTGTATTGGATAGTTTGTTTGCAAGCTATTAAAACGTTGAAGTGTAACAACTTTTATCTTTAAATATGGTACGAATCAAAATCCTTGATAAAATGTGCCAAAAACCCTATGCAATAACATGTTGGATAGAAATTATCAAAACATGTTGGATGGCCTTCTCTTCCTCTCTATCAAAGTTTTTTATAGTAAATATGAATTCGCAAAGTTAATTCAAATAGAAAATAAGTGCATATTATTTAGATATTAATAAAAATATAAAAAAATAAAAATAAGATAAATTCAAAAAAATATAGCACATCAAAATCAATGGTATATAATTGTCACAAGAGATAAGAATTGTAGTGTTATAGTAATTAACCAAATTATAGTTTAAAAGTTATAGAAACTACACAAATTCTACAAGAATTTTTATTTAATGGTACTAAAGTGATGGATCATAAAATTTTTTATTTCAAATCAAGTATGAACTTAAAATCTTGTATAATGGATTCAAACTACTAAAATGATATTTAAAAATATTAAAATGAATATTTAATTTGATGGAATGGTTTTATATGAGTTCATTGGTGTTAGTTTGATCTCCATCGAACATTGTTTAGAGTTACTTTGTTGCATAAGATTAAATAAACTTCTATAAAAGTAAAATATTACTTTATTATTAATTAAATATAAATATGATAAAAATGAGATAACTTGAACAAAAGTAATATAAATAAAACAATAGACTTCCTGGTAAGTAAGACTAGGGCAAATTTAAGGTTGCACTCGAGGACACTTAAGGAATATTGTGTAGCATCCTCAATCATTAAAATATATTACAAAGAAAAATTTCTATTGAAACTTGACAAAATATTCGAAAATAATTTTTTTAAAGTACAAAAATGAATTTTTAGTTTGATAGTGATCAATAAGATGAGTTTAATGACATTTGTTTCATCTTGAATAGACCTCATACGCTCTTAATATTGATTACCAAAGTAAATAAGCACAAAAAAGAATAAATTATTAATTTAGTAATGAAAGTATATATATTAATTCGAAAATGTGATAAATTATAGCAATTCAACATATCCAAAAAAAATGATGTGAAAGTAAGTTGATGTATTGCATGAGTAAAATTAAGATTATGATCATGAGTATGATAAAGATTTGATAGGACCACTTTATACATTTAATATAAATTTTAGAGGCCCACTTTAGATTCATAATACAAAATATTTGTTTAAATTATGCCATTTGGGTTAGTGACTGCTATGGTACCTTTGTAATACTTTAGTTGGGTATTTCGACATATTCGCAAATGTTTTCCTTAATCATGATATTGATTATAATCTACTTATATAAGCTTGTTATTATACCTCATAACTAAATGTATAATTTATAATATGACTTCTACATTTCTTATTAACCCATACCTTAGACCTTACTTTTACTTTTAAGGTAAAGAGATAACGGATTGCTTAATACTAAAAGATACAGAACTTCATGTTGTGCATCTAGTAGTTCAAGTAGTTTTACTTGCATCTTCTATTCTAGTGGCAATGATGTCATTTTAGTTATAATTTTGATTTCATTTTTTATGCACTTTAGGGGAATAAGACAATTTATTCTATACTTTGATAGAAGCCCCATTATAATTTTTTAATATGCTGGAATTATGAACCTGTGAATAATTTCATAATTATGAAGTTTCATTGTCATTTTATGTCAAGATTATATTAGTATTTATTGGTACCTTTGCTATTGTGTAAACATCAATGAGCTATATGGGTTACTTAGCCTAAAAAATAATTTAGTATTAGTTGGGTGAACAGTTGTTGGAGGACATGATTACCTTTTTGTATTATACTACAAGCCTTGCAATAAATTTTGAGATCATAATTAAAAATTTAAATAGTAAGCCTTAAGAGTGCATTGTGCTAGGCAATACATTTTTTTACTACGTTGATGTTTTTGCACCCACTACTTTAAGTTGAAGAAAGTATTTTTCTTTTAAAATGTCAAATGTGCCAATTTGTTAGTGTATACAAGTACTAACATTAAGGAATGCCTTCTATAATATTTTAGCTGATTGGTTGATCTCTTATTTGTTAGATTAGCTACCAGTTCAACTAAGTTACAATGTCAATAATAAAGGTTAGCACATTGCTACTAAAAGTTTTGTAACATATTTTTTGTGCATCAACCATAAATAAATTGATTATGGCAAATGTTTCACAAACATTATGAAAATTCAAAATTATTTACAATATAGATAAAATAAATGTCATTTGACTCTTATGAAGAAGCCTATCCAATTAAATATTAACATTCACATTTTTTAAACAAAATTCATATTTGAATATTTTGACAAATTATAGGCACAACTTGATTGACTTATGCAAATTAAATAGAAGAGGTTACACTCAATCTAATAGTTTCATGGAATGGAGCTTTCTAGTATAGTTTATATTATTTTTCCAAAGCTCATATATTGCTGTTAAACTCTAATTCTACTCTCGTGTGACATTGGCATTGTTTTAATTTTGTTATATTTTATTATGTTAATTAATATAATTTAACTTCAATATATGATTAATTATTATAAAAAATATAGTTTGTTATTATTTATGATTATTCATGCTCATAATTCACGACAATACTAAACAAGGAAAAAATAATAAATATATATTTTAATGCATATTTTAATATTTTATTTTTTAACTTTTCATATTGCTTTATGAGACATTTTATTGACACATGATTTTACAATTATGAATGTTACACATAATCTCCTTAACATCCTAGAATTGAAAGCTTTAGAATCATTTATTTATTTTTTTCTAATATTTAGTTTTTAATTGGTTATATTACAATGAAGCTTTATTTATCTACTCATGTGATTTTTATATGATTTTGATTTAATTATATTATATTGTTTTTGTTTTTATAATTTTAGTTATATTATATATTTTCTTAATATTAAATTAATAATTTTTTATTATTTATCTTTATTTATTTTTGTATTTCATAGTATTTCCAATTGAGGCCTCATCTAAACAAAATTCAGATCAATGCACTGCCCTCAACTAGCTCATTACAACTAAATAATAATTGTTTATATTTTTAAATATATTTTTTTTAGAATTTTGGCATGTTTTATGATTCATTTAATTCATTTCCAAATTTAATAGTTGAGGGTTTTATACTTGATCATCTTATTATATTTGAATGTAACTATCTAATAACATTTATGTCTTTTTTTAAAATATTTTTCTTTCATTTTAATATATTTCTATTAAACTCTAATTCAACTTTTATGTGACATCTACATCCTTTTGATTTGGGTACTTTAGTATAATTTATTTTTTTTAATTTTAACGTATTATTTTTTGCAATAAAATTATATACTTTCATTATTTATTCTTATTTACTTTGGTGATTCAAGTATGTCAGAGCACAACATTGTAGTACATTTTATCTCATTTCTTCACAATTTTTACTTGATTTTGTTAAATTACTATAAAACTCTAACTTTTCTCTCAAATATCATGTGCAAAGCTTTCATTTTATGATATTACATTAGTTAAATAATACTTATTTAAAATTTGTTATATATTACTTAATATTAAAATAATATTTTTTTATATTAATTTACTTTGGCAATTCACAGTAATTTTGCCTATGCTCTAATCAGGAAAAATTTAATTTTTTGACTTAACTCGATGAGTGTTTTCTAATTTAATTTTAACTTATAGATTATTAAATATTTCATTTTCTAGGGTTTAGGCATGTATTATGTGATATTTTGATTAATTTCTTACTTAATGAACTATGATTACTACACTCAAAGTTCTTAGTACCTTTATATACATCTTAGAGCAATTTATTTCATTTTTTAAAATATTTCACTCTTTTTCTTATATTATTATGGGGCTCCAAATCTCGTCCCTTGTGACTTTATATCACTTTCATTTTGTTATACTATATTGCTTCAATTTTTCTTATTTATTGTTTATGTATATTAACATCAACAATTTCTAGTGATTCCACAAGACTTCTAATCGAGATGAAAAAAAATGTTATTAAACTCTTCTCATCAAGTTTTTACCAATTAAATTACATTTTTTTTATTTTTAAATATCTTTATTTCTAGGGTTTTGCATGATTTATGAGATATTTGAATTTCTACTAGGTTTGATGCTCAAGCAAGGTAACTTAGTCTGCTTAGTATTGTGGAATTGAAGTTTATTATACAATTTATGGCATATCATTAATTTTATTGAATTTTTTGGAAATATTGCTACATAGCTCTAAATCTCATATTGTGTGACATTCATATTAGTTTAATTTTTTTATATTACATTAATTTATCTTATCTTAGCTTAAATTTATTTTAAAATAACAATTTATTATTATTTGTCAATTCACTTTGGCAGTTCATAGTATTGCTAAACACTGCCTAACTAAGTTGGAATATGTCATTAGAATAATCTCAATGTATTTTCTCTAATCAAAAATTCTTTTTTATATTTTTAAATATTTAATTTCATTAGGTTCATGTGTAGTTTATATGACATTTCAATTTCCACCTGATTTGATAATTGTGCATGTCATACTCGATCTCCTTAGGATATTAGAATGCAAGTTTTCCATACACATTAAAATATTTTCTCGTTTGTTTTGCTTTGATTTTGCTATATTGGGGATAAACCATATTTCTCTTCTTGTGTCACCCTCACATGTTTTTATTTGGTTATATAACATTACTACTATTTGCCTAATTTTTAGTACATCATATATTTAATTCGTGTTAAAAATAAAAATTTATTTTTAATTAAACACATTTATTTGTTTTTTCATAGTTATTACAAACATGACCTTATTAAGACAAAACAAGATTCATTAAACTCATCACAAATTGCTCTATTTAATTAAATATTTGATTTTATTTTTGGGGACATTTTATTTTAAAAATTTTGTAATTCTAATAGAATAGTTTAATTTTTTAACTTTTCTGATAATAAAAAATGTTGCAATAAAACTCAAACTCTCTTTGTTTGTGACTATTACATCCTTCTAAATTATTTATATTACTTTTTTTTAATGTTTATTTTTTTAGCGTAACATATAAATAGTTAATATTAGATTTATAATTTATTATTACTTTTGCTCACTTTTGTACTTCATAGTATTTTCAAAAGATGATCAATTTAAATGAAACAAATGTAGTGGTACTAGTCTCAAAAATATCAATCTAATCAATAATTCATTTCTTTATTTTTTTGAATATGTTTATCTTATAGTATATTGCACACTTTATGAAGTCTTTCAAATTGTTTCCAAGTTAAGGATTAAGGATTTCATTCTCTATCTCTTTAATATCTTGGCTAGTCCCTTTTTTGTTAATTTATCTCATTTACTCAAAGTTTTAGCTTCGATTTGGTAATTATAGATAATAACCCTAAATATTCCTCATTTGACATTTGCATCGCTTTGATTTCGATATATTATATTTTTTTGATTTATCTTTTCTTAGGTATATTATTTATTTAATTAATATTAAAAAAATAACTTATTCTTATCTAACCTTGTTTTGTTTTGAATTTCATAGTATTTCTAGAAGAGATCAGACATAAACAAAACAAACTTTGTTTGAATCATCTTGTCGATGTCAATCAATTTAAATATACCTTTTGAATTCCTAAATATTTTTTTCTATTATTTTTGCAAGTTTTACAACACATTTCAATTCATAACTAACTTCATGATTGATTGTAAGAGCTAAACTCTATTGCATGTTGGAAAAACATTATAATAAATTTTTTCATTTCTTTAAAATTTTTTATTTTCATTTTATTATATTATATTACTTAAATTTACTTCACTTGAAATTTTTTAAAATATTTTCTTAATTTCATAATACCAATGTTCTATTATTTGTGTTTATTTCATTTTGTTATTTGAAGTAATTTAAGATGATGTCCCATGTAGACAAAACAATCCTTATTGGCTCATCAAAATGGTGTCAATCCAATTAAATAATTATTTTTATATTATTAAATATTTTTATTATTTATGATTTTAGCATGATTTATGAGATACTTTTTATTTATATCATATTTGATGATCGAGATTCTCACGCTTGATTTACATTATATTTTAGAATGCAATTTTTCATTACAATTAAGTAAATTGTTTTAAAATGTTTTGCTTTTATTTTGTTCTACTACTTTCAATATCTAATTTTACTATCCTACGACTTTTACGTTACTTTGATTTTGCAATATACATTATTTTAACTTATGTGATTTAAACTTTAACATTTAGTTAATTATTTCAAAAATAATAATTTATTTTTTTAGGTATATTAACTTTTGTAGTTTGCGGTATTCCAATATGAGGTGCAATCAAAACGAAAGAAAAAAATTGTTGGCTCAACCTAAAAACCCTTATAGAAACACTAATTTTTTATTAGTTTTTAAATATTTTATTTTCTCAGGGTTAGGCATGCTTTGTGTGACAGGTAAACTTATAGCTAAATTAATGATTGAGAATCATATACACTATCTCCTTAATATCTATTAATTTAACCTTCTTATAAAATTTATTTCTTTTCTTCAAAATTTTCACTTTGATTTAGTTGTCTTACTATGATTGTGAAAAACTTTTCCGATGTGACAATTATATGGATTTTTTTTTATTATATTACATTGCTTTAAATTGACTAATTTTATCTTCGAAATATGTTTAACAATTGCAAATAAAAAAATTATTATTATTTAATTTATATCTTTTGGTCATTCATAATAATTTAAAACATATTTTGATTAGATTAAATAAATGTTATTAGTCATGTGTTAACAAACACTATTAAATTAAACCCTAATTTTTGTATTTTGAAATATATTTTCTATGGTTTTTGGCATGATTTACAAAAAATTTAGATCCTTACCTAATTTGTTGATTGAGCAAGTTACACTTGATTACCATATTATCTTTGAATAAATTTTTTTTAATAATTTATCTAATTTTTTGAATTTTCTTCATATATTTGGCAATATTGCTATGTGATTCCAAATCTCTTCACTTGTAACAATTTGATCTCTTTTGTTTGGTTATATTACATTATTTAAATATATCTCATTTCAATTTTAAAATATATTTACTAATATGAACGAAATAAAGTATTTTTATTTAAACTCATTTGTTTTAGTAATTTGTAGGAATGCAAAACAAGATTAAATCAAGATGAAAAAACTTTGTTAGACTTTCTTAATGAGCTCTACATAGTTATATTTTTATTTTTATATATTTAAATACATTATTTTTAACGGTTTTAGAATACTTTAAAATATATTTTGTTTTGTCACTAATTTTATAATTGAAGATGTTATAATTGCACTTGTTAATATCTTCAAGTGCTACTTTCAAATACATTGTACACATTTTTTTCAATTATTTTTTGTATGATTTGCTTATTTTGTCATTCAAATCTTAAAGTCCACTCCTATGACCTTAAAATCATATTGACTTGGTTATATTATCTTGCTTTACTTTATCTCTTTTCTATATTACCATAAATATTCTTAAAATTAAAATATAATAATTTATTATTAGTTACACTTATTTTGTAATTTAAAATGAGGTTTAATCGAGAGAGGAAATTTTAGTGGAATCTTCCAAATTTTCTCTATCCTATTAAATATTTTAATTTAAATTTGCCATAAAATTTTTCTCATTTCAAAATTTTTTTTTTAATTTTGTCATATTTCTATGAGTGTGCCGGCTTCTCCCATCATATGACCTTACCATTACTTTTGAATGGTTATATTATAAAGCTTTAGATTAACTTTTTTTAGCTTTCATATATATTTACTTAATACTAAGATAATAATTCCTCTTTTTATTTTTAATTATTTTTGTAGTTCACAATTATTTAAAAATGGTCTAATAGATATGAAACAGACACATTAAACTCATGTTGAATTTGATAGTAATTTGATGATTAAGGATGTTACACTCGATCTCTTTAGTATCTTGAAATGCACATTTCTCGTATAATTTATCTTATTTGTTCAATTTTTTAACATGAAATTGTTATATTTCTATGTGAAATATAAACTATCTCACTTTGATTTTTTTATATTACATTATTCCAATTTAAATCTCTTTAGATTTAATATATATTTACATATTACTAAAATAATTATTTTTTATTATTTATGTTATTTATTTTTTTAATTAAGAATAATACAAAAGGATGGCTAGTTGAGATGAAACAAATGTCACTGGGTTTAACTTAACTAGCCTTATCAGTTAATTATTCCATCTTTTTCATTTTAAAAAAACTTTTTTCTAGGATTGTTTTTTCAAGTGATTTCAAACATACCTAATATGATGGCCAAGAATAATAGACACAATCTAATTAGCCTATTGGAATTTATCTTTCCCTCGCACATCTAAATGTCCTCTCATGTGACATTTATATTGCCTATATTTTTTTATATTATATTTCTTGAATTTATTTCATTTTATCTTTCAATATATTCTAACATAAAATTAAAATAACAATTTTTTTTAATTTAATATTGTTTATCTATGAAATACACAAAAGAAAAACCGTATTGAGAGAAATCAAAAGTTAATCACAACATGCTATGTTCAGTTAAATACTCTTATTCTATATTTTTTAAAAACACTTTTACTTTTTTTTTGCATTCTTTACTAGATATTTCAAATAATATTTAATTTTTTAATTGAGAATGATAGACTTGATTTCCATAACATCTTGGAAGCTAATTTTGCCATACCATTTATGCAATTTTTTTAAATGTTTTCTTTGAATTGGCAATATTACTATACAACATTAAAAATTATTTGATGTGACCATTACATCACTTTTGTTTGATTTTTTAATTTTTTTAATTTGTCTCATTTTATCTTTAATTTATATTTGGAAAATATTATAATAAAAACATTTTATTATTTATGCATATTTACCTTAAAAATTACAAAAAAATTCTAACAAGATCTTACTAATATTTAAGAAAAATTTGTTCGTCTCATCTCATTTAGCTATATGCAATTAAATATTTCTCTTTTTATATTTGAATATTTTAATTTCAAGGCTTTGAGGACAACTTGTCAGGCATTTCAATGACACTTTATTTAAGATTCTAAGATCTTACAATTAGTCTTAGAGTCATAATTTATCTCATTTCTTAAAATACTTCGATTTTATTTAGTTTTATTATCATGAAACTCTAATTTTGCTCTAATATGACAATGACATCACTTCAATTTAGTCCTATTATATTGTCAAAATTTTTATTTTCGTATTAATATGTATTAACATAACATTAAAATAATAATTTTTATGTTTTTAGAATTATTTATTATGATATTTATAGAAATTTCAAACAACATACATTAGAGATGAAGTAAATGTTGTTGGGCTTATCTTAAACTACTTATGAAATAAAAAATTATTTAAATATTTTTAAAGGTTTTTTAGAGCTTTGCCATGCTTGATTTGATAATGGTGTTGTACAAGATCTCTTTAGTATATACTTCTTAATTCTTAGATGAATTGTTTAGGAAAGAAGAACAAGTTCTTTCTTTATTTTTACATCCCTTTAAAACTTGAAATCTTCTTTAATGTGATATTTACCATTTCCTCATTTAGTCAAATTTCTTTTCTACAATGTTTGATATTTCAACTCTAATATACATTTATTTAACATTAAAATAATGAACTAATATTTTTTATGTAGAATATTTTTTAAAATTAATAATTTTTTCTTATAAGGTTTGATCTAATTAAAAAAATGTGATGTGACTCATCATAACAATCTTTATCTTATTAAATATTAATTTTATAAAATTTTTTAGAATTTTTTAATTTCTATATATTTGGCTTATTTTGTGAGATATTTTGATTTGTGCCTGATTTGGTGATCAAAGATGTTACATTTGGTAATCTTTGTACAGTGGAATGTAACTTTCATGTATAAGTTATCTCATATTTTATCAAAGTTTCTTCTTTGATTTAACTATATTACTATGAAATTCTAATTCTTCTCTTCTGTGATATTTATTTTTCTTTGGTTTAGTTGTATTATATTGTTTGAACTTACCTACTTTTTTCTTTTGAATTTATTCATGCTAATTTGTTTTCTTAAATCATAGTAACTATAAATAATGTTGAATCAAGATGAAAAAAATTATCTAACTTACTTGATGAGGCAGTTTTAATTAAACATTTACCATTTTATTTTACTAAAACTTTACTAAATTTTCATCATTCTTTATATGATATTTTTTAACATAATTTAGTGATTAAGAATGTCATACTTAATCTCATTAGCATCTTATATTACATCTTTCTTATGTGCTTTTTCTCATCTCTTCAAATTCGTTTGTCATATCACTAGTGATACTAAATCTCCTCACTTGTAACTTTTAAATAACTTCATTGTTTTTGTAGTACATTACTTCAATATATCTTATCTAAAGTTTAATTTATTATTTTTTAAATATTGTAATAAAAATTTATTGTTATTTGTACTTTTAAACTTGATAATTATTTGTAATTAGTAATCAAATAAGATGGCGAAGCAACAAGCAATGTTAGACTCATTTCAATGAACTATAAATTAAACTTTCTTTTTTATATTTCTTAAAACATTTTTTCCAGAGTTTTATCTAGTTTTACAAGAAATTTTTATTTTACCCAATTTGATAATGAAGAATGTAGTACAATATCGTTTTTGTGATGTTGAAAGAAACTTTCTCAAAAAGTTTATCTTATTAATTTAAATTTTTAGCCATCAATTGTCTATGTTACAATATTAACTTAAAATAGCCGCACCTACAACCCATAAACTATTTTGATTTTTTAATGTTTCATTAACTTAATATATAATATTTCAACATTAATGCCAATTTACATAATTTGAAAATAATATTTTTTTAATTTTTTTGTTTATTTACTTAGTTTATATACTTTGTCTATAGCATTGGCATGGTTTTTAAGAAATTTTTATTTGTGTCTATTTTAACAATTGTAGATGTTACACTTCTTCATCTTAGTGTCCTAGAAATATAAGTTTCCCTTACAACTTTTCTCATATCTTGAAAATTAGTAATTTGACTTTTGTATCTCATTAAGAATAATAACTCTCTTCTTGTGTGACTTTTGAATTACTTTCCTTTTTTTATATTATATTACTTTAAATTATCTTTTTTCAAATTTTTTTATATTTATTTATTATTAAAGTAATACTTTGTGATATGTTTTGTGTAATTAATTTGATAACTTACAAAAATTGTAAAAGAAAAATGATAGAGATGAAACAAACATCACCAAAATCATTTTCCTAAGCTACTAAATATTCATATTAATATTTTGAAAATTTTATTATTTTTTATTTTAATAAGTTTCATGTAATATTTTAATTCGTATCTCATTTGATAATCGAGGACGTTACAATCGATGTACGTAGCATCTTAGAAAGCATATTTGTTTTACAATTTATTTCCTTTCCTAAAATGTTTTATTTTTATTTTGTTATATTACAATGTAATTCTTTGTCTCCTCTTATGTGTCAATTCATTATGTTGGGTTGATTATATTACATTACTTGGAATTATCTCATCTGAACACTAATAAACAATTACTTTATTTTAAATAAATATTTATTAAAATTAATGTCAATTTATTTTTCTAATTTATAGTGATTTTAAAGAGGTCTAATCTAGATGAAAACAACATCAATTGACCTCTCCAATTGTGCTCTATCAAATTAAATATTTATTTTTATAAATATAAATATTTTATTTTTAATTTTTTTGCATGTTTATAGTTGTTTTGTTTTAACAATTATGGATATTGTGGTTAACCTATTTAATATCTTTGAATGTTTCAATACTAATCTAATGTAATCATCATATAACTTTAATTTTGTTATATTACATTGCTACTATTTATTTTACTTAAGCCCTAACATTTATTGTTTAATTCCAAAAAAAAGAATTTACTTTTATTTCTTTTTATTTACATTAGTAGTTTAGAATTGTTCTTCATGTTGATAGATCAACCAAACAACAATTGTCATTGGACTCATATTGAGGATCATTACATAACTAAATGTCCATCTTTGTTTTTTTAATTATTTATTTCCATACTTTTGGAATGTTTAACAAAATAATTTGATGTATAATTTAATTGATGATTTAAAATGTGGCATTCTATGTCATTAGTATCATTACATGCCAATTTCTTGTATAATTTATCTCATTTTTAAAGCCTCTTGCTTACATTTCCAATGTTAAAGTTACTTGGAAATATAACAAAATCAAAGTTACTAAGTTTATGAAATGAGATAAATTGAATGAGAAAGTAGGCTTCCAAGATATCAACATTATAGATAGTTGTGTCATGTAATCTTAATTGTGGTGTAAATGAAAATGTCATGTGAAACATGTCAAAAAAAGTAAAAAATAATATACTTAAAGAATATTAAAAAATATTTAATATTATATAGCTCATCGAGATGAAACCAATGTTAAATTTTTAGTCATCGTTAAGCCTTATTTAAAAATTAGAAAAGCGAACAAAATAATCTATCAACTTTTAATAATGGGTAATTATATATTCATGCTTAAATGAGATGTATTAAAGAATACAAAAGTTAGTGTTACAAAGCAATATAAGAAAATTAAAGTGAATAATTTAAACAAATGACAAATTATTTTGTAAAGTTTCATATCAATATTCCTAGGAAATTATGTGCATGATCTTTGATTAACAAAAAAGTCTCAAATTAATTTATTTTATGATGCCTATTGAACCTTAGTAAAATATAACATTTTTTAAAATGAAAATGAAAATTGAATGGGATATTGCATTTTCAGAGAAGTCAAGTGTCATTATTTCTTCTTAATGCAACTTGATTTTCATTTAGTTCGAATAAAAATAAATAAATAAGAATTAATATTAAATAAATTATTTAAACATAGGTAAATATTTATTAAAGTTAAAATAAGATAAATGTAAGTTATGTAATACACCAAAACTAAAGAGACATATGAGTCACTTAAGGGAAGAATTAGAGTTTTGTAGTGACATATCAAAATAAAAAAAATTTGAACATAAGATAAATTATAGGAGAAGGTTGGTTTCATAAGTTGTAAGAAGATCAAGCATAATATTCTTAATTATAAAATTAGTTAAAAATCACAATATCCTTCAAAATGTACATAAAAAATTTAAAAAATAACTAAAATGAATATTAAAATGATGAAGCTCATCAAGATAATTCCATTTATATTTAGTTGACCTCAGTTGAACCATATTTTGAATTAATATTTATTAAAAAAATAAATAGGAATAATTAATGTTAAATTATTTATTTAATATTAAGTAAATATTAATTAATGCTAAAGTGAGATTAGTTGGAGCAATGCAATATTTCACAAAAAAATGTGATAAAAGTTTTATTCAAGTGGAATTATTGTTAGATAGTAATTTGCCTAAGTTAAAGCAAAATGTCTGAAAAAATAAGGTAAATTATATTAGAAAGTTGCATTCAAAGATACTAAAAAGAACAATTATTATTTTATTGATTTTCAATTAATTTAAAAATTAAAATGATACAAAAATTGAGAAAAAACCTATCATAACAAAAAAATCTAAAAATGAATATTTAATCTAGATAAGAACTATTTTTAAGTTAATATGAGTTAGAAGATTAAATCAACACAAATTGTAATAATATTATTTTTAATATTAAGTAAATATGTTTGAAAGCTAAAACTCAATAAATTGAGACAATATAATTAACCAAATGAAAGAAAAGTAAGCTCACATGGAAGTAGAATTAGAATTTCATAGTAATACAACAATATAAAAGGCGAAACATTTGATAAATTTGATAATCTGCATAATATAATATCCTTATAATATGTTGTGGGTAATGAGTGTCACATCCTTGATTGACATATCCAGCAAAAATTCCAATTTCTTGGAAAGAATGCAAAAATCATAGTGCAATAAAATATTTTAACAAGTAACAATCTTGAAATATCAATGTAATTTTTGTGAAATACTAGAGTAAAGCATTCTACATCAAAAAAATTGGTTTGACTCAAAATGCCTCTTAAAGTATGCCAAAACCTAAAAAAAAGAATATTTGTAAATCAAGAAATAAATATTTAAAATTATAGTAATTGTTAAAACGAGTCTAATAATATTTTTTTCATGTCATTTGAAAAAGACAAAAGTTTCTACCAATTCAAAAACTAAAAAACCATATATTTTAATTAATTACTTTTTTAATTTTTTAGTAACTATGCATTAAACTTGAAATTATATTGATTGAAGAAATGTAGCTAAGTTAAATCAAATAAAATGTAGCATGAGTGCACAATTAGACTTTCAAAGTGATATGTCCAAATAAATGCAAAATAATGGAACAAAAATTATAAATGATTAAAGAAATTTATTTTCCAATATACTTACAACGATAAATTATAGCACTCTTGATAGAGAAATAAAGTATGATTTGAAATGTCCTCTAAGTCATGTCATTCCTTTTTAAAATATTATTGTTAAAAAATAAAATAAAAATTTAATTTTATAGAGCTCATCAAAATGAACCCAACAGTAGTTGTTTCATCTTGATCAAACCGCAGTTCGAATTATTGTTAATTTGTAGAAAACAAGAAGGACAAAGTAATAAAAAAATATTTATTTTTGGTAAATATATACTTATGCTAAAATGAGATAAATTTATGCAATATAATATTATCAAATTGAAGAGATGACAATCTCAAAATAGAAGAGAATTAGTATTTTAAAATAATATATCAAAAAGGAAAACATCTTAAAAAGTGAGTTAAATTATTTGAGAAATTTGGGTTACAAGATAGTAATGAGAACGGTTTTGGCATTCTCGATTGGCAAATCTAATATCAATTGAAATGTCCAATAATACATGTATGAACCTTTAAAAAAATACTTAAAAGAATAAAAAAATATTTACTTGATAGAGCTCGTCAAGACTTTCCTAAAAACATTCGCCCAATAACAATCAAAGCTCTTTCGATTTATTTGAATTAAAAATTAAATAAGAATAAATTGAAATATTTAAAGCAATGGTTAAGAAAAATTAATAAAATCACAAGTACAGATTTAGAGTTACATAATAATTTCACAAACTCAAAGTGAAAGATTTGAAGAAAAAAATATAAATTGTGTTAAAAAGTTGTATTATGAGATCCTAATGAGATATAGTACAACATTTTCAGCCATATAATCATTTATTACTAAAAAACAATCTTTAAGGTTGCCAAAATAAAATATTTAAATTCTTCAAAAAATATTTAATTTGATATAGCACTTTTAAATGAGTGAATTAGGCCTGTTTGATCTTGATTGGAGCTTACTAAGATTACTATGCATTAGCAAACCACCTAGGCTTAGATTGTAATAATGTATTTTTAATAGTAAGTAAATATATATTAATACAAAAAATTATATAAATTGAACAAATATAATATAACAATCATAATGCAAAGTAACGTTGAGATGTGTGGGTGAAATAGATTTTGAAGGAATGATAACAAAATCAAAGGGAAAAAATTCGATAAATTAAAAAAATTAGGTATGAAAGGTGCATTTCACTATACTGAGTGTATCTTGTATTACAACCTCAATAAAATATTCAATTGCCAAATAAGTCAAAACAAATTAAAAATCTTTTTCAAATATATTATTTAAAAATTTAAAACAATGATTATCTTATTGTATAGAGCTCATCGAGATAACTATGACAAAGTTAGCTCTTTCTTGATGTGACAAATTCTGTAACTGCTACTAATTATATAAGTAAATAATCATAAATAATAATAAATTATAATTTTACCAATAAAAAATATACACTAACGCATAAACAAGCTAAATTGAGCTAATTTAATATAACCAAATCTAACCAACGCAAAAGTCACATGAGAGTAAAATTAGAGTTTCATAGCAACGTGTCAAAATCAAAGAAAAAATTTTAAAGAAATAAGATAAATTGTATAAGAACACTGCATTCAATGATTTGAAAGTTCAAGCGTGACTTCCTAGATCCGTTAATCAAGCACGAATCGACGTTACATATATAGCACCCAAAAATAAAATTAAAAGAGTAAGACATTTGCTTCATCAAGAAAAGACATTATTTGCATTTATTATGAACTACCAAACAAAGAAAGCTAAACATTATTAAATTATTATTTTAATATTAAATGAATATATATTGACATTAAATTACATAAGTTGAAGGAATCTAATGTAATATAACTAATTATAAATAATGTAAACAACACATGAAGATTAGAGTGACATGTCAATATACCTTAATAGAAGTGAAAAATTTAAAAAAATGAAATTAATTTTATAAGAAAGTTTCTTTTCAAGAATTTAGGGGATGGAGTGCATCACACATTATCATAAAAAACTTTATAAAATGAAATATGATGTAAAGCAATCTAAAAAAATAAAAAAATTATTTAAATATACAAAATTGAATATTTTGTTAAAGAGAACCACTTAATGTCGAACCAATGATGTTTGCTTCATCTTTAATGAAGCTCAGATGGAATTAATGTGAATTACAAAACTAAATAATAATAAATTATAAGAAATTATTATTTGAGTTTTATGTACATATATATTAATACTTGAATAAGAGAAATATAAAAAAAATTGTGTTATAATCAAATTAAAATAATATTAAAAAAATTGATCAAAATTATAGTTAAAAATATTATAATTAAGACAAAGTGAAAATTTAAAGAAAATAGATTAATCATATGAGAAAGTTGTATTCCAAGACATTAACAAGATGTAATGTGACATCCTCGATCATCAAATCTAGTGTGAATCAAATTCATTAGAAAAGCATGTAAAAACACCCAAAAGCAAAGAATTTTTAAAAAAATATTAAAATGAATATTTAATTAGATATCCCATGTGACCCCTATCCAACGATGTTTATTTTGCCTTAATCAGAATTCTTATAGAATAAATTTTAATATTAAAATTAACTATGAAAAGAAATAAAAATTATTATATTAACATTAATCTAATATATATAAAAGTGAAAATGAAAAAAATTAAGGAAATAGAATATTTCAAATTTAAAGTGATTTAAAGATCACATAAGAGAATATTTAGTGTTACACTATAATCTGGTAATACAAAAAGAAAACATTTGAATAACTAAGACAATTTGTGTAGATTTGTTACTTTCCAAGTTTTTATGGAGATATAATGTAACATGACAAATTGCAAAATCGAATATGAACAAAAATGCCTTAAAGGATGACAAAACAATTAAAAAACTTTGAAATTATAAAAAAAAAAAAAATTCGATCGAGCTCTATTAAACCTTGGTTATATTTACTATTACCTTCCAAAAAAATTATGTATATATATTAACAAATTTTTATTTTAATTTTTAAAAAGATATTTGTTAAAGGTAAAATTAGATAAATTGAATCAACTAAACAAACCCATATTGAACTCAAATAACAGATATTTGAGCAAAGATTTAAATCTCATAGTAATATAACCAAATCAAATCGAGTTATTTCAAGAAACAAGACAAAGTTTATAAAAATAATGCATACAAGTGATAGAGAAATACTGTGTCACATCCTCATTCGTCGTACCATGCATGAATAGAAATGTTTCATGAGAGCTCTCAAAATAAAATATTTAAATTAATAGAAGTACTTTATACTAGTCCAATGATGCTTCCTTCTTATTTAATGGGTCCCATTTAAAATTACAAGTAATTTACGAAATAAATATGCATAAATAAGATAAAAACTTAATATTAAGTACATATATATTTAAGCTAAAATGAGATAACTTATAGCAATATACTGTCACAAAATCAAGTGAAATAGAGGTACTATGAAACAAGAGTTTGAGTCATAGAGTAATATTATGAATTAAAAATAAAAAAATTTGAAGGAATGAAATTAATTTTTCAAGAAATTCTCAATTGAATATATTAGCGAGTTTGACTGCACAACCTTGATAGTAAAGTTTTGTATGATTCAATGTGTGTCAATATGCATGCCAACTCCTTAAAAGATAAAGCATTTAAATATATAAAAATGGATAATGAATTTAGTAAATCTCATGTTGATTGGATCAAAAACATTTACTTACACTTAATTAGGCCCTATTTTGGCTCAAATACATTTATTCCAATGATGTTTTCATCATCTCAATCGGACCTCATTTTGAATTACCTCAAAATAATAAAGCTAAAAAATAAATAATGTTAAAAATAAGTTTAATAGTAAGTAAATAAACATTAAAATCTACAATGAAATAAATTATACAATAAAATTACATTCCAAGAAACTTAGATACATTAATGCGAGATTCTAGATTATCAAATAATGTACGAATCAAAATATCTCGTAAAGCGTGGTAATAATTTAGAAGAAAAGACTTTGAAAATTTGAATTGATTACATTCAAATGAGTTCAATGATCTTCGTAATAAAATATTATCTTAAATTTAAATAAATACACATAAAAGATGATTTGAGGTAATTTGTAGCAATATTGTACAACCAAATAAAAGTGAAGTAATAGTCAAATGAGGGAAGATTTAGAGTTGCAAAGTAAGATAACTAAATCGACGCAAAATATTTCATAAAATTATATAAAGTTTCCTAGAAAGTTGCATTATACAAAATTTTTGATATGAAGATTAACATCCAAGATTTCCAAATCATGTATAAATATAAATAATTATAAAAGCAAGGAAAAATAAATAAAAAAAACTAATTAAAATATGCAAAATTAAACACTTAATTCAATAAAGTTTGCTAAGACGACCCCAATAATGTCTTTTTCATCTCAATTGAGTATATTTTAGAATTTTTAAAAATTAACAAAATAATTTAGCATAAAGAATAACTAAATACCATTTTAATTGTAAGCAAATGCATAATGACAAAAAATGAGATTAATTGATGCATTGTAGTATAGCTAAATTGATAAAATAGAAAGGTCACATAAGAGAATAAATTCACTTTATAGTTCTATAGACAATTAAAATTAAAAAAATTGTGGAAATTAAATAAGTTTTGTAGGAAACATCTAATTTAAGATACTAAGAAGATGAAGTGTATCATCTTTGCTTGCCAACTCCATTACTAATAGAAAAATGTCTCAGAAAGGATAAAAAAATCTTGAAAAATTGAAAATATTTAAAAATATAAAAATGGTACATTTAATAGAGTAAAAGTCATCATCATGAGTTTAATGAAGTACATTTTGTTTTTAAGGAGATTTGTAGTTAAATAGAAATATAACAAACTCAAAGTAAAAAATTTGAATAATTGAGAAAAATTGTACAAGGCATTTACATTCTAAAATACTAAGAGAATGGCTGCAACACACTCTATCATCAAATCAAATATGAATGAAAATCTTATATAAATTATGAAAAATATAAGAAATTAAAAATATCTTAAAAAGTAAAAAAAATGCATATTTAATTAGATAGAGGTCATTTTATGATAAATAAGATTAAATAATGAAGAATAGTTTTTTTTTAAATTTAAGTAAATATATGACATAAAATGAAAGAAATTAAAGAAACGTAACAAAATATGTGGAATGTAAAGTACATACATTTGAAGATTTAGAGTTACATATTATTTAGTTTAAATTAAAGTACAAACTTGAAGAAATGAAGTAAATTGTTTTGGAATATTGCATTCTAGGATACTAAGTAGATTGAATGTAGGTTTCCATATTGTTTAATCAAATTCAAATCTAAATTTCCCATAAATAATGCATAAAAAGTGGAAAATAAAATGTATAAAAAATAGAAAATGAATGTTTAATTTGATAAAGATCATCAAGATAACCGTAACAAGATTTGTTTCATTGTTGTTCGACATCATTTGAAATTATTATGACCTATAAAATGAAATAAGCATAAATAATAAAAAATTAGTATTTCAATATTAAGTAAATATAAATCTAAGCTAAAATGAGAACTTTAAAATTAATTTAATCAATAAAAGTAAATGAATTGAAGAAATGAGATCAATAAATTTTTGCTTAAAATGAATAAGAATAAAAGATAATAAAATATTATTTTTAATGTTATGTATTGTATTTTAAATTTTAAATGAATATAAAAGAAAATTTATATAATAACATCAAAATGATGTGAAGGTCAAACGAGAGAAGGTTGTGAGATATGTAGTGACACAACATGATAAAAAAGAAAAACTTCAAGTAATGTGATAAATTATAAAGGATATTTAAATTTAAAGATACTAAGGAGAATACGTTCAACAACTTCGAACATCATATCAGGTATAGTGAAAAATATATCTAAAGTTAATCCAAAATCATAAAATGGAAAATATCTTAAAAAGTTAAGAAAAATATATAATTGGATAAGGCTCATTGAGACAATTCCAACAATGTATGTTTTGCTTCAATCAAATATCATTTGGAATTAATAAAAATTTTAAATGCAAAAAAGCAAAATGATAACAATTTTTTAAAAATTAATTGAACATTTATTAAAGTTGAAATGAGATAATTTGAAGTGATAAATTATTAACAATTCAAATTGATAAAATAGTTCACTTGAGAGCAAATTTAGATTTAAAAAGTAATATAACCAAATAAAAAAAAATTTAAGAAATAAGTCACATTAATCCAGAAAATTTGTATCTCAAGATACTAAGAAGGTGAAATAAAAAATTTTTAATTTAGAATTTTGGTGCCAATTAAATTGTTTAATAAAGAATGCTAAAATCTTAGAAAATAAAATCGTAAAAAATATAAAATTTAATGTTTAGTTTGATAGAGTTAGTCATGCTTTGCGTAATACTTTTTTCTTATCAAACTCTGTTTGCAATTTCATAAATACCAAAAGTAAGGGTAGAAAAATAAATTTTTCTTTTGATGTTAAGTAAATATATATTAATGTCAAAATAAGTTAAATTAGTGTAAAGAAAATTTCTCAAACCGAAATGAGATAAAAGTCACATGCGAGAAGAATTAGCATTGCATAGTTTTGTAACCAAATCAAAGAAAAACTATTGTTTAAATTAGACAATTTATAAAGAACAAACTTTATTCCAAGATACTAAAGAAATCTAACATAATATTGTTAATTACAAAATAATCTACAAGTCAAAAGTTGTCTTGAAGTATGTAAAAGTATAAAAAAATTAAATATTTAAAAATAGGAAAATGAATATGTAATTTGATAGAGCTCATAGGTAATAGTCCAATGGAGTTTGTTTTGTCTCCGTCAATTCTCATTTCAATATATAATAAAGGTTGAGCATGATAAAAGTAGGCAATGAAACCTTATAGTATCAATGTGTTGTAAATGTCAAACACGAGAAAATTATGAGTTGCAAAGTAATATAACCAAATACAAGTAAAAAAATTTAAAAAATAAGATAAATTGCATATGAAACTTATAGTCAAGATACTGAGGAGTTCTAGTACAACATCCTTGATCTTAAAACAATGAAAAAATCTAGATATCTCTTAAAGTATGCCAAAATAATAAAAATTAAAAAATATTTAGAATTAAAATAATAAATGTTTCCTTATATAAGGCCCATTGAGATTTATCTAGACGTTTGTTTTATCTCCATAGCATCTTCTTTGGAATTATAGTGAATAACAAAGCTATATAACATAAATATTAATAAACTATTATTTAAATATTAAGAAAAATATATTAAAAAGTTATATTGAAAAATATAAGCTAACCAAATCAAAGTGATATAAAGATTATACAACATGAGATTTAGAGTTACGAAATATTGTAACCAAATCAAAGTGAAAAATTTGAAGAGATGAAATAAATTATATAAAACATTTCCATTTAATGATGCTAAGGACTTCAAGTTTAACATTTTCAATTGTTAAATTACGTAAAAATTAAAATTCTTCTTAGATCATACCAAACAACACGAAATAAAATATTTAAAAGAATAAAAAAATATATTTAAATGGATTGACCATGTCAAGATGAGCGCCGCAACATTTATTTCAATTTAATCAATCATCATTTGGAAGAACTACTAGATATTGAAGTAAATGAACTATATTGATAACAAAGCTTAATATTAATGATAATTAAAATAGAATAATATTTAAATAGGGTAACTTAAAGCTTTGCAATATAACTAAATCAAAGTATTATAGAGGTGACACTAGAGTAGATTTAGAGTTACATGGCAATAAGTCCACATCAAAGGAAAAAATTTGAATAAATCAGATAAATCCTTTGAGAAATTTATATAGAAATATATAAAAGAGGTCGAGTGTGACAACTCAATCTTTCAATGAAGTAAGGTTTGAAAAGTCTCAAAAATTATGCCAAATCTTAAAAATAAACTTTTAAAAAAATAAGAATATTAAGTTTTGATTTGCTATAGCTGGTCGAGTCGAGTGAGAAAATGATTTTCTTCATCCTCATCAATCCTTGTTTTGAATTATTGAATATGATTATGGACAAGCATAAATAATAAAAAACTATTTCTTCATATTACGAAAAAAAATATTAAAGTATAAAAGGGTATAATGTAATATAACTAAATAAATGAGATGTCAAGTTCAAAAAGGAATAGAATTGGACTTTTATAGTAATATAGCCTAATCAATGGAAAACATTTGAAGAATGAGTTGAATGGCATAACAATATTACATTGCAAGACACTAAAGACAACAAGTATTATATTCTTGATCATCAAACTTATAAATTTAACTTCCTCATTAAGATTTCTCTGAGAAAGTAAAATATTTTGAAAAATAACGATAAATATATAATTGGTTTAAACATGTTGAGATGAGCTCAACTAATTTTTTTTTCTTCTCAATCTCACACCAAAAAGAATTATTATTCTACACAAAAGTAAATAAACATCAATACAAAATTTTATTATATAAATATCAATCAAATATACATTAAAGCTAAAATGGGATGAAATAATAAAAAATAATGTAGCCCAATTGAAGACATGTAAAGATTAGAAGAGAAGAGATTTTAACGAAGGCAGAGGTGAAGGTGAAGAGTGGGGTGACGGCGTGTTGTTGAAGGTGAAGGTGCTGGCAAAGGCGACCGTGTTGGCGAAGGCGGAGGTGCTGGTGAAGGAGTGGGAGAGGGTGTAGATGCTGCTGAGGGCGTAGGGCTGGGGACGGGTGGAAGTGAAGGTGCTGGTGCTGGTGAAGATCCTGGAGGTGGGGCTGGTGGCGGAGGTGGTGTTGAAGGTGCTGACAGGCGACTGGTGATGTGTGGAGGTCTGGGTGCTAGTGCAGTTTCTCAATATGGCGGAGCAGTTGACGCGGAGACGGTGCCGTGTGGGTGTCGATGGGTGGCTGGTGACGAGAGAAGGAGATAGTGATGGTGGCAGTGACAGAGGCGGGGTGGGTCTGATACGTCGGAGCAGGCAACGGAGGTAATTGAGGGAGACGGCAAGAGGAGGGGCGGCGTGGACGTGAGGGGGAACTGTAGCAGGTGCGGGCAACAAGCAGTGGCCCGTGCGTGCTTCATGTCACATGCGTGCCCTGTTTTCATTGTTTTGCTGTGGAAGTCAACCTGGAAGGTCGCGAATTCAAATTTGAATTCCGAGGTAGGCGGAGAGTAGCGTGTATAGCTGGAACTGGATTAAAGTGCAAGTGTCACTACGGAGTAAGTTACTGACCGTCTTCCTGCATGGTTTTGGGGCACCTGCAGCCCTAATGACGAGAAATCAATATGGTGGGATCTAAGGGATGGAGAAGCCATCGGAAAATAAAGGTGTCGGCGAGTACATCGCTGGACAGAAATGGGAGTGGGCACTTGGAAGACGATTAGTCCTGCCTCTGGAGCCAATGCTGATGTTGAGGAGGTTAGATCCCTAGGGCAGGTGGCAGTGACATTGCCTGAATGCACTGAGTCATCATGGAGCCCTGTAGTAGTGGTTAGCTCAGTGGCGGAGTAGGCGTCTTCAGCCAAAGGGAAGGAAGCGCTGGTGGAGACCTCTGAGCACGGTATGCAGGCAAGTGGCGCTCTAGCTTAGCTGGGAGATGAGGCGTGGAAATCCCAGGAGAACACGGGATGACATGGATGGAGGGAATTCATTGCTCTATTCTGGAAGACGTCGAGGAGGCGGCGGGTAGCTCTCCATTGTAGGCTACGAACCAGGAGGCCTAACTTATCAGAATGAGCTTTAGGGATGCTTTAGTCTCAAAAAACAGTGCTGCCAGCAAACGTGTTACGTCCTTTGTGCGGCGGGCTACAATTCATGTTAAAGAAAGAGCGACGGGCATGCCTGACCTTGCAGAGAAGGAAGATGTGTTAATGTCTTCTGAAGCGTGTTATAGACGCATGGAATCCCACAAATTCGACTTGGTTGGCCTCGTCTATGGTAATTCTTTCCCGTTCTTCGCTATAGCGCAGGTGTTACAGAAGCGTTGGGGACACTGCAGAAATTTCAGGATACTGGATCTGTCCTCTGATTGCTTTGTTCTACATTTCGATTGCATGCAAGATAGGAATGAGGATTGGCTGGATGGGCCGTGGCTGGTTGCCGGCCAACCTATGCGGCTGGACCTGTGGATGCACGAATTTCGCCCAAACGACACGACAGCAATGTGCGCTCCAGTCTGGGTGCACTTACCTGGCCTCCCACTGATTTATTGGGATGTCGAAAACATCCTAAGAATAGCCAAAGCGATTGGGGAGCCCATCCTGCTTGATGGCTGGACGACAGACATGCAAAGGTCTGCTTTCGCTAGAGTCTGCGTTCGTATGGATTTCAAATCCCTTAAAGCCTGGCACTTGGCTAAGTGGGGAGTTTGGCAGAGTATATCAGCCATTTGAATATGAGGGGCTGCTAAGGGTCTGCTTCAACTTCGAGAGTGTGGGGCACCTTGCGAGGAGCAGTAGTATGCACGAGACACAGAAGGCTACGCATGCAGACACACTTAGGAAGGATGCGGAGAAGCGGGAGAAGGCAGTAACGGGAATTACTAAACCAACAGCAACCACAAATGCAACAACAAGAAAGAGATGATTGCCTGTGGTAGTCAGGAGCTTGTGCACCGGTCGACGAGGGACGTGGTTAATTCCTCATGTCACGTACTTCAAGATGAAGCAGAGTGCTCCAAAATCCAGAGCAAACCAGAGCGACATGAGTGCAGGGTGGAGGAAAATACATAGTTGGGGGGCCTTGTTCCATGGATGTTAGTTCTTCCTCGATGTAGGAGGCAAGCAGCAATTGTACACAATAATGCACCTAGGTTGTCCCAGAACCCAAGCAGAACTCAAAGCAAAACAATTGCCAGGGCGAGCAGCATCTCCAAGGTGAGAGGTAGGGACATGTTAAGGCGGGCTTCGTTCCCTAAGGCAGGAGCAGATAAGGGGAAGAAGATAATGTGGGAGATGGACTATGTAATGGAGGAAGGTATACGCAGAGATGATCATTACAACCGTATGTACGATGAGGGGAGCTCCTGGGCTGCGCTTCGTGGGCCACAGAAGTTTTGGGATTGGACGTTGGCGGTCGGTAGCTGACTTATCAGGGGAGGCTGTGAATTGGCATAATGGCATGAAGATATGTGCATGGATGCGGGTGCAATGGGACTCTCACTAGATCGGGGCAATAATGAGGCAATATTATAGATGATGGTTAAAGTTGTGTTTTGGAATATCAGGGGAGTTCGGGATAGGAAATCAAAATGTTATTTACGAAGACTCGTTCGCGAGAACAACATTGCGGTGGTGGCTCTTGTGGAGATAAGGGCTAAATCCTTCATGCGTAAGGATGTGGATTGGCTGCTTGGGAGGGCATGGAGCTTTGTGGTGCAACCCTTGTCAGGATGTTAGCAGGAATAATTCTACTGTGGAAAATGTAGGAGGATATCACGATCGTCGCATCCGCACTCCATGTGGTAGCACTTGAGATCAAGCGAAGCGGCATGAAGATGCTGGGCTTCTGCGTGGTGTATCGCCCGAAGGATCATTTCAAGTTGCGTGGGTTTTGGGACGCAGTAAGGAGAGTGGCTTCTGGGGATGTTGCTTTCATGGTGGGGTGACTTAAACATCATAATGACATAGGAAGAAAAACGAGGTGGATGGAGATTTATTTATGGCAGACAGCAACGGGAGTTTGCGGACCTTATGCAAGAATTGCAGCTGGTGTACGTGGGCTTTACCAGCAATATCTTCACATGGTTCAACGGGAAGCAAGGTCGAGCACAGATTTTCGAGAGGCTCGACACGGTGCTGCTTAATAATGCGGGGCTGCAAGAGTTCCCTGAGTGTTCCGTCTCACATCTCAGCCGCCTTGGCTCCAATCATTGCCCTTTGATGGTCAAGTTGGGTAGCAGTCAGTCGCGGGGGAATGTGGCAAGGCTACAATTTGAGAATGTTTGGCTTGATTTCCCGTAGTCTATAGGGGTGGTTCACCATGCTTCGGGTAGGCGTGCGGGTGGAGATCATATGGACAAGCTAATGATAAAATTCCACTGTTCTCTCGTTGCAGAGCAGAACTGAGGTTGGGAATCTTGTCGATAACAATGTAGAGCTAGAGAGACAGATCAATGATTTGCAGACGAAGGAGTCGAAGGAGGGTGCTAGTTGAAGGGGAGAATTTGCGCCTGGGACATATGATTTCGGCATTTCATCGTGGGTGGATACATGAGGAGAAGTGGTGGTGGCAGCGGGCGAAGCTCCCTTGGGCGCCGCTGGGAGACCTTAATTCCAGGTTCTTTGATGAGGCCGCATCTTCCCTTTTGCATAAGAATCGTATTGAACAGCTTAAGGATGAGTAGGGCAGCCCAAGAGTATTAATGTTGTCCTGTTGGCCTTTTTTGAGGCCAAGTGGCATTATGCGGATCGTGTGCTTCCGCCGCTGAACGTTACCCCGCATACCATCATGAGTGGAGACATTGCAGATCAGCTGAGCCGTGGGGTCACTGAATTGGAGGTCAACGGTGCCATCCGTGGTATGAGAAGAAACAAAGCTCCTGGAAATGACAGGGTTTCTATCGAGTTCATTGATGGCTTCTGGGAGATCACTGACAGTGATATCATCCACGCGATGCTTGCCTTCTTTAATGAAAAGCGGATGCCAAAGGAGTGGAAGGACACTTTAGTGGTCCGTATCCCTAAGCGATAGGGTGCCTGCATGCCGGTGCAGTTCTGCCCTATTTGCCTTTGTAATACTATTTACAAGGTGGTGGTGCGTATCCTTGTGAATAGATTAAAACCGTGGATGTCTCTTGACATCTGGCGAGCAGGGTGCCTTCATCCCTGGCCGCAGCATCTCTGACAATATTTTTCTTTCGGGGTTCAAATCAACGGCATTCGTCTCCCATGGGTAGAGGCACAGAGGGGGCTCCGACAGGGCTGCCCACTCTCACTTTACTTTTATGTCATAGCGACAGAATACCTCTCAATTATGGTGCACAAATATGAGTCCAAACAGCTACTTGGATTTAGGTCGGGGCAGCACGCGCCGCTGATCTCCCACCTGCTTTATGCTGATGATGACATCTTGTACGCAGATGCTACGTGCAGGGCCACGAGTGTGGTGTGCAAAGTTATGAAGAATTTCAGCAATGTCGTGGGCCCACAAGTTAACCTCTCTATGTCATAAGGCGGAAAGTATAGCGTGATGCATACCACGTTGAGGATTCCTTGGAACGCTTCCAATGCATGCAAGCTGGTTCTGGAGGTAATGCCGACAGCAGTAGTGAATTTTTTGTGGAGAATTGGTGATGGGAAGACGGCAAGGTTCGAGGAAGATAATTAGCTGGGCTTCCTTCCGATTTGAAGTTGGCCTACATTCATTAATATGGCGACGACGTGGCCGGCAAGTGTCGCAAATCGCCTCACCGAGGATGGGGACTGGAACGTTGCCATGATTCGCGAGTGGGCAGGTGCACATTTGCTTGACAGGGTTCTGCATTTGCCAAGGGCCCGATTGGCAGCGAAGGATATTCTGGTTCAGGTGCAGACTGAGGTGGAGGGGGTTGACAATGACAGGATTTACCAGGACTTAAAGCGCAGTGCTGAAGACGTCCTAATGCAGGAAAATAGGAGGGTCTTGGACCGGTTGAGGGGCCTCTAGAAGATTAGGACATTGCCGAGAGTACTTATGTTCCTGTGGCGCTTGGTCGGGGACCACCTCCCTACGGAGGCCTGGCTTGCTCGGAGAGCTATGGCCGAAAAAAGCTAGTGCAATTTTGGTAGCATGGTGGAGAAGTCCACGCAACAGCTGTTTAGGGACTGCCTACAGGCCCAGGTTTTCTAGAGAGATATACATGCACACGTTGCGGTTTCCATGTTGCAGTTGTCTTGTGGTGTGCACGTCGGGTTGACTTTTGTTGTTCGGCTCATGGAGCTCGTTGCCACACAGGGGGCGAGGCGCGGGGTTGGCACTGGCCATGCTGCTCTATTGGCAACTACTATGTATTACATTTGGAACAGACGGAATATGAAGCGGCACAATCCTCATGTTGGCAACCCCAGTACTATGATGCGCAACATGAGGATGGAGATCACTGCAGTAGCGAAGCAATGTAGCCTTCATCCATCCATGTCCAATGGGAACCTATGCCCTTCTTCGGAAGTGCCGGTAACTCATACTTGGGTTCCCCCCACTGGATGGATTAAAGTGAACTGTGGCGCTGCTTTTGGTCAGGACTCTGTTGGCCTTGGGCGAGCGGTGAGGGATTTCTTGGGAAGGCCTATATGGGTGCTGGGCAAGAGGGTTGTCTCGCAGGCCTGCGAGGCCATGGGGGCTCAGGTGATGTTGGAGGCTCTCAAGTTGTTGAAGCATTCCCTAATCCAGTATCATGTTGTGGAGATTCAGACGGATTTGATGTTGGCATTGTTTGAGGTCAGGAAGATTATTTCCAACCCGCCTAAGGATGGCCTTCTAACTGAGGTCATAGCACATTCAAATTAATTATGAAGAAGGTGAAATTTTTATAAAATGAACATCAGTGGAGTCATCTAAATTTGTTTTATCGAATTATGTATTTATTATTATATTTGTACACCTTTTACATTCTATTATGTCGTAATACTTTATGAGATATTTAGATTTCTAATTTATTTGATGATTGAGTATATTAGACTAGATATCACTAGAATCATTGTATGCAATCTTCTAGTAAAATTTAACTTATTTATTCAAATTATTTGCATCAATTTCAATTGACCTTATTTCTTTATTTCAATTTGTTATATTTCATTATTTCAATTCACCTAATTTTTATTTCCATTTGTTATATTTCATTATTTCAATTCACATTATTTCAACTTGAATTTCCATTTATTTAATAGTAAAATAAAAATTTATTCTAATAAAAGATTTTTCGCATTAGTAATTCAATGTAATTCATAATAAAATCCTAATGTGATGATTTGGTGAATGCTGCACTCCTCTCAACGAGTACAGTCATGTCAAATATCATTTTTATATTTTTTTAAGTATTGTATTTTCAAGGGTTTTAGCATGCTATAACAAATATTTTAATTTATACATAATTAGATAATCAAAGATTTACGCTCGACCTCCTAAATATCTTGGAATTCAAATTTCATATAAAATTGATTTTAGTTCTTCAAATTTTTCATTTCAATTTGCGAAATTACTAAATAAATATAAACCAACTCTATTTTTTTCATTACATCCCATTGATTTCGTTATATTTGATTGCTATAATTTATCTAATTTACACTTCAATATATATTTACTTTTTATTGAATTAATCATATTTTGTTATTTCATATTATTTGTTTTGATAATTTATAGTAATTTACAATGGAATCAAATGTACTTAAAATAGAAGTCATTAAACTCTTTTGAATAAGTTGTCATATTAAATAATTTAAAATTATTTTAAAATATTTAATTTTCTTAGGTTTTAACATTTTTCATGAGACATTTAGAATCTATCTTGTTTAACAATCATAAGTATTAAACATGATTTCCATTTTATTTGAAAGGAAACTTTTCCTTCACAATTTTACTTTTTTTAAAAATTTTCACATAGATTAAGTTATGTTGTCAAGTAACTTGAATCGTTCGTCATGTGCTCCTTTCATCATATTGATTTTGTTGTATTATAGTTTATTGATTTATTTCAATTTAGCTATAATATATATTTACTTAATATTTAAATAATAATTTAATATTATGACTATTTACTTAGCTAATTTAAAGTAATTCTACAACTTAGACAAAAACAATATCATTGCACTCATCTCGACAAGCTCTTTCTATTTAGATATATATATTTTTAATTTGAAATATATATTTTTCTTTTTTTGGCTTATCTTGTGAGATATTTATGCTCTTGCCTTATTTAAGATAAAGAATACTACACACAACATTCTTAGTAAATCGGGATGTTATTTTCCTAAAAAATTGTCACATTTCTTCAAATTTTGTTTTGATTTGTATCCTCTGAATTGATAGTCTAATTGTTTTTTCATGTAATGTTTACAGAGATTTCATTTTTATATTGTGTTTTTAAATTTACATTTTTTTATTTTAATAAAAGTTTACATAACACTAAAGAAAGAATTTATTGATATTTATTTTTGTTTATATGGTATTTTGTACTTGACTTCCCAATCTCCAAATACGAATTCTGCATATAATCTATCTCATTCAATAATATTTTTTATTTTAATATGCATAATTTCTATGAAACACTTATTTTATTAAAGTTCAACTTTTACATAACTTTGATTTTGCTGTATTTTATTTATTCATTTTAACTTATGATATTTTTAATATCTATTTACATAATATTAAAATAATAATTTCTTGTTAATTATTCTCATTTTTTTTTGTAATTCATACTATATCTAAATGTGGTCATTTATAGATAAAACAAACATCATTAGATTCATCTTGATGAGCACATACTAATTAGTGATACAATTTTAGTTTTAGTGCATATTTTCATTCCTAAATGCAAATAAGTATTTTATAGTTGATCACTTCAATAATTTGTTTTTTCTATAAATTTTTTTAATTTTCTTCAAAGTTTCTTTGATGTTATTATATCATAATGAAACACTACTTCTCCTATCATTTGGTCCATATGTCACCTTGATTTTGGAATAATAAGTTACTTGATTTTATCTCGTTAAGCTTTCTTTATATATTTTCTCAATATTAAAATAATATTTTTATTATTTAAGCCTATGTTTTTTCTAACTCATAGTAATTACAAAGTATGAGTAATGAGACACAAAAGTTGATGGTTATTTTAAGATGACTCTATGCAATTAAATGTTTATTGTTATATTTTTAAATGTTATATTGTCTAAGATATTGCTTGCTTTATGAGAAATTTCTAATTACAACATTCTTTATAATCAATGATGTTTTGTTGATCTTCTTATTTGTTATGGAATTTAACTTTCCCACACAATTTAACACATTACTTGAAATTATGGACTTTGACTTTGTTATTTTACTATGCTTTTGTAAGTAACTTCTTGTGTAAGTTTTACATGTCAATGATTTGGTTGTGTTATTTTTGTTCAATTTACCTCATTTTAAAATCAATATAACTTTTTACAAAAAATTAAAACAATTTTTTAATGTATTCAATTTTTTCCATCATTAATTAATATTATTTCGAAATGTGATTTAATTAAGATGAAAAAACATTGTTAAACTTCTTTCAATGAGCTATATCTAATCAATTATTTATTCTTTTATTTTTTTCCATATTATTTTTGAGTTTTGGCACAATTTACAAGATTTTTTCTTTCATATATTATTTAATGATTGAACATGTTACACTTGATCACTTTAGTATTTTTGAAATGCAACTTTCTTATAAACTTTATAACATTTTTTTAGCATATTTTTTTCACTTTTATTTTTTTATAACACAAAATATTATCTCATGTGACCACTATGTTGTTTTGATTTATTAGGGTTACATTAGTTCAATTTATTTCTTTTCAACCTAATTATAAATTTACTTAATTTTAAAATAATATTTTATCATCATTTTTCTTTATTTACTTTGGTAAGTCATAGGAAGTCCATGAAAGAAGTAATCCACATGCAACAAATATATTTCAAATTTCTTGAGAAGTCAATCGAATTAAATACTCATTTTTTGGTTTCAAAAATATTTTGTTTTCAAGTGCTGGTCAACTTTACTAAAGCTTTGAATTCTTACTTTGTTTGATGATCAAGGTTATTATGCTTGATGTCCTTAATATCACAGAAAGCAACTTTATTAGAAATTGTATATTATTTTATAAAAGATTGTTTTGGATTTTGTCATATTGTTATGTAGCTCTAATTGTCCTCTTATTTGACAATGGCATGTATTTTTTTTAAATACATTTCTTAAATTTTTTTTTTTAGAATTAACATATCTTAATAAAATAATAATTATATTTATTTAAGGTTAATTTCTTATGTAATTTATAATAATTTAAAAAAAAACAAAGTTTAAATGAAATAAACATTCATGGACTTGACTTAACTAGCTATATACAATTTAATTTTTTAACATTTAAAAAAAATTTATTTTTAAATTTTTTGATACTTGAAGGTGTTTTTTGATTCCTGCATGATTTCATGATTGTGAATGTTATACTCCATTTTCTTAATATCTTTGAATTAAACTTTTGCCAAAAAATTTATTTCATTTTTTCAAATGTTTTTCTTAGATAGCCCAATGATTTTTGCTTAATTTCAGTCAAATATGGTTTGGAATTAATGATTATTAATAAAATAAAAATCATAAATAATAATAAACTATTATTTTGTTATCATGTAAATATAAATTAAAAATTAATTAGATAAATTGAATAAGTATAATATAACAAAATTAAAGCATTGTAAAACTCATGCAGGAAGAGGCTTATAGTAAGATGGTGATATAGCGAAATCAAAGAGAAACATTATTAAAAATTATAATACTTGTTTGAGAAAGTAGCATTGGAAAATACCATAGAGATTGTCCATGCATTCTTCATTGTCAAATATGGTTTTAATGTATGTTTCTCCAAACATGCTAAAACTTACGAAAAAATAGTATTTCAAAAATACAAAATGGAATTTTAATTTAATAGAGCACATTGACATATGTATAGCAGTATTAATTTTTTATCCATTTAATAGATTTTTAATTTCATTAAAGTACCATAGTAAATAGACATGAATAATAATTTTTATAATTGAATTATTAAGTAAATATATACTCATTTTTAAAAGTGATAAATGGAAGCAATTCTAGTCAACACAACAAAATTAAGATAAGGGTCACATAGATGGAGAATAAGATTTCATTGTAATGTAATAAATTCATAGCAAAAAAATTTCAAGAATGAGAAAAGGTAACATTTAAAGATGACAAGATGATCGATTATGACATCCTTAATTATCAAAATAGTTATGATTCAAACACCTCATTAAACATGCAAAACTCTAGAAACAGTATTTAAAATAATAAAAAAATTATTTGCATAAAGTACATCGTGACAAATCTGACAATGATTAATTGGTTTCGATCAAACCTGATTTGGAATTACTATGTACGACAAAACTAAACAACATTTAATAATAATAAATTTTTATTTTAATATTATGTGAATATTTGTCAAATCTAGAATGAGATATATGTTAATGTCACATAAGGAGGAAATTAGAATATCCTCATAATATAAATAAATGAAAGTGGAACATTTGAAGAAATAAGATAAATTAAATGTGAAAGTTGAGTTCGAATATACAAAAGAAATTAACGTTTGCATTCTTGATCATACAGTCAAATAAAAATCAAATGTTGTGTAAAGTATGCAATACATTAAAAAAATAAAACGTAAAATGAAAGTTCTAATAGATAAACCTCACAAGGACAAGTCAAACAAAGTTTGTTCCATCTCTATTAATCTTCATTTTGAGTAACTGTTAATTAACAAAGTGAATAACATATTTAGAAATATAAAACATAGTGTCCAATGATGTTTCTTTAAACTTCCTCGGTCCTTCACGAGTGTTATTTTGAGCTACTAAAGTAAACAAGCACAAATAATAATAAATTTTTATTTTGATATAGAACATGTATATATTAAAGCTTAAAAGAGATAAATTAAACAAGTATAAAATAAACAAATTAAAACATTGTAATGATCACAAGAATGGTCAATTAGTGTTTCATTATAATATAACAATATCAAAGGAAATTACTTGTGTAAAAAAGATAAATTATGTAGTGAAGCTGATTTTAAAACACTAAGGTGTGATTTAGTTTATTCAAAACATGACAAAACACAGGAAGTTTTTTAAAAACATAAAAATGGATATTCAAATCGATGAGCTCCTCGGTACAAGTCAATGATATTTGATTCATCTCATTTGAACCATGTTTGGAATTATTACAAACATAAAAGATAATCAAAACTTACAAAAAGAAAATAATATTTTAATATTAAATAAATAGATATTAATTCAAATCATATAAATTGAGCAATTATAATGTAACCAAATCAAAGTGATGTTAAGCTTACATGAGAGGAGATTTTTGATTCCCTATAATACATGTAAATCAAAGCAAAAAATTTTCAAAAAGAGGAAAATTATGTAAGAAAGTGGCTTTCTAATAGTTTTAGAAGATTGTGAATAACTTTCTCGATCATCAAATCTAGTACGGCTAAAAATATCTTCTAAATTGAGCTAAAATAATAAAAAAAATAATTAAAGTCTTTGAAATTTATTTTTTAAATTGAAAGAGCTCCCCAGGTTATCTCCAATGACTTTTTTTCACCTCCAACTAACATAATTTAGAATTACTATGAAATGTCCAAGCTAATTAACATAAATAAAAATAAAATTATTTTTTAAAAATTAAGTAAATATATATTAACGTTGAAATGAGATAAATTTAAGTGATTTAAAAAATGTAAAAATTTTAAATTTTTAATTGATATGGCACATTAACTTGCATTCAATAAAATTTGTTAGATGTTCATCAAAACATGTCAAATAAAAATAAATGAACAAAGACAAAATGTTATAAAGTAAAAAAATGTAATAGATCGAAATCAAAGCAATGGAAATGTTATATAAGTGAACATCTCGAATTACATAGTAAGATTATCAAATCAAAGGAAAATAATTTGAAGAAATGAGTTAAATTATAAGAAAGTGGCTTTCCTTGCTATTGAGAAGACCAAGACTAAAACCTCGATCAATAAGTTAGATATGTACAAACTTTCTCTTAAATTAAGCCAAAACCCAAAAAAAATTAAAAGATTAAAAATATATGAATGAATATGTAATAACATGGAATGAGCTTCTTTAGGAATTATAATAAATTTCCAAAGTAAATTAGTAGAAGTCATAAAAATTATTTTTTTAATATTAGGTAAATTAATATTAAAACTAAAAAGACATAATGTTAATCAATATAATATAACTAAATCAAGGTGTTCTCATGATCATAAGAGAAGAGATTTAAAATAACATTGAAACATAATTAAATTGAAGCTAAAATTTAATAAAATAAGATAAATTGTATAGAATTTTTACATTCTATGATACTAAGGAGATCGACCATAACATCCTCATTCATTAAATCCAGTGCAAAATGAAATATCTCATAAAGTATGTAAAAACCTCTTAAAAGAAAATTTCTACATGTATATTAGTGAATATTTAATTAGATAGAGTTCATATAGATGAGGCTAATATCTTTTCCTCTAGATTAGGCCGTGTGAATTACAATGAATCACCAAAGTAGATTGGCATAAAAAGTAATAAACTATTATTTTAATAAATTCAAATGACATATATTAAAGAATTGTAGTATAACCAAAAGAAAGTGAAGTAAATGTAACATAAGATAAGACATATAATTAAATAGTAATATATCTAATTCAAAGAGAAACATTTCAATAAAATTGACATAAATTTTAAAGAAAAATAGCTCTCTTGGTGCTAAGGAAATTGAGTGTAATATTCTCGATGATTAAACAAAATATGATTGAAATGACCAATAAAGCCTGTTACAACCTATGAAAATAAGATATGATTGAAGTCTATCTAACTAAGTATTCATTTACATATTTTTAGATAACTTTTTTCGGCTTTTATTATGCTTAACAAGTCATTTTGATTCATATCTATTTTGATGATTTAGGAGATTAAGCTTGATGTACTTGATATTGTAATGAAATATTCCATAAAAAGTTACCTTAATTATTCAAGAATTTTGTTTTGATTTTGTTGTATTGCAATGTATAAGTAATATGTACAATTTAAAAATAAGGATGAAATGGGATGAAATAAATGCTAATGGAATCTACCAATGAGCACTATAAAATTAAATATTCATATTTTATATTTTTAAAATAGTTTTTCAATGTTTTTGGCAATTCCTATAAGACATTTTTAATTTCTAATTTTTAATTTCTAATTTTCCCAAAGTTTATTTAATTTCATTGTATTTTTTATCTTCATTAATTTATATCAAATCTTAATTTTACTCTCCTATGACCTTTTACATCATTTTTATTACTTAATATTGCATTATTTCAATTTTCTCAATTACGTTTTTTGTTAATTTTCCTTAAAATTAAACAAACAATTTGCTGTTATTTATGATTATTTAATTTTTTAACTCCCAAATAACAAAAACAAGGTTTGAACAGAATGAAAAAAAGTCATTAAACTCTCCTTAATAAGTAATTCCCAAATCTACGGTTCTAGCTTGATTTACTAAACTTTAAGATTTGTACAATATTTTAATATCTTGTAATGAATTTTTCCCACAAAACATTCTCATGTTCTATAAACTATACACTTTTATTTTCCTATATTACTACGAAACTCCAATTCAACTCTTGCGTAACTATACATACATTGAATTTTTATGTTGCATTGCTTTAATTTATCTCAATATGTTTATTTATTTTTTTAATTAAAAGTAATACTTGTTGTTGTTCAATCAAGATAAAATAAATATCATTGGACTTATTTAGATGAACCTTATCATATTAAATTTTCTATTTTGTGTTTATATGTTTCATTTTACATGTTTTTATAATGTTTTAAAAATATTTCTATTTGTATGTCATTTGATAAACAAGGGCACTATACTCAACTTTATTATTTAGCATCAAGGAATACATCTTCAAAAAAAAATATCCCAATTCAACATTAATATTTATTTACTAATATCAAAATAACATTTTGATATTACTTATGTTCACTTTTGTAATTCACAGCAATTCAAAATGTGTCCTATCAAGTTTAAAAAAAAGCTTTTTTTGTTTTCTTTAGTTCTTATATAGAAATAAATATTTCAGCTTATATTTTTACCTATTTATATTATAAAATTTTCGCATAATTTATAGATTTTTTTTATTTCTAGATTTCTTCAGATATGAGGTTGTTACACTAGATGTACTTAATTTCTTTGAATGTAACTTTCACGTAAACATTTCCTTATTTCAATAAAAGTTTTTCATGAATTTTGTTATATTATTATGTAACCCTAAATCACTTATCGTGCTTTATTTGCAAGTCATTAATTTTAATATTTTTCATTATTTCAATTTATAATCTTTAATTTAGTAGCAATAGTAATTCCAAATATGGTTTAATAATGATGAAACAAACATTGTTGGACTAGCCTCAATGAGCTCTATTCATTTAGGTATTCACTTTTTTAAAATATCTTTATATGTTTTGGCTTTTTTGTAAGAATATTTAATTTATACCTTATCTAAGAATTAAGGATCTCATACATGGTTTCTTTAATATCTTAAAATGCATCTTTCCATTATAATATTCCTATTTTTTTTTGCTTATATTACTATTGAACACTAATTCTCATCACAGGTGACTTTTACATCCCTTTGATTTTCATATATTATTTCAACTTCTGTTTATCTTATTTTTTTAATATATGGTTTCTAAATATTAAAATCACAATTCTTATTATTTATATTTATTTATTTTTTAATTTCATCGTAATTTTAACGAGGTTATCTATAAATTCCATCTCATTTAACTAATACATGACTTTGATTTGTTAAAATTACATTACTATAATTTATATTGTTTTTGTATTAAAAAATATTTAATTAATATTAAATTAATAATTTATTAATATTTATTCTTAATAGATTTCATAATTCCTGGTAAATTTAAATAACAATAGAGAAGAAACAAAATGATGACTTCAATTTGCTTACATATTTATCTCTATATTTCTAAATATTTTAGTTCAAATTTTTGGTATGCCTTGAGAGACATTTTAATTCGTACAAAATTTGGTGATCAAGGATGTTGCACTCCATCTCCTTTGTCTCTTGGAATGCAAGTTTGTTGTACATTAAAATATATTTCTCAAATATTTCAATTTGACATGTTTATAAGACTATAAAATTATAATTCCTTTCTGGTGTGACCTTTAAATTACTATGAATTTTTTGTATTACATAGCTTTAATTTATCTACTATCTTATGAAATATATATTTACTTTATTTTAAAATAATAAAATAACACTTTTATTTTTTGTCTTTAACATATTTATTTATATTATATTAAATTAATAATGTATTATCATGTACTCTTATTTACTTTGGTAATTCAAAATAATTCTAAAAGAGGTTTGATGGAGACAAAACAAGCAACAGTAGACTCATCACGATAGTCTCTAAGAAATCAATAATTTAATTCTAATAATTTAATTATTGTATTTTTCATAATGGTTTTTCTTGCATTAAATGAATTATTAGTCCTTATCATATTTGATAATCATGGATGTTATAATTGATCTCTTTTGTATTTATGGATGTGAAGATTCCTACAAAAATTAGGTCATTTTTTAAATTCTTTCTTTCATTTGGTTATATCATTATACAATACTAAATTAATTAGTTATTCTGATCTAAATGAAGTATAACATTCTTAGTCTCTTTGTTACTTTTTTTATCCAATAAGAAATTAATTTGCAATATTTTTAAATATTATATTTCCTATTAATTAGGTGCAATTTATGAGACATTTTGATTTGTAACCTGTTTGTGATTCATGATTTATAGTTTATCTCCTTCAGATCTTTCGATGTAGCTTTACTACGAAATTTACCTTTTCCCTTAAAAGTGTTAATTTTTTTATGTTGTTATCAAACCATAATTGTCCTATAATTTGACCATTACATAAAATTTATAAGGTTATGTTAAATTACTTCAACTTATCTTGACGTATTCTATCAAATTAAATAATTATTTTCTTTTTTAAAAATATTTTATTTTTTATGACTTTGACATGTATTACATGAAATTTTTTATTTGTACTTGACATGACGATAATAGATATTGCACTCAACATCCATTGTATAAATGAATAATAGTTTATTGTATATTTTTTATCTTTTGACTTTGATTCAGTACAATAAAACTGAAGTTCTATTATGTGACCTTTTCTTGATTTAATTGTCTTATATTACATTACTTTAATTTATATTATTCCATCTTTAAAATATATTAATTTTATATTAAAATTAAAAAATTATTATTACTTATGTTTATTTATTTTGTTGAGTCATATTAGCCTGAAACTAGGTCTAATGGAAACAAAACAAACATTATTATACACTTCTGGATGTGCTTTATCCAACTAAATGTTTAATAATATGTTTTTATATATTTCTATTTTTAGTAATTTTTCATGTTTTTGTGAAGTTTTGATTTGTAACAGATTTGACAAGCGAGAATGTTATGCTCGATCTACTTTGTATCTCAAAATGAAACATTCCCTTCTAATTTATGTCAATTTTACAATTTTTTATTTTTATTTTATTATATTAATATAATGCTTAAATTGTTCTCTTATGTAACCTTTATAATAGGTCAGCTTTATTAAATGACATTGATTCAATTAATCATATTTTATTATAAATATATACCTAATAAATGTTAAAGTATAAATTCACTATAATTTATGCTTCTGTGATTCTGTAAATCTAAGTAATTCTAAAGGAGGTTTCATTAAGATAACACAAACATCATTGATCTCATCTCTATATGGTCTATCTAATTTAAAATTTAGTTTCATATTTTTAAAATTTTTATTTTCTAAAGCTTTACCATATTTTCTGAGAAATTTTCATTAATACATCATTTGTGAACTACTGTTGCGAAATTGGTTTCGTAATATTTTAAAATATAACTTTAATAAGAGTCAAATAATAATCTTTTCATCTCATTTGAACATCATTTAGAATTACTACGAATTACTAACATAATAAAAAATAAGTAACAATGAGTCAATATTTAAAAGCTCCTTAAATATTTATTAATATTGAAATGAGATAAGTTCAACCAATTTAACATAAATAAAAGTGATGTAATTGTTACAGGAGATGAGAACAAGATTTTCAAAATTATATAACCAAATAAAAATGGAAACACCTAAGAAATGAGATAAATTATAGAGGAAAGCCATTTTATAATATACAAAGAAAATAAAGGCAAAAATCCATGATAATTAAAATAGATACAAATTAAAATGCCTTAGCAAACATGTCAAAACAAAGGAATTTAAATATTTAATATAATAAAAATAAATATTTAACTAGGTCGATCTCATCTAGTGGTACCGAAAAACTTTTATGGATTCTTAATATGACCTTATTTGGAATATCTATTAATTTAAAAAGAAATTAAGCAAAATAATAATATTTTTTATTTTTAATTTTAAGTAAATGTATGTGAAAGGATAAATTTATGAATTGATTAAATATAATATTGCAAAATTAACATATATAGTGATTACATGAGTTGAGTATCCGAGTTTTACATTAATATAACCAAATCAATGTGAAAATTGTTAAAAAATATGAAAAACGATAAAGGAAAACAATATTCTATGCTAGCAAAATGATCATATGTTACTTTCTCATTCCTCAAACTATGCATAACTTGGTATGTCTTAAAAATAAGGCAAAATCTATGAAATTTACCAATTTTAGATAAACAGTTTTTGGAAAGAGAACGTCAAGATGATTCCAATGACATTTGTTTTATCTAAATCAAAAGTTGTTTGAAATTACTAATATCAGCAAACTGTATAAGGAAAAAAAGTAATCAATAATTTTTTTAATATTAAGCAAATGGATAATAATTCTAAAATAAGAAAAATTAAATAATGTAATTTAAAAAATTTAAAGAGAAAATGTTAAAGAAATTATAAATTTTATGAAGAAGATACATTGAAAGATAATATAATGATAACATGTAGCATCATCATTTGTACAATTATTTATGAATTAAAAGTCCTATAAAATATGATATTCAAGGTATAAAAATTAATATTTAATTAGATAGCATTCATTTAGTTAAGTCTAAGCTTATTTCATCTCAATTGCACCATGATTGAAATTTTATCGAATTAAAATATTAAACAAAAATAATTATAATTTAATATTTTAGTATTTTAAAAAGTATTTTAAAGAATATATAAGATCAACTAAAAAATATAATATAAGAAAGTTAGTGCCTTACAAAATGTTATTAAAAAGAGAGTTAGAGTTGCATTATAATATAACATAATTAGAGTAAAAACATTTAAGAAATGAGATATACTATATCAAAAAAGTTGTATTTCAAGGTATAAAGGAGACCATGTAAAATATCCTTTATCATCAAATTGAGCATGCAATGAAACATAGCATAACACATGCAAAAACCATAGAAAATAAAATTTGTAAAAATATGAAAATGATATTTAATTAGATAGTGTTCATCAAAATTAGTTTAATGATGATTGTTCCTTCTTATTAAGACATCATTTTGAATAGTTCAAACTACAAAATCAAAGCATTGTAAATTTCGCCTAAGAGGAGATTTGGAAAGCTTAACAATGGAAAAAACTTAACGTAAATGTTTTTAAGAAACGTTATAAGTTCTTTGGGTTAGCTTCATTCTAAGATACTAAAGAGAATGAGCATAACATTTTCGATTATGAAAAAAAGTATGAATTAAAAAGATATAAAAGCATTATAAAAAATTTTGAAAAAGAAAAAGAGAATAATTTATAGATAAAGATAGAAAATTACAATATAAGAACATTTGCTTCAACTCGATTAGACATCATTCAGAATTACAATAAATAAGGAAAATAAATAATTATTAATAATAAAACTTCAAATCCTCAATCATAAAATTTTGTAATAATAAAAAAGGATCATAAAGCAAGCCAAAACTCATAAAAAATTAATAATCAATAAAATGCATTTCAATGTCATAGAGAATTTTGAGATGAGTCAAACGACATTATTTTCTTTTCGATTAGACCATGTTTGTGATTCTCGTGAATTAAAAAATGACATAAGTAATAAAAAATAAATTATTATTTTAATACTAAATAAAAAAATATTAAAGTTGAAATTTGATAAATTAATACATTTTAACACAAGCAAGTCAATGCAATGAAAAAGTTAGAAAAATAAGATATTTATTTACGTAGAGATATAACATAATGAAAGTAAAACTTTTTTAAAAAAGAAAAAACTATTATGAAAAATTTTCTTCCCAAGTTACCAAGGAGCTCAAATATAATGCCCTAAATCAAAAGATTAGGAAGACATTAAATGTCTTCTAAAATATGCATTAATCCCTAAAACAAATTTAAAAAATACAGAAATGAATTTTTAAATAAAATATCTAAAGAAATATAAATGAATTTTTAGCTTCGTAAATTTAATTGAGTGAAGCCAAATGACCATTGTTTCATTTTCATCATGTCGTTTTTGACATTATTGGTAATTACAAAGTAACTATGCATAAATAGTAATTAATTAATTTTTTAATATTATTTAAATAAATATTAAATGTAAAAATAGAAAATGTTTTACAATAAATAAAAATTGTGGTCAAAGATCACAGGAGAGGTGAGTTAGAGTTCCATATTAATATAAGAAAAAATGAAAGCTTTTATAGAAGAGAGAGAAATTGCATTAAAAAGTAAATATTTGAGATACTAAGAAGATCGTTCGTAACACCTTTGATAGCAATATAAGGTATGAATTTAATATCTCTGAAAGCATACCAAGTAATAGAAAATAAGACATTTAAATATGAATTTGAAAAAAAAATTAAATAGACCATGTCAAGATGTGTCAAATAATTATTGTCTTCTTTACAATTGGATCTTATTTTGAAGCACTATGACATTGCAAATTTTTAAAAAATAATAACACATCATTATGTTATTTTTAATTATATATATATAAATGTAGTGAGGTAAATCAAAGCAATATGATATAGCCAAATGAAAAAGATACTAACAATCAAATGAGTGGAGTGTTATTGACACAAAAAAACAATGGGAAATCAAAGTGAATCCTTTGGAGACATAAGATAAATCACACAAGAAATTTTATTTATAGTATACAAAGATGAAGAGTAATATCATCAATCTTAAAATAAAGTATTAACTTAAATTATTCATAAATGTTGCTAAAGGCATAGAAAATAATATTTAAAAATTTAGTAATTAATGTTTAATTTGATATAAATCATTAAGGTCACTCATATTACATTTGTTTTGCCTCGATCAAACTTTACATTGAATTGTTATGAATTATCAAATTTAATAACGATAAATAATGTCAAATATTTTTTAGTACTTACTAAATATATATTAAAATTAAATAAGATGAATTGAAGTTTGGTAAAAAACAATTAAAAGTTATTTAAGATGTTATAAGATCATACGTTTGAATTAAACCTAAATAAAGCAAATCAAAGAGAGAAACATTGGAATAAATGAGGTAAGCTATCATAAAGTTACACTCCGAAAAAGTCAAGAGATGTAACATAATATTCTTGATCATTGAATCTCATTTCAACATAAATGTCTCGTAAAAGATGATTAAACATTAAAAGACTAATGTATTTTAAAAAACATAAAAAATAATTTTTTTAGTACTTGTTTAGAATTATAGAGAATTAATAGAAAAAAATATAGATAAATAATAACATATTATTATTTAGTTAAAAGTAAATAGAACTAATGTAGAAATAAGACAAATGAAGCAGTGTGGTATAACAAAATCTTATCGATTTAAAACTCACATGCAAAAATATTTAATGTAAGATGGTAATAAAGTTAAATTTAACAGAAATCAAAGTGATGTAAAAGGTCACACGATTAGAGATTGAGAGTTACATTTAAATAAAACCAATTTAATTTAAAAAATATGAAAAAATGATATAAGTTATATGTTGATGATTCAATATGTACCATAAAGCATTGCAAATAATTTAAAAAATAATATTTAAAAATTTAAGCAAGAAGACTTAACTAGATATAGCTGTTCAAAACAATTCCAACTACATTTATTTTGTCTCAATTTGTCATCTTTTGGAATTACTACAAATTAAAAAATTAATAAAACATAACAAACAAAAAATATTATAATATTAATTAAAAAAATATTAAAACCAAATAAGATAAGCTATGTAAGTTTAACATAACTAACTAAAACTGATGTAAAGGTTGCATAAGTATATTTTTAGTATTACAACAACATAACCAAAATAAAGCAAAATATTTTCAAAAAAAGATAAATTAAAGGGAATGCTGACCTCTAACAAATTAAGGATATCGAGTGTAACATTCTCAATCGCCAAATCTTAAACAAATCAAAATCATATAATGCATGCAAAAAACATTGAAAAGTATATGAAAATTAAAAATGAATGTCCATTTGGATACAGCTCATATTGATGACATCGACATTGTTAGCTACCCCTTGATTAAATCTCAGTCAAAATTATTGCAAATAACCAAATTAAAGAAACATAAATAAAAAAAATTAATTTTTTTAAATTTGGTGATTATATATATCAAAGGTTAATTGAGATAAATTGAAGTAATGTAATATAACTAAATATAAGAAATATAAAGGTCACAATATATAAGTTTAGTATTACATAGAAATACAGCCAATTAAAAAAGAAAAATTTTATGAAGTAATGTAAATGCTTCAAAGGTTTTTTTCAAGGACGAAAAGAAAATCGAACGTAACATCATCGATCTTCAAACTCTGCATGACTTAAAGTCCTTATAAATTAGACCAAATCCATAGAAACTAAAATTTTGAAACACATGAAAATAAAAACCTAATTTTGTTGGCCTAATTGAGTTAAGTAGAACAATGCTTGTTTCAACATAATCATACCTCATTTAGAATTAAAATCATATAAAATAATAAAAAGTCTAGAAATAGTAAAACTTATATTGTAAAGCAAGATAAATGAATGCAATGTGATATAACCAAGTAAAAGTAATGTTATGGCTATATCATAGTAGAATTAGATTTTCTTAGTGATTCAACAAAGTTAAAGATAAAATAACAAAGAAATAACAAAAATTAAATTGAATATTTGCATTTTAATATAGTTAAGAGATCTAGTGTAACATCCTTAAACATCAAATAGCATATTAATTCAGATGTTTCATAAGGCATAAAAATATAATAGAAAAAAAATTTTAAAGATATGAAAATTAATATTTAATTTCATTGTGTTCATTAAGACTAGTGTGATGATCTTTTGACTCAATAATATGCTAAATAATTTCGACAAACTCCTTATTTTTAAAGGAAATAACTATAAATAATACATAATTATTATTTTGACTTTAAAGAAATATATATTATAGTTGAAAAAGGATAAATTGAGCAATATAATTAATCAATTCAAAGTGATGCAAATTTCATGTTTTAGGAGATTTATTATTATACATCTACATAAGCAATCAAGGAAAATTATTTCAATAAACGACATAAATTTTGAGGTATAGTTACATTCTAAGACATTAAGGAGATGGAGCACAACATTGTCGATCTTCAACGAAGGTACAAATTGAAACGTAATTTAAAAAATTTAAAAATTATAGAAAATAAAACATTTAAAATTATACAAATGAATATTTAAATGGAGACATTGTTAGGATAAGGTCAATGATGTTAGTTTAATCTTGAATGGACCATTTTGGACTTAGTATGAGTTAGAAAATTAAGCAATTTGAAGTAATAATGAAGTAATAATTTAAATTTAAAAAATATATTTAATAATATTAAATGGATTGAAATTAAAGAAATATAATGCAACCAAACTAAAGTATCGTGAATGTCACATAAGACTAAATCTTGAATTACACATTAGTGCTACAAAATAAAAGTAAAACATTAGTGAAAATGAGATAAAGCTTTTATGAATGTTACATTCCAAGATTCTAAAATAAAAATATACAAAAAGAAAATATTTAAAAATATAGAAAAATAAAATTTTATTGCATCAACCTCCTTGAGTGTAGTCTAATGACATTAGTTTTTACAGGATCAATCATCACTTGGAATAACTATGAATTACAATGGCAAATAAGCAAACAAAAAAAATATAATTGTAACATTAACCAAAGATATATTAAAATAAAATTAAGATAAATTTAAGTGATGCGATATAAACAAATAAAAATGATTTTAAGGTCACACTAGAGTGCATTTAGACTTACATGGAATTATAGATCACATTGAAAGAAAAAGATTTTGATGGATGAAGCAAATTATATACGAAAGTCATACACAACCGAATGTACTAGATCGAGGGTGACTTCCTCGATCATTAAATCAAGTTTGAACTAAAACAACTCATAAAACTTACCTAAAATCTAGAAAATGAAATATTTAAATTTATGAAAATGAATATTTAATAATAATAATTTTTAATTATATATTATAATTGACATAAAATAAATTAAAGTAATATAATATTTCTACATCAACTACATGTTAATCAAAACAATTTTAATATATATGCTTACTCAATATTAAACTAATGGTTTATTATTGTTTAAATTTATTTAATTTTATAATTTCTAAAAATTCCAAAAATGGTGTAATAAAAAATGCTATGATTAGCCTCTTTATTATCATGAAACTCTAAGTCTCCTAAAATTTGACCTTTATTCTACTTTGACTTGATTATATTACAATCTTTTAGCTTATATCATTATATGCTTAAAAAATATTTATTTGATATTTAAATAATTATCTATTATTATTTGTGCTTGTATGTTTTAATAAGTCACTGTAATTTAAAACAGGGTATTATTGAGGTGAAACAAGCATTGTTGGAGAAGGCTTAATGAACTATATCCAATTATGTATTCATTTCTATTTTTTTTAATATTTTATTTTCTAATGCTTCGGCATGCTTTGTGAGAAAAAGATTTTAGGTTGTCCATACTTCTATTCATAGGAGAAATAAAAGAAAAAGATGCACATATGTTAAATCCCATGAAGGTAATTTTGATTGGAGTGGCAATATACCAAGAGATGCACTTTCAACTTAATTTTAGGTTTTTTAATTTACATTGGTTAAAATATTAAACTTTACTTAAATATTTATTAAAAGACACATAAATCAAATTGAAATTAATCTTAGAATACTATTTAAGTTTTCCATATTTTTTTATCTTTTTGCCTTGATTCCTTGAGCGTAACTTTAAGGTAATAATCTATTTGAAATCCATAATTAACATGTTATAAAAACATAGATTATTTCTATAATAAATAATTAATACAAATTTTAATAAGGAAAAAACCGGATAACTTATTCGATACATCCAATTATGGCTAAACTAGTTGCTACATAAAACTATTTGCTACTCTAAACTGTCACGATTTAAAGCAACCAAAATATGCATAGGTCATGTAAATCAAACCCAAATGTAATATCATATTTTGGATTCTGTTGTTAATCCCACATCCATAAATCTTGAATAATGTAGCACTAGCACGAACAGGTGTTGATCTCTGGAGCAAACAAGTGTGTAACCAACCCCAAAAAGGATAATTATTACTATCACATAAAACATTAACTATAAAATATCCTAAATAATTATTGTAATATGGGATTAAAACATAACTTGTTGCATGCAATCTACTTCAAAATTTTAGGTGTAACCATAGTCATTCAATTTCATATTTTCTTGATCAAATGATCCTAATCTCCGTCAAGTCTTTATGATGCACATTTATATCCTTCATCCAATCTCTCAATTTCATGATCACATGGTCCTTGTTTATTCCAATTACAAGATCTAAATTTAACAAACCAATCATAATTTAGATCAGATGGCCTAAAGAAATATCATATTTCTAAGTAGCACCAATTTGTTGTCATGCATATGATCATGAGGTTTTCACAATAGAGTTGTTTCGAAGCTCCTTGACAGATTGGCTCCCAAGCTACAACAATTTTACCAATTAATTTGAGTTGTTATAATATTTAATAGATCAATTATATTTGAATTGAAATAATGTACAAATGGTAAAATAGTAATACATAATTTTTCTTTTTTTAAGTTCTTTGGGTCATAAAAATTACTTATAAATAGAAGAATTTTTTAATGAAAATAAGAGATGAATTTTTATGTAATATAAAGAGAAACATTCAAATACATAAAATTGAAATTTACACTAAAAAATCCTATACTTTATGAAATGATTAAAGAGGCACAAGTATGTTAATTAAGTGAACTAAAGTTTAAGAAAATTAATAGCTTAGCTGATTCGAGAAGAATAGAATTTTTGTTGTTTGATGACTAGTGGATCTTGTAATTTGTGGAGGTGGTGATAAGAATGGGCTGCTGATGACTTGAATATTTTTACTTGATGTTTTTTATTATATAAAAAATTATTTTCCCATTAGTAAGGCACAACTTGCACATAATTTTAATCAAAAAATATATTTAATTAAATGTTATAATGGCTTTAAATCATGTCTATAACAATCATTGTGTAGATGCCATTCTATTAGAAAGATTTTGGATGGTTCCATTGTGAAAGTTGCTCAATTGAATGGATGATAATAAACTTGCCCTATTTAGAAATATGAACTTGATCTAGGCCGTTACATCTGAGTAGTGATCAGACGATTTGATTTAAGTTTTAAGTGTCGAAAAATGAAGTACTACTACATCGTCAAATAGCACAATCAAATGAAGGATATAAACAAGCATTATAAAACAATGGAGGGGATCAAGTCATTTGATTGACAAAATGCACGATTGCTTGGTTCTGGTTATTTTCATAATTCAGTAGAAGGTCATGGACAAGAATTGACGTTTTTGTCTGACGATGCAAAATGCATTGGCTCATGGGTTTTCACTTCAACCAAGTTGATCATTGTGAGATTTAACATAGGCATAACTTTTTCTTTTAGTTCTCCCACGAATATAAGTATTTCCTGCCTAAAATCTGAAAATATACTTAATTAAATTAAATAGAAATACTTAATGATATTTAGAAGACATTTAATGAGATTGATGAAATTATTAATTATTTATAAAAATAAAATGCAAAATAATTAAAGATAAACTCTTTCTCAACATGTATGTCATATATAAATTAAAGATTCATCTTAATTTTATGATTATTCTTTCAATTTCTATTCTCTCTCTCCCTTTTTTTATTATCATCTAGAGAGTTACAATCTAAATTTTATGAATTATTTATAACATTAAAGTTTTATTAAGTTATAATCCAATTGACTATACATGGGTGAAATAATTTGATCCCTTTTAAATTGAGTTAACTAATTTTTTCTATAATTATTATCAAAAATATATTATGTTATTGTTGATTTAACATTTATTACAAAAGTCTAATTGTTATGATATGTTCAATTAAAAAACTAATGAAAATTTCACATACTACTTATTCTTTATGATAATCATAAGATAGTTTTAAATTTGTGGGACTATCTTCAACTATAACTTTTTCTTATTTATTTGATTTAAATATTTTAAAAATTATTTTTTAAATCTTATTTATCTTTCATCTATTCTTATACTAATTATTTGATGAAATTTATTTATCAAAATTTTCATGCACTTACTTGATTTTAATTATTAGATTTAAGAACTCAAGCAACTTTAGGTCCAACACATTTATGTGTAAATAGACTACCACTACCTTTCTATGCATCTAAAATAAGGAAATTTATGAAAAATATTAGTTCTAATCCTACGTGCATTTGGAGTAGGTCCTACTTGCATGCAAAAGTGGCATGTAAGCTTATCATTAAAACCTTATAAAACATCAACTTGCCAATACTAATGAAATATTTTAGAATTTGTAATCAAATCTTTTCTACTAATTGGAATTATATTATGCATTTAATGCTATTGAATTTAATAGAATTATGAATTTAGAAATTTCTTATGAAATATTGCATAACATAGTGGTAACATGTGAAGGAACCTCTTTATTTAAGGAAAAGAAAATAGATATGATGATGCATAGTTATAAGTTATCTAGGGTATTTTGAAATGAATCCATTAAAATTACCTTTAAAAGATTTCCTAGTGTTATTAGTGCACTTGCCAATTTGGGAATCCCAATTTGTGGTCATCCATATGACCATGATTTTGACGATCAAGTTTTTTCGGAGCGTTCTGATAAATTGGCTCCCGCTCTACAAATGTTTTAACAATTATTTTCATCTATTATATCTCTTAATTGAACAATTATGTTTGAATTGAAATAACGTACAAATGGTAAAATAGTAATTGTAATTCTTCTTTTTGGTATGTGCTTTTAGCTAATCGAAATTACTTATAAATTGAATAACTTTCTAATTAAATAAGAGATGAATTTTTATGTAAAAAAATAGAAATATTGAATAACATAAAATTTATATTAACACTAAAAAATCCTATGCTTGATGAAATGATTAAAGAGACATAAATATCATAATTAAGGTAATTAAAGTTTAAGAAAATTAATAACTTAATTGATTTAAGAAGAATAGAATTTTAAGAGTTTGATGACTAGTGGATCTGCTAATATACAAAAGTGTTGATAAGAATGGGTTCCTAACGACATGAATATTTTCACTTGATGTTCTTTTAATTGTATGAAAAATTATTTTCAAATTACTATTCAACTGCTTGTACATAATTTTAATTAACAAATATATTTAATTGAGAGTTATAATGGCTCAAAATCATGGCAATAGTAGTCATTATGTAGGAGCAATTCAATTAGAAATCTTTGAGGTTGTTCCTTCAGAAAAGTTTTTCAATTGAATGGATGATAATAAACTTGCACTATTTAAATACATCAACTTGATCCAGGCCATTACATCTGAATAGTGATTACATGATTGGATTAAGGTATTATGTATTGAATAATGAAGTACCATGACATCGTGAAATGGCACGATTAGATGAAGGATTTGAAGAAACATTACGAAATTATGGAGGGGATTAAGACTTTTGGTAGCAAAAATTCACGATTGCATGGCTATGGTTACACTCATAGTTTTGTAGTAGGTCATGCACAACAATTGAAGTTTTCATCCGACAATGAAAAAATTAGTAAATTATTTTTTTGTTAAACCTTTGTGTGATAGCAATAGTTAGCTTATTCAAGGTTGGGTACCACTTAGTTTGCTCAAGAGACCTACACGAGTGCATGCCAATGGTACATTATTAAGAATTTATGAATGTCGAATTGTTAACCCTATTAAAAAAAACTACTAGCTATTTCTTTAGTATTATTATTAAATTTAATAATTAAAAATTAACGCATTTACAACATTTTTGTAACATATTATTTAAGGATTTCAAAGATATTATTTACATAAAATGATGGCCAAGATAATAAAAAAGGATGGATAAAAAATACAAGAAAACAAAAATTATTTTTAGATTAATTTGAATCAAATTTTTGTGCCTTATAAATAATATTTTAGTCAAGCTTGACAACCTAGTCATAACAAAGTTAAAATCGCTAAAATTAAATTTGAAATGCATCATGTCCTGGTTTTCCACTTCAACCAAATTGATCTTCTAGAGATTTAGCATTGACATATTTTTTTTAGTTTTCCCATGAATACGAGAATCTGCTTCCAAAAATCTAAAAATACACTCAAACAAATTTAATAGAAATAAATAATGATATTAGAAAGACATTTAATGTGATTGATGAAATTATAAACTATTTATAAAAAGAATATGCAAAAAAATTATAGATAAACTCTCCCTACATGTATGTCATATATAAATTAATGCTTCAACTTAATTTTATGTTTACTCGTTAAATTTCCATTCTCTCCCCACATTTTATTATCATCAAAAGAGAAGCAATCTAAATTTTATAAATTATTTATAGCCCTAAAATTTATTTAAGTTATAAACAAATTGACTATCTAATATTTATTAAAAAAACATTTCTTTTAATTATATTTTTATCCAAAGATCTATGTGTCAGATTATTTAATCCCTTAAAAATTGAGCTAATTAATTTTTTGATAATTACTATCGAAAATATATTATGTTATTATTTATTTAAAATGAATTACAAAAGCCTAATTGTTATGATAAGACCAATTAAAAAACTAATGAAAATTTCACTTACATTTGTTCTTTAGAATAATCATAAGATAGTTTTAAAGTTGTGGGGCCATCTTCAACTATAATGTTTTTTTATTTATTTCATTTAAATCTTTTAAACTTCATTTTTTAAATCTTATTTACTTTTCATCTATTTTTATTCTATTTTTTTTGAAATTTATTTATCAAAAATTTCATGCACAAATTTGATTTTAATTATTAGATTTGAGAACTCAAGCCAGTGTATGTTCAGGACATTTACACCTAAATAAACTATTGCTACCTTTATATGAACATAAAATAAGGAAATTTAGAATAAATATTAGTTCTAATCCTACATGCGTTTGAAGTATGTTCTGGTTACTGCAAATGTGGCATGTAAGCTTATAATTAAAAACATGTAAAACATAAACATGCCTACAAATATTAGATATTTTAGAATTTTTAATAAAAACTATTTTACTAATATGTTTTATAACATGCATTGAATGCCACTATGTTTAATAGAATTATGAATTTAGAAATGGGTGATGAATTTTTTTGTAACTTCATGGTAATATATGAAGGAACCTCTTTAGTTAACGAAAATAAAATAAATATGATGATGCATAATTATAAGATTTGCGAATATTATGTGTGCACTTGCTAGTTTCAGAATCCCAATTTTTTATCATCCTTATGATCATGAAGTGATCCTGACCGAGTTGTTCCAAAGCTTTCTAATAAATTGTATCCCATGCTAAAGATATTTTAGCAATTATTTTGAGCTGTTATAACTTTTATTGTGCAATTACATTTTAATTGAAAGAACACACAAATGGCCAAATAGTAATATGTAATTTTTCCTTTTTTGTCGGTGGTTTAAGCTAATAGAAATTACTTATCATTAGAATAATTTTATAATGAAATAAGGCATGAATTTTTATGTAATAGAAACAGAAACATTCGATAACATAAAATTTAAATTAATACTAAACAATCCTATGCTTGACGAAATGATTAAAGAGTCACAAGTATCCTAATTAAGTGAATTAAAGTTTAAAAAATTAATAGCTTAACTAATTTGAGAAGAGTAGAACTTTAGGAGTTTTGTGACAAGTCGATCCGGTAATGTATGAAAGTGATGGTAGGAATGAGATGCTAATGACTTGAATATTTTGACTTGATGTTTTTTATTTGTATAAAAAATTATTTCTCAAATTACTATTCAACTACTTGTAGATAATTCTAATTAACAAATATATCATATTAAATGTTATAATGGCTCAAAATCCTGGCTATAGTAGTCTTTGTGTAGTAGACATTCAATTGGAAAGCTTTAGGATTGTTCCTTTGTGAAGTTATTCAATTGAACGGATGATAATAAACACGCATTATTTAGAAATATGAACTTGATCTTGCCCATTACATCTGAGTAGTGATCAGACAATTGGATTTAGGTATAACGTGTGGAATGATGAAGTACCTTGACATAACAAAATAGCACGATTAGATGGACGACAGAAACAAGCGTTACAAAAAATGGATGAGATCAACTCATTTGATCACAAAAATGCACAATTGCTTGGTTATCGTTACCTCGTAGTTCAGTACTAGGTCATGAACAATAATTGAAGTTTTCATACCACAATGTAGAATTTAGTTAGTAAATTATTTTGTTAAACCTTTGTGTGATAGCAATAGTTAGCTTATTTAAGGTTGGGTACCACCTACTTTGGTCAGGAGACCTGCACGAGCGTAGGCTAATCGTACATTATTCTAAATTTATGGATGTTAAATTGATGACCCAATCCAAATGGATTACTTGCTATTTTTTTAATTTTTTATATTATTCTTATATTTAATAATAATTAATTAGAAAATTTACAACATTTTTTATAACATATAATTAAGGATTTCAAAGATATTTTTAACATAAAATGATGATTAAGATAATAAAAAGGGATGGATCAAAAATATTAAAAAATAATGTCATTCTAAGATTAATTTGAATATAAATGCCTTATACCTAATATTTCAATCAAGCTTGAAAATCTAATCACAATAAAGTTAAAAATCCCTAATATTAAATTCAAAATGCATCACATCATTGTTTTCAAATTCAACCACATTGATCCTCATGAGATTTAACATTGGAATATCTTTTTCTATTAGTTCTCCAATAAATACTAGTATTTGCTACCAAAAATCTGAAAGTACACTGAAACAAATTTAATTGAAATACTTAACGATAATAGTAGGACCCTTATTGAGATTAATGATATTTTTAACTATTTATAAAAATAATATGCAAAATAATTAAAGATAAACTCTCCCTACATGTATGTCATATATAAATTAATTATTCTACTTAATTTTATTTTTATTCATTGAATTTCTATTCTATGTTGCCTTTTTGTTATCATCCAATAAGATACAATCTAAATTTTTTAAATTATTTATAACTTCAAAATTTTATTAAGTTATAAACAAATTGATTATCTAATATTTAAAAAAATATATTTACTTTTAATTATAGTTTTATCTAAAGATCTAGGGGTGAAATAGTTCAATCCCTTTCAAATTAAGAAAGTTAATTGTTTTATAATTATTATCCAAAAGATATTATTGCATTGTTGATTTGAAATTTATTACAAAAGATTAATTGTTATGATAAGGTCAATTAAAAAACTTATGAAAAGTTCACATACCACTTATTCTATATGATAATCCTAAGATAGCTCAAAAGTTATGGGACCATCTACAACCAAAACGTTTTCTTATTTATTTCATTTAAATCTTTTAAACTTTATTTTTCAAATCTTATTTACTTTTCATCAATGCTTATGCTTATTATTTAAAGAAATTTATTTATCAAAATTTTCATGCAAATTTATCTTCAATACATTTATGTGTTATTAACAACTGCTACCTGTCTATGCTTGTAAAAAAAGAAAATTTAGAATAATTATTAGTTCTACTCCTATATGCAATTGAAGTATGTCCTGGTTGCTTGCAAAAGTGGCATGTAAGCTTATAATTAAAACCATGTGAAAGATCAACAAGCCAATACTTGTGAGATATTTTAGAATTTTTAATAATACCTTTTGTACTAATTAGTTTTATATTATGCATTGAATGCTAAAAAATTTAATAGGGTTATGAATTTATAAATTTCTTATGAAATTTTGTGTAAATTAGTGTTAACATGTGGAGGAACCTTTTAAGTTAAGGAAAAGAAAATATATATGATGATGCATCAATATATGTTATTTAGGATTCTTTTAAATGTATCCATTAAAATCATCTTTCAAAGATTTCTTAACATTACTAGTGCGCTTGGTAGTTTGGGAATAAAAATTTCTATGAAAGAATAGTTAAAGAAAATTCTTAGAATTTTTCCTGTGAGTATGATCCATTGACCACCACCATCAAGATAGCTAAAAATATTTCCTCAATGACATTAGATCACTTTATGGGTTAGTGTAACAAAAATGAGTTCAAAATGGAGATGTGAGAAGAAGATGAAGAATTAGTAGAGAAGAACAACAGAAAGAAGATGGAACATTCAACACCATTAAAGTTGGTGGAAGGCATTTTAGAAGTGGCATCCATTCATCATGATGGTATTACTTAAGTTTTTAAGGGATTATCTAATTTCTTAATGTTTTGAGAAAGTATCTAAATAAAAGTTCTAAGAATAAAAGTAATAATAAGAAGAGTAAGAAAGCATTGGAAGTAGCTTAGAGTGATTCAGAAGAAAGCATTAAAAGTATTCATGTGAGACCTTCTAGCATTTATAATAAAAACTTTTCTATTGATTAGTTCTATATTTAAAATTAAGCAAGTAGAGTACAAATATTTAAAACCACTTAATTAATTAAATAAGGATACATGCTGCTTAAATTTTTTTTAAAACATTATTGGCTTTTTCCTTATTCTTTAAATAAAAGTTAGTTTTTATTAGAAATTTCCATAGTGACCAACGTATTCAATATGTTCTTACAATTTTTTTTAATATATTATTAAATTTTTTATTAATTAATTAACACAATTATAATAGATATTTTTCTAACCAATTAATTTAGGATTTCAAAGATTTTCTCGACATAAAATGGTGGTCTAGTGAGTCGCCTAATATATAGGAAATTCTTAAAGTAATTTATAGTAATATTTAATCAATTTATAAAAGTGATTTTATAGAAATTTTTAATTTTATTTTAAATCATTTTGATCTTCACAAAAGTTTTGTAAACAAAATTAATATTATCTAAAAAATATACGTCATCAATTTTTCATGGTTCAACTTATAAAACAAGCCTATGCCCACACCCAGCAGAAGGTTGAAAAAACAAACATTGAATAGAAGCCTGTCATCAATTGTTGGCTATGCTAATCCCTCACAGCAAACAAACTAATGAGACAAGCTAATATGGCCTTATAATAATGGGAAAAGCTACAATGAACCTCAATCAATTGGAAATATAAGGAAATTTTTGGTGGCATAAAATAAAATCTAATAATTACAAAATCTAGTAAATATTCCTTAATTGTCATTATTTCTTACTCATTTGTCATTACCTCGCCCATTAGGTCATCTAATGTTGTTGTGGAAATATTCATGGCTATCTTCATGATGGTGGTTAATGGATCATACTTCTTGAGTAAAATTTTAAGAATTTTATTTTCTTCTTCGTTCGACAAAATTAGCCTTTCCAAACTAGAAACTATTAGTGTTATTAGTAAATCTTGCAAACAAGCTTTTAATGGATTCTTTTGAAAGCATCCCAAATGACTCGTAATCATGCATCATCAAGTTCATACTTTTTTCCTTAACGAAAGAGGTTCCTTAATATTTTAACTCTAATTTATGAAAAATTTAATAATTCATTTCCAAAGTCATAATCTATTAAATTCACTAATATTCATCTCACAATGTAAAACATTTATGGCATTGTCATTTAACAACACTTTATAATTTTCACTTTCAACCATTTCATAAAAAGTTTTATGCTTAAAAATAGGAAAACAAAATCAAGCTTGTAATAACTCCCACATTGATTTATCAAAAGATTTTAAAAGACTTATCATCCTAGACTTCTGATGGAGATAATGATCACCACAAAAAGAGTGGTGGACCATATGAAAAAGCAACTTCACTAAAATTTTTTCAACAGACAATTTGAGCAGTGTATCACCTAGGGAGTTTTTTCATATAAGAAATGGACCTTGGGTTTGATAAAATTTGAAGTGTTATTCAAAAAGAGAAGGGTCAATAGTTAAGAATACAAATCTTGATTTCTTACAATTATTTAAAGAAAATATATAAAAAAAATTTTAGTAAGATTTAACAAATATGTAAAGGTGATTTTCCATAAATTTTTCATTTATTTTAATGTACATTAATGTTTAAAAGTGTAATGTTATAAGAAAATTAATAATAATTAAAAAATTGCACATCCCAATCTTTTGGTGGTTTGGGTTATAAAATATCCACGTCCACCTCCGACAAAAGTTAGAAAAAAATAAATACCCAATATAAGCTTTTTACCAAAGGAAAGTTACGCTAAACAAAAAAACAAAGCAACAAATTGGATCGACAACTATGGCTGTAAAACGAAATAAATGGGAAAGACTTTACAACCCTATAATGAAAGAAATAAAAATAGAAGAAAAATATTTGGCAATATAAAATTAAAATTAATATAGCCCTAATCTTATGCTTCATAAAATGTTTAAAGTGGAATAAATATATTGTTTAAATGAATTAAGGTTTGAGAATTAATAACTGAAGTCATTTCAGTTGGAACAAGATTTTGGAAGTTTGACGAGTGAATTGCACAACAGCGCATGGAAGTGAGAAAGGTCAGGATTTACTACCATCTTGAATATCTTTGCTTTAAAGTTTTCGTTGAATGACATGAAAATTCATCTTTCAATTTTGCTAAAAATTTCTTATATTCATGCACATCTATTAAGGGACAAAATCACTTACCGAATGCCCAATCTAGTTGTTGCAATTCTTTGTTGAAAATTTTTAAATAAATAATTAATATTTAAAAAAATCTAATCACTCAAAATAATAGCTAAGAAAGTTGTTGTATTGGATCCTTTGGATGACAGTAAATAATGATCATTCGATCAGGAAAGCTGCATAATAGAATAGATGGAATTTATTCCACATCTTTTAGAAATATACAATTGATCTTAGTCATTAGTTCTAGATTGTGATAAGACAACTGGTGTTAGATCCTATGAGTAATGTAAATAAGGATTGTGTGATTGCAAGATTGTGTGACTGGATGGAAGATATTAACATGCATCGTAAAAAGTTGGAGGAGAAAAAGAAGTGAGAGCACAAAAATGTGCTATTTGGTTGTTGTGGTTGCTCTTACCATTCAAAAGTTGGTCACATTAAAAAGGTGGAGTTTTAGTCCCACATTACAACATTTAGTTAGGATATTATGTTGTTAATGCTTTCCTTGATATTAATAATTAGCATATTGAAGCTTGAAGGTCTTCGTCATTCACTTGAGAGATCATGGCTCAAGTAAGCCAATGCAACTTTTCTCATGAATTATGAAGGCAAGATTGATGAACTGATCCAAAACATGACAACACATTTGGAATAGAGTTATGTGATTCATGCATTCTTTGGTTGCCTTGAATTGTTGTTGTTTACAGTAGCGAACCCTTTCCTTTATCAACTGGTTGAGGTGTAATTGCCTTTACAAAATGGCATATGAGTTATTTTTTTATTATTTTATAATGAAATATTATACTACTTAATTAATGAAACTATAAGATATTTTTCTTTCAACATAGAAATTAAGGATTTCAAGAAAGATATTAAGATAAAATAGTGGTCAAGATAATTAAGGAGGATGGATAAAAAATTTTCAAAACCTAAATGTTATATTAAGATTTTTTTTAACTAAATATGTGTCTTGTAATAAACAGTCTAATCAAGATCAACATTCCAATAAAGATAAATTCCAAATATCTAAAAATAAATTAAAAATACCACTTTCGACAGTTTGAGATGCCGACCAAGGTGATCTTCATGGGATTTAACATTTGTGCTTCTTCTTCTTTTAATTCTCCCATGAATATGAGCTTTGGATAACTAAAATCTAAAAATACACTTGAATAAATTCATTAGAAATACTTAAGGTTTGTTATGATTAAATAAAGTATCATGGCTAGGCTTTAACAATAAAGCAATTGTAGCCTAGTGAGTCATAAATGTGTTGAATACAAAACAAATTTCGGTCCCAAATCTAATATTTAAAATAAGCTATAATGAATTTATATTTTGATAAATAAATTTCAACAAAAACTTATTATAAACATAGATGAAAAAAATAAAATTTAAGAAATTATGTTTAATGGATTTAAATGAAATAAATAAGAAGTCATAGTAAAAGAAAATCCTACAACTTCAAAACTAATTGAACATTATTATAAAGAATACGTTGTATGTTAAATTTTAATTTGTTCTAGATTGATCTTATAAAAAATATTGAAATTTTATATCAAATTTTAAATCAACATTAACGTAATATTTTTTTGGTAATAGTAATAAAAAAATTAACTAAATCAATTTGAAAGGGATGCATGAGTTCACCATTACATCATTTGAAGAAACTGTAATTTTAAAAAAAAATGTTTGACATAAAAAATTTTCAATAATCAATTCGTTGATAATTTAATAATATTTTAAGGTTATCAATAATTTATACTATTTACATTATGTCTATTTAGGTGACAACAAATAAAGGAGAGAAGAAAACTAAAAGAATAAGCATAAATTGTTAAGGGCACTAATCTAGTCATAGCATATATGTTGAGGAGCTTTTCTTTAATTATGACACATATTCTTTATATAAATAAGTTATATTTTAATTAATTTCATTAAAGGTTATTTATCATCAAAAAGGGTAAAATATTTGTATTGTTGAACCCTAGCAATGATGCTTTGTTTGATGATAATAAGCCTTAAGTACTTATACTGAATTTTGTTAAGCACATTTTAAAATTGTTGGTAGAAAATAGACATATTAAAGAAAGAATTAAACAAAAAAGGGTGAAGGTGTTGAACCCCATGAAGATCATAGTGAATAGATTAATAAACCATCAAAAATTGATTTTTAATTCAATTTGAGATATTTTAATTTTACTTTGATTAGAAGATTAAACTTCATTAAAATATTTGTTAAACACACTTAAAATGAATTAAAATTAATCTTATAATAACATTTTGATTATTTATATATTTTATCTATCATTCTCAATTAGTTTCACCATCATTTCATGTTAATAATATATTTGAAATCCATAATTAATATATTAAGAAAATATGTTCAAGTTTTATTAATGAATTAATAAGAAATTTAGTAACAATATAAAAAAAATAAGAAATAACTTGAAACCTAATTAGTGGAAGCAATATGCTTGAGCTAGTTGCTACAGGAAATGGAATGCTACTATAAACCATTATGATTCATGGAATCCAAGCCATGCATGGGTCACATGCATCAATCCCAAATAGGATATCACCTTTTTTGATTGAATCATCAATCCCACATCACTAAATCATAAATAATATAGTGATAGATGTGCAAGTCATAATCTCTCAAGTGAAGAAAGGGGAAGCAAAGACCAAATAAGTGAACCATTGACATAAGCAAACTTTTAAAAATGAAATATCCAAACTTGTTTTTGCTACGTGGGACTAAAACTCCACATATTTCATGCAACCTATTTTCAAATTAAGGCAGCAAACACAGCCACTCGATCACTACTTTTCTCAATCAAATCATTCTAATCTCCCATAGCTTTTTATATTCCCTGTTTATATCCTCCAGTTGATCGTGCCTTTTTGAGATTACACGATCCTTGTTTATTGCATATTTAGGAGCTAAATCTAGCTATCAAATCACAATTTAGATCTAATGTCCCATATCAATGTTATATTTCTAAAAAGCCTGGATTTAATAATAAAGTTGTGTGATCATGCTTCTTTTACAATTTAATGGTCATGGTTTACTCTGATAAAATGACTCTAGTGGAATTATGCTAGTGGAATGGTCATGTGGCTTTTTGGTAAATGTTTTCTTTAATATTTTCATAATAAAAAATTGTTAAGGCAAAATTGTAATGACTAAATAAAGTGTTTGGTATGTCTTATTAGTTGTCAGATGATGTCTATCAATAAGATGATTTTTTAACGAAGTTTAGAAAAATTTGTTGTGTGATCCAAAGAAATATTTTGTAGAAATTCTTATGTCATTAGCCTCTCATTCCCTTGAAACTCTTGAAATTCCATTCAATATCAAATCAACTAAGTTGGAATTTTTCTAGAACCTTAATTCATTTAATTGAGATAGTTTTTTCTCGTAATGATTTCAACATTCATAATTTGTTGATTGTAATGATTTTTATTTTATGTTGCCAAATATTTTTGTTATATTATCATTTTATTTCATTGTAAGGCCATAGTAGCTTATCTCGATTGTTTTGTTGTTAGGTCATAGTATCCGGTCTTGTTTGTTTCTTCGTTATGAAAGTTTAGCCTACTAAACCTTTTGTGAAAGGATTATATTGAGTTTTTATTTTTACCTTACTCTTGTCGATGGTGGATGTAGGCTTGTTTTATAAGTTGAAGCACCTCAAAATTGATTATGCATATTTCTTTATTATTGATGATTTTTTTATTACACGACCTTTAAAAAAATTAATTTTTTTTAAAATAAAAGTAGTAAACTTTTCCAAAACTCACTTTTAATTATTTGCTTGATCTTTTTAAAATGTACTTTGATTATTTGTTTGAAATAAAAGAAAGAAACAAAATACTAAACCACTCCACAATTGTTATTAGAACAAATTACCTTTTCTTGCAAGAAGAAATACTTCAAATCATGCATGCTTGAAATGGATTCTTTAGCAACTTTAAATTTTATTGATAAAGAATTGTTAGAATTAACTCAAACTCCATTTGATTTTCAAACTAAAAAAAATATATGAGGTATTTTTGCACATAAAATATTTCATGAAATGGTTGAAGGTAAAAAAACATGAAGTGCAACAAAATAATAGGGACATAAATATTTTACATTATGGTTGAATGCTACCTAATTTAATCAAATCATAAATTGAGGAATGACTTATGAAATTTGGATAAAGTTAGAGATAACATATGGTGGAGCCTGTTTAGTTGATGAAAATAAAATAAAGATGAAGATACATGGTTTTTCGAAATTTTGTTAAAATAAATTTCAAATTTTTGTTGCCAATTTTTTTTATTATTAAATGTTGTAATGTTATTTGAGCATATCCTAATGATCTTATTGAAAGTCATAATAGCCTGTCTCTTATGTTTGATTGTCACTAGAATTTAGTCTACTTATCATTTGGGAAAAGCCTTATATTAAGTGTTTATTTTTATTTAGTTTTGCTATGGGAAGGTATATTCTTTTTGTTAAGCCAAACCACTTAAAATTGATTCTATTTATTTTCATTTACTGCTAATTTTTATATTACAAAAGTTTTACAAAGCTTAATATTTTTAAAGAAACAGAAATTTGATTAAAAGCATTTTTATAGATTTGTTAAACCATATTAAAAATTACTTTAAATGTTTTCTTGAAGTACTTTTAAGAAACTAAAATTGTTATTCTGAGTAATTTAGCTCCTCTCTTTACTTTAACTAATATAATTCCTCTTTTTGTGAAATATTTTCTTTGATATTGTTATATAATTTATTAACTCTAAACCCTGTCTCATATGACCTCTACATCACTTTGATTTTTTTAAATTATATTGCTTGAACTTATCTCAATTTAACTTTCATATATATTTACCTTATATTAAAAAATAAATTTAAGTGCACACTTCTTATTTCCTTTTTGTAATTCTATCAAAATCTGGCCAATTTGAGAAGAAACAATAGTTAACAGACTCATTAGATTAGATTTATCCAACTAAATATTAATTTTCATTTTTAAAATCTTTTATTTTATATGGTTTTGGCACCTCTTATGTTATATTTTGACTTATACCTATTTGATTATGGAAGAACGTACTCTCAATCTGCTTTGTATCTTGGAATAAAAGTTTCTTATATAGTTTATCTCATTTCTATAAATCCTTTGCTTTAATTATTTTATGTTGCTATCAAGCTCTAATTCAACTATCGTGCAACTTTTACACTATTTTGATATTTTGACTTATTTATATTAAATTGAATCAAATTATCTCTCTTTACATTTATTATATGGCTATTTAATATGAAAATAATAATTGACTAGTATTAAAGATTATTTATTTTTGTAATTCATAGTCATTCTTATCGAGGTAAGATCTAGATGATACAAAATGTCATTGAATGCTTCAAGATGAGCTTTTCAATTAGATATTTTTCCATATGTTTAAATAATTTTCATTGTTTTGACACATTGATTAAAACATTTTAATTTGAACTTGGCCTAACAAATTTTTGTGCTACATTATGTCTCCTTACTTTCTCAAAATGAAACAACGCCATGAAATTTATCTCATTTCTACAAGTTTTTTCTTTTAATTTGTTTATGCCAACAATATGCGAATCAAAATCACATCAGAACTAAAATTTACATTACTTTCATTTCGTAATATTACATGATGATAATTTATATAATTTTTTATTTTTATTATATATTTACTAATATTAAAATATTAAAAAAATATTATTTATTCTTATTTGGGCTTTTAATTTGAAGTAATTGCCAAATAATATCTGTCTATATGAAATAAATGTGATTAAACTCACCTTGATATGCTTTATCCAAAAAAATATTTATTTCTATATTTAGGAATAGTTTTTTCACTATTTTGGTAGAATTTACAAAAAGTATTGAATCATTAGGGATTTGACATTTAAATATGTTACACTTAAACCTCTAAGAAACTTGGAATGGAAATATTTTACATAAATTATCTCATTTCTTCAAATGTTTTACTTAAAATTTTTTATATTAGTTAAAGTTATAGACCTTTTCTCATGTGACAATTACATCACTTTGATTTAGTAAAATCACGTTGCTTCAATTTAACTAATTTAACTTTATTATATGTTTACTTCACAAAAAAGTGATAATTTATTATTATTTATCTTTATTTATACTGATAATATGTATTAATTCTTAATAAAGTTTGATCATAATGAAACAAACACTATTGGCACCATCTCTACAAGCTCTATCCAATTAAATATTTATTTATATATTTTTAGATGCTTTACAAGACTTATCAATTTATGCCTGAATTACTTATTGATGAACATATAATCAGACTTCTTTGTGTAATGGAATTAAAATTTTTCATGCAATTTATTGCATTTCTTCAAACTTTTCTCTATTTGGTTATATTATTATGTCACTCAGTATCTCCCCTCGCATGACCTTTGCATCACTTTTGTTTTATACTATTACATTGCTTGAATGTATCTTATCTAAAATTTAATATATATTTAGTTAATACTAAAATAAAATTTTATTATTCTTTTCTCTTATTTAATTTTGCAATGACAAGTAATTAAAAACTAGTATTGAATTATATGGAAGAAACTTCATTATATTTGACTTGATATGCTTTATCCAATTGAATATACATATTTTTTATTTTTAAATGTTTTATTTTCTACGGATTTGGCACTTTTTAAGATATATATCAATTCATACTCATGTTGGCTACAAAGGATGTTACCCTCATTCTCCTTAGCTTCTTCAAATCCTTAACTTTTATTTGGATATATAATTTTAGAACTCTGATTCTCTTCTCGTGTGACCTTTACATTATCCTTGTTTAGTTATATTATATTATTTAAATTTACTTATTTCTAATTTAATATATATGCAAATATTAAAAAAATAAATTATTGAATTTCTATTTTTTACATTTAGAAATTCATAATAATTCCATTGGAGATTCGATCAACCTGATAATTTTTGCTCTCCTAATGAGATATTTTGATTCCAACATGATTTGATGATTGACGATGTTACACATGATTATCTTTCTCTGATGGAATGCAACTTTCTTATATAATTTATATAATTTTTTAAACTTTTTTTTACTTTGATTAGGTTATATTACTATGACCCTAAATCTCCTATCATGTGACCTTGAGAGTGTTTAATTTGTTCTTATTAAATTTATTCAATTTATCTCATTTTAGTTGTAATATTTATAAATAATTAATATCAACAAAATATTTTACAATTATTTATTATTATTTACTTTGTTTATTTGTACTAATATCAACTAAGATCTTATTGAGATGAGATAGATCTTAGTGGATCCTCTTCTAGCTTTTATAAATAGTTATTATTTATTATTATTTGTTTCTATAATTTGTAGTTTCATAATAATATAACAAAATTATATAAAAATATAAAAAGAAATAAAATAAATTAAATTAAATTAGGCAGAGCTTGTTTGATCAATGCAATGACACTTTGTTATGTTACTATAAACTATAACTCAAGTCTCAATTTATCATTACATTGGCTTTATTTAGTTGTATTATATTACTTTAATTTATTTAATTTTAAAATATTAAGTTATTATTTTGAGAGCTTATTTAAAAAGTTGCATTTCATTACTCTTCTAGAGCACCTTAACAAATTTAATATTCAATTTTTTATAATTTAGAAAATTTTTATTTCTAAGAATTCCAACTTTTTACAAGAGCTTCCTATTTGCACCAAATTTGAGGATCAAGAATGCTAAACTAGATCTTTTTATCGTATTGGAATGAAACTTTTACATACAATTTGTTTTATTAGTTTAAATATTTTGCTTTAATTTTGTTATGTTACTACAAATACTAACTCACTTCTCGCTTTACTTTTGCTTTGAATTGATTTTTTTTATATTTCATTGCTTTAGTTTTTCTAATTTCAACCTCGATACATATTTATTTAATAATAAAATAACAATTTTGTATTATTTATACATGTTTAATTTAGCAACATGTAGTTATTCCAAATGCGATCAGATAGAAACTGGTGAAATGTCATTGGTTTTGGCTCAACAAGCTCTTCCTAATTAAAACTTAATTTTTATTCTTTGTTTGTAGCAATTGGGCAATCTTTATAAGATATTTAAGATGTACATAATCTGGCAACTAAGAATTTATATGTGATCCCATTTCTATCCTAGGATATGCCTTTTTGGTTACATTTATCTAATTTATTCATTATTTTTCCTTCGATTTTGTTATATTACTATGTAGCTCGAAATCTAATTTAGCATGACATTCATAATACTTCAAGTTATATATTTTTTATTTTAAAATGTATTTACTTAAATCAAAGTAAAAATTAAATAATAAATTTGGCTCATTAACATTCGTAAATTGTAATAAATCCAAAGGAGGTGTTAGAGAGATGAAAAAATGTCAATGGACCTATCTCAATAAGCATTATCTAATTAAATATTTATTTTTATATTTTTAAATATTTTAATTTTATGCATTTGGGCATTTCTGATGAGAAGTCTTGATTCAAACAAGATTAGTTTATTATGGATGTTACACTTGATTTCCCTTGTATGTTGGAAAGCATCTTCCTCAAAACATTTATTCCATTTCTAATTTTTTTTTCTTTACATTAATATGCAACTCCAATACTCATGTCATTTGGCTTATACATCACATTTATTTTGTTATATAATGTTACTTTAATTTATCTTATTTCAACTTTTATATACATAATTTTAAAATAAAAATTTATTTTTACTTATCATTATAAATTTTAGTGATTTACAAAAAAACCATGCTAAGAAGGATCAAGATGCGACAATAGTCATTAAACATATCTTAATATGCTCTATTAAATGATACTATCTTTTTTAAATTTTAAAATTATTATTTCATAAGCTTTTCTCATACTCAATGAGCTATTTTTCTTGGCACATATTTTTGATATTGATGGTGTTGCACTTAATCTGTACAGCAACTTCAAACAAAGCTTTCATATATAATTCGTGTTATTTTTTTAAAATTGTTTGCTTTTATTTGGTTGCATTATTATTATGTAACTCTAAATCTTTTATCATACGAACATTACATTATGTTTTCTTCTTATATTACATTGTTTTGATTTAAGCAACATCAACTTTAATACATATTTCTTTATTTTTAGAAGAATTATTTATCATTATGTATACTTATTTGCTTTTGTAGTTTATTGTAATATAGAACTTTGTGTTTAAAGCAATACAAACCCTATTGGACACATTTGAATGTGCCATATCCAATTAAATATTTCTTTATATATAGTTTCAAATTTAATATTTGGGGTCATATGCATGTTTTATGTGACATTTCAATTTGTACATGATTTAATGATCAAGGGTGTTATAATCGATCCCTTTACGAGATATTATGATTCAAATGTGATATGTTGGAGAAGGATGTTACAAACTCCTTTGTATCTTAGAATACATCATTCCAATATAATTTATCTCATGTCTTCCAAATGTTTTGCTTTGCCATAGTCATGTTACTTTGTGACTCTAAATGTCGTCTTATCTCACTTTTGCATTGGTTTGACTTAGTTATATTACATTGCCTTAATTTAAAAATTTTATGACATTAATACATTTTTATTTAATATTAAAATAGAAATTAATTTTTTTTTATTATTTAAATTTTCTTTTTGTGGTAATTCCAAATGAGTATCGATAGAGATGAATCAAATGTCACTCAAGCTGCCTTGTCATGGTCTATCTGACTAAATATTAACTTTTGTTACTTAAATAAGTCATTTTGGTAGTTTTATTGTAATTTACATGATAGTTTTAATTGTACCTTATTTTCAAGAATGTTATACTTGATCTATTTGGTATTCTACAATACACCTGTCATGTAAATATATATCATTTCCTTAAATTTTCACCTTGACTATGTTTAATTATTGTGAAAATTTAAATCTTTAATATTGCAAATTTTACATCAAATTAAAAAAATAATAGTTTACTTTTATTGGTGATAATTCACCTTAATAATTTCTTGTCATTTTACAGTAGGTGTTGTCCTCACAAAAAAATCCTCGATGGACTTAGAGTGACAGCCTCTATTAACATAAATACTAGTTTTACTATTTCAAAAAATTTCATTATCTTTTATTTGGCATGCTTCATAGGATTTTAAATTCACACACTATTTAATGATGGGGGATGTTGAATTCCAGTACTTTGTATAATGGAATGTAACTTTCTTACATAATTTATACCTTTTTTCACACATTTCAATTTTATTTTTATTTAATATTATGCAACTGAAAAACCTCTCTCACATGTCATTGACATTTAATTATTTTTGATATATTACAAGGCTATGGCTTTTGCATGCTTGATGAGAAATTTATTTTGTCGATAACTTGAGAATATATTATGTTACCCACAAACTCCTTAGTATCTTGGAATGCAACTTTTCCAAAAAAAATATCTCATTAACTCTTATTTTATTGCTTTGAATTCGTAATATTACAACAAAACACTAATTCTCCAATCGTTTAGACGTTACATCAATTTGATTTACTCATATTATATTTATTTAGTTTATCTCATTTTATCTTTAATATATTTATTTAATTTTAAAATAATACGTTATTACTATTATTCATATATAGTATTGAAATTCATTCCACTTTTGCTACATATCAATGTATTCTATCCAAAACATTTCTAATTTTTATAATTTTAGATTTTCTAAATTTTGCATGATTTACTAGACATTTTTAGGTAATACGAATTTGTTTATAAAGGATATTACATTAGATATTTTTAGTGTTATAGAATGAAATTTTCCTATGAAATTTATCTAATTTCATCAAATATCTTATCTTTGAATTTATTATATTACTATTTAACTCTAATTCTATTCTCATGTGACTTTTATAGTACTCACGTTCAGTTATATTGTAATGTTTTAATTTATCTTATTTCATCTTTAACATGTATTTCTCTTTTATTTAAATAATATTTTACTTTTTTCTTATTTAATTTTTAAATTAGTGCTAATGCCAAATAGGGTACGATCGATAAAAAACAAATGTCATTGGATTACAATCAATGGGTTTTTCGTAATTATATATTCATTTCAATGATTTTCAATATTTTATTTCGTAAGATTTTGAAAATTTTTTTTAGATATTTTGATTTGTACTTGAATTTTTGCATGAGGATGCTACAACTAATCCCCTACATATCTTGTACTATAATGTTCCTAAACATCCTATCAAATTTGTTTAATGTTTTTGTTTTGTTTGGTTGTATTAAAATGTATCTTGGAATCTCCACTAATGTGCCTTCTACATTGCTAAGATTTGGTTAAATTATATTTCTTCAATTGTCATCATCCTAGTTTTACTATATATTTATTTAACCACAAAATAATACTTTTTTATACATTTTTGCTTTGATAACTCGCAACATATAGAAAAGAGTTCCAATAAAAATGAGAAAATTATTTTTAGACCAATCTTTACAAACTCTGTCTAATTAAATATTAATTTTTATCATTTTAAATATTGTAATTACCAAGATTTTTAAATTTGAAGGAAAAATTTCATATTGTATTTTATTTCAGAAATGCTACACTCCATCACCTTGTTCTCTTGTAGATCAATTTTCTCTTATAATTTATAATATTTCTTCAACTCTTTTGCTTTTATTTGGTTGTATTGCTAAGAAACTCTAATCCACTTCTTATGTAAACTTTACATCATTTTGATTTGGTTAAATTACACTATTTTAATTTATCTCTTTTATGCTTTAATACTTTTTGATTTGATATAATAGTAATAATTTTTTTATATTTCATGATAATCCCAAATGAGGTCAAATCTAGTCAATACTAATGTCTTTGAACTAATCTTGTTGACCTCCATCTACTTAAATATTCATTTCAATATTTTTAAAAATGTTAGTTTTTAAGATTTTAGCACAATTTACTAAATATTTTTTATTCGTGCCTAATTTAACTTTTGAGGATGTTACCCTTGATCTCTTTAGTCTCATAGGGTGCAACTTTTTTGCAACATATTTTTAACTTGAAATATTTTTCTTTGATATTGTTATATTACTGTATAATTTTTAATCTCCTCTCTTATGATCATTACATTATTTTTTTTGTTATATTATAATACTACAATTTACTTGTTATTAAAAAATTAATTTATTATTAGTTGCATATATTCACCTTTCTAATTCCTTATTATTTTAAATGACATCCAATCGATATAAAAAAGACATCGGTGGACTCATCTAGATCAGCAGCATCTAACTAAATAATCATTTTTATGTCTTTAAATATTCTTTTAAGGTTATGAGCATGATTTACAATCTATTTTTGTTCTTAATTTATTTAATAATCACTAATGTTATAATTAATCACTTTACTAACATGTAATTTAATTTTTCATTAAAATTTCTTCTTTTGAAGAATTTGTTACTTTGTATTTAGTATATTACTATCAAATTATAGTCTTTTATCCTTTAACATTTGGATTATTTTTATTTTGTTATATTATATTACTTCAAATTATTTTTTTTACCATAATATATACATTCTAATTGTTAAAATAATAATTTTTTTTATGCATATTTATTTTTGTAATTTGATTTAATTTGAAAAGAGGTATGATTGATATGAAAAGAAGGCTATTAAACTCATCTCAATGTGTTTCGTCCATTTTAATATACATTTCTATAATTTTAAATATTCTTATTTGTAATATTTTTTAATGTTTTTTTTTATATTTTTATTCATTCTTTATTTGAAGAAGAAGAAAATGCACACTATCACTTTAATATCATGGAATTTAACTTTTTAATGCCCTTTATTTCAATTTCTTCAAATTTTTTATTATCATTTTGTTATATGATAGTAAACTCTAATTCTAGTTTGGAGTTAACTTTTCATCACTTCGATTTTGTTATATTGTAGTACTAAAATTATTCTCATATAAACTTTAACGTTTATTTACTTAACATTCAAATAATGATTCCTTATTATTTATGCTCATTTTTGTTGGTACTTAATCATAATTCTAAATGAGGTTTGATCAAGCCATAATAGATGACAATTTAATTGCCTTGATACGAACTATCCAATTAAATAATACTTTTTATATTTTTGAACATTTTATTTGCTAAAGTTTTGGCGTGCTTTGTGAGAAAGTTTAACTAGTACTTGATTTGGCATTCAAGCATGTCACGTTAAGTATTTTTTAGCATCTTGGAGTAAAACTTTCCTATAAAAATTATGTTATTTCTTTAAATTATTCATTTTGATTTAGTAATGTTATGATCTAAATCTAAATCTCCTCCTATGTGACCTTTAAACCACTTTGATTTGCCAAAATCAATTTATATATTTCTAGATTTAATTAATTTCTACTTAATATTAAAATAATAATTTATTATTAACTAAACTTATTTAATACAATAAATCAAAATAATATAAACCATGACCAATTGAGATGAAATAAACATTCTTAGACTTTGTCAAAATGAGCTTCATATTTTAAGAATTAAATTCTATATTAATTTTTTTTTATTTTTGGGAAATTATTTTTCAGAAACCTTCATTCTTACATCATTTGATAATTAATGATGTTTTACTGTACCACCTTAGTATCTCAAATTGTAACACTCTCAAACAAATTTCTCATTTTTCTAAATGTCTTGCTCTTATTTCATCATATTACTATGAAACTCTAATTTTCCTATCATAGAACCTTTACCTTCTTTAACATTGCTTATATTACATAATGTTAATTTATCACACTTCAACTTTAACATATATTCACTTAATATCAAAATAGCAATAATTTATTATTTTTTATCGTTTTGATTAGCAACCAAAAATGATTCAATCAAATAAAAAATTTCATTAGACTCATCTTAATGACCTCTATTAAACTTAATATTACTTTTTTATGTTTACAAATCACTTGTTTTTAGGTTCAATGGAATTTGTATAGAGGATTTTGATTCATAACTTATTTTATGATCAAGGTTGTTACCCATGTTCTTTTAAGTACCATGGAATTCAACATTTTGAAAAACCTTAATTTAATTTGTTAACAATTTTTATTTTTATTTGGTACATTACTATGAAGTTTTCAATCTCCTCTTGAATGATCTTTATATCACATTCATTTAGTTATATAATATTGTTTAGAATGATCTTTACTTAACTTTAATATTTATTTATTTAACATCAAAATAATTATATATTTTCATTTCAGTTTGTTTACATTCGTAATTGACCATAATTCTAACCCTACTCTAATCAAGATGAAATAAAATTTATCAACCACATTTATTGGATTAAATATTTAAATTTTTATTTTTAAAGATTTTATTTTCAATTGTTTTGCAAAACTTGACAAGAAATTTTGATGCAAACTTGATTTGATGATTAATGATGTTATATTCAACAAACTTTATCAAATTAAATATTTATTGCTATATTTTTGAATATTCTACTTTCTATAGTTTTTGCAAGCTTCACTCCCCATTTCAATTTGTACCTAATTTGATCAACAATGATGCGAAGTCCATCTTCTCACTATCTTGGAATATAGTTTTCTCCAATAATTTACCACTTCTCTTTAAATTTTTAGTGTTGATTTGGTTGAACATTAAGAGACTCTAATTCTCTTCTCCTATAACAATCACATCATTTTTGATTTAGTTATATTACATTTCATGTATTTTATAAATTTATTTAACATTAAAATAACAATTTATTTTATTTATTTTAGTTGTTCATAACAATTCAAAAGGTTTTTATTTATGCTACTTTTCATTCAAACTTTGTTGTACAATTTAAATCTTTCAAACAAATTTCTTCAAATTTTTAACTTTGATGGAGTTATTTATTAATAAACTCTAATTCTCTGATCATGTGACATTTATATTACAATTATTTAGGTACATTATGCTGCCTTAGTCTATCTTATTTTTATATTTAGTATTTTTTAATTATTAAAATATAAGCATTTTATTATTTGCATTTTATTACTTCTCTAATTTAGAGTAAATAAAAAAGAGTAAAATCAAGACAAAAGAAATGTTATTGGGCTTGTCTCAATGTTCCCAATCAAATTAAAAGGTTATTTACAAATTTTTAAATTTTCAATCTTTTTCAGTTTTTCAAGTTGTACTAGATATTTTTGTTAATATCTTTTTTAATGATTGAAATATTTCTACTAACACAATAGTTCTATCATTACTAATGACCATTGTGTTTTTTTTTTATTTTTTGTTTTATTTTGTATTTTTTGTATAGACTTTGTCATATATTTTGATTCATACCTTATTTGATGAATAGGAAAGTTACATAAATTTTTTTATCATATAAAAATAACATATTCACATAATATTGTCTCATTTCTTCAAAGATTTTGCTTTAAATAACTTTCATCACTATGTAACTCCAAATCTTCTCTCACAAGAATTAAATACATCACTTTTATGTTTTTATATTTCATTTCATAATGTATATTTACTTAATATTAAAATAATAATCTATAATCATTTTAACATATCTACCTTTGTGAATTTCAATAATTCTGAATGAGATCTCATCAAGATGAGATAAAAGCTCTTTCACACAACTCATTTAGCACATTTTTATTAAATTTTTAAATCTATAACTTTAAATATTTTATATTAAAGGTTTTTGTCTTTCTTTATTAAACATTTCGGTTTATACTTCATTTCGTAATCGAGAATGTTAAATTTGATTTTGTTAGAATTCTAGAATGGATATCGTCTTGTATAAGTTATCATTCTTTTCTCAAAACTTTCTCTTTTATTTGTTTATATCACTATGTAATTATAAATCTCCGCTTGTGTGACCTTTACATCACTTCAATTAATGTCGTTTTGTGTTTAATATGAATTTTTTTAATATTAAAGTAGTAATTTATCATAATTTATGATAATTTATTTTTGTATTTCATACTAATTTGAAATGTGGTTCGACTAAGATAAAAAAAACCATATTTAACTTTACTCAATAGCTCTATAAACATAATAATTTTTTAAAATTTTTAAAATATCTATTTTCTAAACTTTTTCGTGCATTATAATTCATTCCAAATGATACTTGATTTGATGATCAATGATGTTACATTTGACCATCTTACCTTTTTGGAGTATGACTTTCCATTAATATTTTTCTTATTTCTTTAATATTTTTTCTTTGATTATATTATATTTTTATGAAAGTACAAAACTTCTCCCATAAAATCTTTACAATACTTTTTTTTTATTTTATCACATTACATGAACTTATCTCATCTCAACTTAATTATACATATACTAAATATTTAAATAATAATTTACTATTATCTATTCCTATTTATTTTAACAATTTAGAGTAATTTTGAATGAGGATTGGTTGAGATGAAGCAAGTGCATATGAGTCATCCTAAAGGGCAATATGGAATTAAATATTGATTTCTATAATTTCAAATATCATATTTTCAAAGATTTTTGTACATTTCAAGAGAGATTTTGATTCATAATATATTTTGATTATCAAGAATGTTACACTCAATCTAATTACTACCTCGTAGTAAAAATTTCAAAAATAATTTATCTTATTTTAATAAACTATCACTTATTTTGTTATTTTGCAACATAACATGATATCTCCTCTCATTTCACGTTTGTAATACTTTCAAGTTCTTATAATATAATAATTTAATATATTATAATTAAATATTAATAAATATTTACTTAATATTAAAATAATAATTTGTTATATTTTTTTTTATCTAGTTTTCTAATTCATAATAATTCTAAACTAGGTCTGATCGTGATGATATAAATGTCATTAGACTTATCTTGATGAGTTCTATTGAGTTTAAAAAATCTATTTTCAAATTTAGAGATATTTAATTTACCATCATTTTCACATACTTTGTGGGAACTTTCAATTCATATCCTTTTTAAAAGTCGATTATTTTACACTCGATATTTTTAATATTTTTGAAAAAAATACTTTTCCATATAATTTATCTCATTTTTACAAATTTTAATTTATTATTTTATTATATTACAACATATCTCCAATGTTATCCATGTGTGACCAGTACATCACTTTTTCTTCATTTATTACATTACTTCAACTTATATCATTTAAGCTTCAATAAATATAAATTAATTTTTATAAAAATTTTTTAATTTCCTTATTTACTTGGGTAACTCATAGTAATTCAAAAAGTGGTCCGATAGTGTTGCAAAATAGTCAACAAACTCTTCTAGTTGTGATAAAACAAATAAAATTTAGATTTCCTTATCTATAAAAATTTTAAGCTTTTCTTATATCACATGTTATGCAAGACATTTGGAATTATACCATCTCTAATTATTAAAGATTTTATGAACAATATCATTAGTATGCAGGAATACAACTTTCATAAAATTTTTTGTTCTTATCTTGGTTTATTACGATATAGCTTACGATCGCTTCTCTTATGACATTTACAGTTTTTTTATTTTGGTAATCTAAATTTTCTTCAATATATTTAATTTTGACTTTCAAATAATAATTTATTTAAAATAAGAATAAAATTGAATTTTTATTTATGCTTATTTACTTTGGTAATTTGAAATAATTCCAAGCATGGTCGGATCTAAGGAAAAGAGAAGTCATTAAGCTCATGAAATGTAGTTTTAGGACACATTTCAATTTATTCATGATTTGATGATTGAGGATGTTACTTATGATGTACTTAGTTTCTTTAAATAAAATTTTCTTGTACAATTTTTCTTATTTTTTCAAATATTTCTCCTTGATTTTTTTTATTTTACTTTGTAGTAGACATGATTTACGAGACATTTCAATTTGTTCTTTTTTAGATGATAGGTGATGTTATACTCCATCTCCTTAGGTTTTTGGAAAGTAACTCTCTATTACAATTTGTCGCTTTTCTTAAATTTTTTGCATTTCTTTAGTTATACTGTTATGAAATCTTAAATGTTCTCTCGTTTGAACATTTACATTAAATTTATTTTATATATATTACATTGCTTATATTTATCTTATTTCATCTTTAATACATATTTTTAATATTAAAACAATAAGTTTTTATTTATGGTTATTTACTTCAAAATTTCACTAAAATTCAACATCAGATTCGATTCAGTTAGAGCAAACATTGTTGGACATAATTGTATATGCATTATCCAATGAAATATTCAAACTTATATTTTTAAATATTTTTTATTTTTAGGGTTTTTGCATTCTTTATGAGACATTTTCATTCATTTCTTATTTGTTGAATGATGATGTAACGCTTGAACTCTTCAGTATTTGAGAGTGCAAGTTTCATAGATAATTAGTGTGATTTCCACAAAGTTTTTGCTTTTATTTTGTTATATTATTATGCAAATATAAAACGTTTATCATTTACTTGCCTTTGATTTTTTTATTTTATATTTGTTTTATTTGTCGTATTTGAGCTTTAATATATATTTACTTAATATTATGTAATAAGTTATTGTTAATTATTTTTATTTACTTTTATAATTTGCAAAAATTTGAAAATAAGACTAATGGACATGAAGTTTCCTTCAATGGAAAAAAAACTTAATGAGCTCTATGTAATTAAATATTCTTTCTAATATTTTTAATATTTTAATTTCTTAGATTCTTGAATGCTTTAAGGTGTATTTTAATGTTTTTTTAATATATTAATTTCGTTCTTATTTTTTCTTTACTGTACTTACATTACATTAATATAATTTCTCTTGTTATAGTTTTATTATATATATATTTATTTACTTAACATTAAAAATATAATTTTATTTTTTTTATGTTTATTTATTTGTATAATTCATAATAATTTCAAATGAGATCTAATCAAGATGACAAAAAAAAATCATTAAACTTATATTGACTAGGTCTATCAAATTAATTGTTCACTTTTACATTTTGAAATATTATTTTTTTTGGGATTAACATTCTCTATTAGACATTTTGATTCATAATATTTTTTTGATTGAGGATGTTATCAAAAATCTCTTTAGTATCTCAGAATGTAACTTTCTTATATAATTTATCTTATTTTTTGAAAAAGTTTTCTTTGATTTAGTTATGTTATTATGTAGAGGGACATTTAATTTGCACTAATTCTTTGATAATATGCCACATAATTTTATCTCATTAAAACTTTGTCATATTTTTTTTTACATTACAATTATAGTTTATTATTTTTAATTTTATATTTAATTTTGTAATTAGTAATATTTCAAAATAAGGTCCAACCAAGGCAAAAGAAATGTTGATGACTTATCTCAACAAGAATTATAAAATAAAAAAATTCATTTTTTTTATTTCTAGATATTCATTGTTTTACATTTTTTTAAGAAATTATGACAACTACCTTTTTTAACGATCAAAGATATTACCGTAGATTTTGTTTAACATCTTGAAATGTTATTTTGATATATAATTTATCAAATTTCTTATAAGTTTGCCTCATTCTTATCTAAATTACTTTGTAACTCTAAACCTCTCATATTTAAGCATTACATCACATTGATTTTATCAAATTACATTCCCTAATTAATCTGACTTTTTACTTAATGTTTATTTAACATAAAAATAAGAATTTTGTACTATATCAGAGCTTTTTCATTAGTAATTCATATTAATTTCAAATGTGGATAGATCGTGAAAAAATAAACATCGTTGGTCACATCTTAACTCGTCTATCTAATTAAATTTATAATCTTTAATTTTCAACTTTTTTTCCTAAGAAATGAACTTATTTATCACACATTCTAATTTGCCTCCAATTTGATATCCAATAATGTTATATTAAATATTCTTTGTGTCTTGAAATGCATATTTTCCATGAATTTATTTCAAAGTTTTTACAATGATTTTATTAAATTACTACGTTACTTTAAATCTATTCGCTTGTCACAATTACAAACTTTTGATTTTTTTTGTATTGCATTGCTTGAATTTATCTTATTTTTACTTTAAAAAATAATTACTTAACATTAGAATAGTAATTTAATTTTTTAAATTTGATGTCTATCAGTAAACTATTTTAACTTCGAAGGAGATCTGATGTAGATGAAAGAAAAATCATTGGACTGATGTTGATGAGATCTATTCAATTAAATATTCATTGCTATATTTCTTAAATTTTTTATTTTACAGTGTTAGTTTGTGTTGCATGAAATTTCATTTCAAACTTGACTTGTTGATTATGTTAGACTTAAACTCCTTTCTATCTTGAAATGCAAGCTTCTAACAAACTTTATCTCATTTCTTTGGCTTTTTTACTTTAATATTGTTATAATACTACATAACTCTATATCTCATCTCCTTTGACCTTTACATGTCTTTTATTTTTGTTATATTACATCACTTTAATTTATCATATTTCAATTGTAATATATGTTTACTTACTAAGAAAATAATACTTTGTTGTTATTTGTTCATATTTCCTTTGACTTTTTGAAGTAGTTTTAGACAAGTTAGAAATGTCTTTAGAATAGACTCCATGAGGTCTATCAAATTAAATATATATTTTTATATTTTGTAAATATTATATTTTTAAGGCATTCGTATGCTTTACTAGACTTTTTCATTTATACCTTATTAAACGATAGAGGTGTGACTCTCAACCTCTTTATTATATTGGAATACGATGTTCATGTACAATTTAACTCATTTCTTCAAAATGTTTCCCATAATGACCTTATACTAATTACCAAGTAACTTTAGATCATCTCTTATGTGTCCTTTACATTGCTTCAATTTTTTATAATACATTGTTTAAATTTATCATATTTTTTTATTATACATTTAATTTATAATAAATTAATCAATTATTTTTAAGTTTTGCATATCTTTTTTAATAACTTGTAGTCGTTCTAAAAGTTGTCTAATCCTGATGAATTAAATGATGTCACAATCATTGCAATAAACTCTATCAAATTAAATATTTAATTTTATAATTTTAAATTTTTTAGATTTTAGAATTTTTGGCATTCTTCAAGAGGTATTTAGATTTCTTCATATTTTTATGATCAAGGAGTTTTACTCGAGGTCCTCAATATCTTGAAATATAACTTTGTCATTTGATTTATCACATTTCTTAAAATTATTTACACTTATTTTTTTATAGTACAAGGTAACACTAAAATTTTCTCATGTCAACCTCATATCACATTGGTTTTCTTATATTACATTTCTTTAATTTATGCATTTTTAGCTTTAATATATAGTTAATATTAAAATAATCATTTGTGATTATTATTTTTATTTATTTTTCTAATTAATGGTAATTCCAAATGATGTCTATTTTAGACGAAAATAATGAAGGTATATGCAGCTTGATTAGCTCTATCGAATTAAATATTTACTTTTATATTTCTATATATTTTACTTTTAAAGATAGAGCACATTTTGTAAGTTATTATGATTAATTTCTTATTTTTGTAGTGTTGATGTTGCACTCAATATTCTTCGTTCTTTGAATGTATGTTTCCCATAAAATGTATTCATTTCAACAAATAATTTCTTTAATTTAGTTGTCTTTGATCTCCAAATGTCTTTTTGTGCAACCTTTACATCACTTTGATTTTTTAATATTACATTGCTTAAAATTTTCCCAATTAAGCTTTAACATATATTTGCTTAATACAAAGGAAATAGTTGTTACTATTTATTTAGTATCATTGTATATAACTCTACGACATAATTTATTTTATTTTTTTCAAATTTTTTGCTTTGACATTGTTTTTCTATTTTGTAACTCTAAATCTTTTCTCCTATGGCCTATAAGCCTAATTTATATGCATAGATTAAATTTCTTTAATTTATCTTTTTTTAGCTTTAATATATACTTATATTACATTAAAATATTATGTTTTTTGCTATTAATGTTTTTTATGATGAGAAGAGTTATATCTAATTACAGATATATTTTTAATATTTTTAGATATTTTATTTTCTTATGTTATTGTACCTTTTATGTTACATGTTTTTCGAGGATTAAGAAAGTTACACTCGATCCCCATAATATCATAGAATGCAACATTTTTGTGTAATTTATCTTACGTATTCAAAAGTTTTAATTTTGTTTGGCTAAAGCTATCAACTCTAAAAGTCACCTTTAGCAACCCTTATGTTTACTAAGCTATATTTCAATTCTCTAATTTGTCACATTTCTATTGTGCTATGTATTTAATTATTGTTAAAATGTTAATGTATCATTATTGTAGTTATTTACTTTAGAATTTCATATATTTCCAAACAATACCATAATAAGATGATACATATGTGGTTTGACTCATCTCTATGAGCTCTATATATTAAATATTCACTTTTATATTTTTATATTATATATTTTCTATTATTCTACAGTTTTACAAGATATTTTTATTTATATATAACTTCAAGATTGATGTTATTATAGTTTATTTCCTTAGCAGCTACTGCTTGCAATACAAAGTTTTTCATATAATTTGTTTCATTTGTTCAAATTTTTTGTTCAGTTTGTTGTGTTAATTTGTGACTCAAATTTTAATTTCATTTGAAATTTTCATCACCTTGATTTGTTTACAACACATATCTTCAATTTATCTCATTATTTTTGTAATATATATAATTACAAGTTATTAAAAAAAATGCTATGATTATTTATGACCATTAATTTTTGTAATTCACAGTAAATAAAAATGAGAGTTTATTAAGATGAACAAAAATTCATTAGACTTGCCTTAACAGCTTGATTGAATTAAACATTCATTTTTTAGTGAGCTTTAGCTAACACTTTAATTTGCACTTATTTTTGTGAGGAAGGATGTTACACTCAATTTCTAGTGTCATGGAATGCCAATTTTCTCAACAATTTATATCATTTTTGCAAAAAAAAATTAACTTTTTGGTACCTTTACATTGCCTTTGTTTTATTATATTTCATTATGTTAATTTATCATATTATAGTTTTAACACATTTTATTAAATATTCAAATATTATTTTATTATTATTTTTTCTAATTTAATATTTTTAATTAACAATTCCAACCAAGGTTAGATTGGTATGAAATAAATATCATTGAATTCCTTATGATAAGCTCTACTAAATTAAGTTTTAATTATATATTTTAAAAAATATTTGTTTTTTATTTTGCCATGATTTCAAAGATATTTTTATGTATACATAATTTTATGATGTATAATATTGCATTTTGCTTCCTTAGTATATTGAAATACCAACTTTTTATACAATTTATATCATTTATGTTTTAATATTCATTTCTTTAATATTAAAATAATTATTTTATATAATTGATTTTCTTACTTTGGTAAAATCATGTTTATTCAAAACAATTTCTACTCAGGATGAAGAAAAATGTCATTGCACTCACCTCGTCGAGCTCTATTCATTCAAATATAATTTTTTTACTTTTTGAAATATTATTTCTATCATTACGGTAAGGTTATAATAATTTTAATTGACAGCCAATTGAATAATTGAGGTTGTTATATTTTTTCTTCATACAATCTTAGAATGCAATGTTGTCTTATAATCTATCTCATTTGTTTAAATTATTACATTGATTTAGATGTTTTTCGATGTAAATCTTTGTCTCCTCTCATGAGTTGAGATTATTATGATTTTGTTGAACTAATTTTCCATTGTTCATGTTGTTTTAATTTTAATATAAATCTATGTGATATTTATATTTTATTTTATCATTGCTTGTGTTAATTTAAAATAGTAATTTTTAATAATTCTAAAAAAGTATTATTATTTATGCTTATTTGTTTTGTAAGAAGCTATAATTCAATAAAGGTTTGTTTGAGATGAATCAAACTTCATTGGACCTGTGTTTGCAAGTTTCATCAATTTAAAAAAATATTTATTTAATATTAAATAGTATTTTTTGTTATTTGTTTCTTATTTATTTTTGTCATTCTTAAAACTCCAAATGAGATTTTATCAAGATTAAATGAACATCATTGAACTCAACTTGGTGAGACTTATCCAATTGAATATTTTTTTTATATTTTTTAAAATTTAATTTTCAATCAACTTTTCACTTTTTATGAAACCATTTGATTTCTACTTAATTTTACAATCGAGGGTTTCAAAGGTGATCTCATTCATTTCTTTATTGTAGCTTTCCTAAATCTTTTCTCATGAGACCTATTCATTGCTTTGATTTAATTATATTAGATTTCTTCGATTCATCTCATTTCAACTTTAATATGCATTCACTTAAAAATAAAATAATAAATATAAATGTTTTATGCTAAATTATAATAATAAATTTTAGAATTCTGAATCTAGTGTGATTGAGACTAAATAAGAATTGTAGGACTTGCCTTCAAGAGCTCAATCCATCTAAACATTCATTTTACAATTCAAAGAATTTTATTTTCAATTACCATTGCATTTTTTGAATAAAAATTTTATTTGTACCAAATTGGAAAGTCAATAATGTTACGCTGATCTCAATGGAATGCCATTTTCCAGCATAATTTTTTTCATTTTTTCAAATTTTTTGTTATTTAGTTATATTTTTATGTAATGTTAAACATCCTCTCACAAGACCTTGCATCAATTTGGTAATTCTGTGTAATTCTATGCAACCTAAATTTCTTCTAAAAATTTCATTTTAACTTTACAGTAAAATAATAATTTAGTAATACTTATTTACATTTTTTTTGAAAATTAATCGAAATTCAAAATAAGAACAGATCGAAATCAAGAAAATGTTATTAGATTTATCTAGATGATATCTTTTTAATTAAATATTCTAAGAAAAATCTTTAAAAATGTTATTTTCAATAGCTTTGGCACACCTTATAATGTAGTTCCAATATTACGAGATTTGATGATTATGAGTGTGACATTTGACCTGCTTAGTTTCTTGGAATTCAACTTCCCCATAAACTTTAGCTTATTTGTTCAAATATTTTTTTTTCATTTTGATATATTATATGAAACACTAATTCTCTTATCATTTGGCCTTTACAAAGTCTATATTTTGATATAGTGCATTGCTTGAATTTAAATATTTTTAGCTTTAATGTCTATTTAGAAAATATTGAAGTAATTATTTCTTATTATTTATGCAAATTTATATTAGTGATTCTTGATACTTAAAGTTTCTTTGATTTGGTTATATTATAGTGCTTCAATATATCTCATTTTATCTTTAATATATGTTAACTTTTTATCAAAACATTAATCTATTATTATTCTATTAATTTAGTTTTTGGAATTTTTAATAGTTTGAAATGGGATCAAATAAAAATGAAGATAACTTTAAGGGACTCAACTCAATAAGCAATGTCATACAAAATGCTCTTTTTATTTTTTTTTTTAAAATTATTTTTAAAGGTTTTTAAAATTTTAATAGATATTTTGATTTATACCAAATTAGACTATTGTGAATGTTGCATTTGATCACTTTAGTAAAATAGAAATGAATTATTTCTTGTAATTTATCTCATTTATAAAAAAATTGGACTTTTACTTGGTCATATTAAAATGAAGCTCTAATCCTTTGTAATGTAACTTTACATGACAATAAATCTGTGATGCTACATTCTTTCAATTTAAATTATTTTATTTTTTCTTTATGTTTACTTGATATTGAAATTATAGCTTCTCATTATCCATGCGTTGTTGCCTTAGTTATTTGAAGTATTCCAATTGAGGTACGAAGTACAAGAAACCAGTGAAGTTAAACTCAAGTTATGGAGTGCTTTCTACATAGAAATCCTTTTCTATTGTTTTAAATAGTTTACTTTTCATGATTTTGGGATGCTTTAAGAGAAATTTTAAATCACACAAAACTTGCGCATCAAGGATGCTACACTCAATCTCCTTTATGTCTTAAATTGTAACTTTGCCACAAAATTTATGTTATTTTTTTAAAACTTTCTTTTTGATTTGGAAATATTACTAGGAAACTTTAAATCTCCTCTCATGTGACCTTTCCATATTTTTTAAATTGTTATATTTCATAGCTTCAACTAATCAGATTTTATCTATAACATATATTCATTTTGTCTAAAGTAATAATGTGTTATTATTTTACTTATTTTCTTCTGTAATTGGAAATAATTTAAAATGAGATTTGATCTAGATTAAAAAAATATTGTTAAAAACATTTCAATTTGCTTTATCAAAAGAAATATTCCTTTCTATATTTTTTAAAATCTTTTTTATAGTTTAGAGTTTTTGCTCATTTTATGAGATTTTTTATTTGTACTTAATTTGACGATTAAATATTTTAGACTCAATTTGCTTTGTATATTGGGAAGAAATTTTCTTTTATAATTTATTCAATAAATTAAAATTTCTTCCTTTAATTTGGCATTAATATTTTGAAACACTAATTCTTCCCCTATGTCATCTTTACATTTTTATATTAATTTATATTAAATTGCTTCAACTTATCAATCAATCGTTAAGTTTAATTTAAATTTTTTTCAATAATAATTTATTATTACTTACATTTATTTATTTTGATAATTAATGATAATTTCTCTCAGTTCTAATCTAGAAGAAACATACATCATTGAGCATAACTTGATGAGTTCTATTGAATTAAATATTTATTAATACATTTTTAAACATTATTTTTTTTATTTTTACAAATTTTGCAAGATATTTAGATTTGTACCTGATGTAGTGGTTATAGAAGCTACAATTATCTCCTTAGTATCTTAGCATGAACCTTTCTCGCAGAATTCATCTAATGTTGCAAATATTTTCCATTGATGTTATATTTTAATTTAACTCAAAATCTAATCTTATGTGACCTTTAGATTGCTTTGATTTAGTTATGTTTAATTTCTTTAATTTATCTCATTTCAACATTATTATAAATTAACTTAATCTTAAAATAACAATTTATTATTTTTTATGATTATTTATTTTTGTAATTAGTAGCTAATATTAAAGATGTCGCCTCAAGGTGAAACAAATGCCACTGGACTCATCAAGATGAGATCTATCCAATAAACTATTCCTTTGTAGTTTATTAAATATTTTAGCTTCTATGATTTTTGTTGGCTTTTTGAGAAATATTCATTTTTTATAATTGATGATGTCAATCTCAACCTCTATGGTGCCTTCAAATGTGGGTGCCTCGTATAATTTAACACTTTTGTTCAAATTTTTAGCTCAGGTTTAGTTATATTACAATGAAACTATATGTTTCCTCCGACAAGTCTCTTACGTCATTTTTAATTTGTCATATAAAAAGTCTTCAATTTGTCTCATTTTATTACTTATGCTTATTAAATTTTATAATTTATAGTAATTCGAAACATTCTCTGTATGAGATGAATTGAATGCTTTTGAAGTCGCCTTAATAAGCCCTACCCATTTAAATATTAATTTCTATTCATTTAAATTTTTTAGTATTTGCAAGTTTAAGTTGATATTTTGATTTGTACCTAATTCAATGATTGAGGATATAGACTAGCATTATAAAAAGATGGAGGGGATGAAGACATTTAATTGCAAAATTGCATGGATGTGTGGAATTGAAGTTTTTCTTTAGCAATGCAAAATTTAGTTAGGATATTATTGTGTTGTTAAACCTTTTAGGTGATAGCAATAGTTAGCTTATTCAAGGTTGGGTGCCACCTAGTTTTCTCAGGAGACCTACACGACTGCATCCCAACAGTACATTATTAAAGATTTATGGATGTCAGATTGACGACCCAATTCAAAATGACTACAAGTTATTTTTTATGTTTCATATTATTATTATATTTAATAATAATTAATTAATGCATTTACGACATATTTTTTGCGACATACGAAAGAAGGATTTCAAAGATATTATAAACATAAAATGATGGTCAAGGTAATCAAAAAGGATGCTTCAAACATATGATAGAACTAAAATCATTCTAAGATTAATTTGAATCTAATTTTTCTACCTTGTAACTATTATTTCAAACAAGCTTGACAATCTAATCACAACAAAGTTGAAATAACTTTAAAAAAATTCAAAATGAATCATCTCATGGTTTTTTTCTTCAACCAATCTGATCTTCATGATATTTAATGTTGGCATATCTTTTTCTTTCAGTTCTCCCCTGAATAAGAGTATTTGCTTCCTAAAATATGAAAATAAACTTAAACAAATTTAATAAAAAAACTCAATGATGATTACTAGACCATTAATGAGATTAAAAAAGTTTTAAATTATTTAAAAAATAATGTAAAATAATGAAAAATAAACTCTCCCTACATGTATGCGATATATACACTAATACTTCTACTTAATTTTATATCTATTCATTCAATTTCAATAAATTATCATAAACAAAGATATAATCTAAAATATATAAATTATTTTTAACCTTTAAAAATTATTAAGCTATAAACTAATTAATTTTCTAATATTTTTTTAAAAAAATTATTTTCCTTAAATTAAAGTTTTATTCAATGATTTAGGGGTCAATAAATTACATCTTTTCAAATTGAATTAATTAATTATTTTATAATTATTATACAAAATATATTATGTTATTATTGATTTAAAATTTTCTACAAATATTAATTGTTATGATAAGGTCAGTTAAAAAACTAATGAAAATTTGACATACAGCCTATTCTTTAGGATAATCCTAAGTTACTTTTAAAGTTGTGGGACTTTCCTTAACTATAAAGTTCTATTATTTATTTAGTTTAAATATTTTAAACTTTTTTTAAGAATTTTTTTAATTTTCAACTATGTTTATGCTAATTTTTTTGATGAAATTTATTTATGAAAATTTTTATGCACAATACTAGATTTTAATTATTATATTTGAGAATTGAAGCCACATTCGGTTCAGCACATTTATGTGCAAATGCACTACTACTACTTTGTTATACCTATAAAATAGGGAAATTTAGAGTAAATATTAGCTGTAATCTTATGTGCAATTGAAGTATGTCCTAGTTGCAAGCAAAAGTGGCATGCAAGCTTGTAATTAAAAGCATGTAAAACATAAACATGACTATAGATATATTAGAATTTGTACTATAACATTTTCTACTAATTTATTTTCTATTATGCAATGAATGCTACTAAATTTATTAGCATTATGAATTTACAAATGGCTTATGGAATTTTGTGTGACTTAGTTGTAACATGTGAAGGAACTTCTCTAATTTTAGAAAATAAAGTAAACATGACGATACATAATTATAAGTTATCATAGATGCTTATAAATGAATCAATTAAAGTCATCTTTAAATGATTTGTTAATAATATTAATGCACTTGCTAGTTTGGCAAAGCTAGTTCTTATGAAAGAATAAGTAAAGGAAATTCTTATAAATTTTTTTGACTAGTGTTATCCATCGACCACCACCATAGAGATAGCTAAAAATATTTCCTCAATGACATTAGATGACTTCATCAGTTAGCTTATGAGCAGTTAGCTAGAAATGGAGAGGTGAAAAGAAGAATTAGTTTAGAAGAACAACACAAACAAGAAGGTATAATCAATAGCATTGAAGTTGGAGGAATACATTTTAGAAGTGACATCCACTAATGATGATGGTATTACATAACTTTTTAAGGGATCATCTAAAGTTCTTAATGTCGTGAGAATGTATAGAAAAAAATTCTAAGCCAAATAGGAAGGAATATGAAATGGTATTTACAACATGAGGACTTCTTAATAAGTTTCCCATCCTAGTATTACACTAAGCCAAGCATGTTTTGCTGAAGATTTCTAACGAGATCTAGCACCACAATGTTTGTGTGTTCCCACAAGCATATAATAGAAAAAAATTGTAGTTGTTATAACATTTTGTTTAACATAATGAAACAATTCTAAAACTTTAGAAATTGTTAGCCATATGTTCTTTTAAAAACAATTATGCTTATTATATGTCATAATATAATGGAATTTTAATATTTAATCGATATAAAATGAATATAAAATTTATAAAAAAATATGTAAACTTTTACTTTCTATAATGTAGATGTTAACACCTAAGAATTTTTTCAATTATAATATAATTCTCATAAATAAAAAATTTAATTACATCATAAAGATAAATTATTAAATATATATTTATAATAAATATTATATAACTATTTCACAAAAGTGATAGAAAGTAATGGATTGATAAGAGAAAATAAAGAGAAAAATAGTGTCAGAGAACGATAGTGCGAGAAGGATATAGGAGAGAGAAAGTGGTCGAGAAAAATATAAGACAAAAGAGAATGATAATAGGAGGGAGGAGGTAGTCACAGAATACGAGAGATTTTGAGATGAAGAGAAAGAAATTAAAAAATTATTAAATAAAAATTAAATCTTACAGACAAACTTATAATATTTACTAAATATAACATGTCAAAAATATATAATATTTAAAATTAAATAATATAATAAATTATTTATGCTTATTATAATTTTAAAATATTTCAAACAGTTTAAAAAAATTTTGAATATTAAATCAATATTTTTTTACTCTTACTTAAAATAAAAATTTTAAGAAATAAGAAATAATGTAATCATTCTAATATATTATCTTCATATGATATTTGTTATATAACAAAAATAAATAATATTTAACATTAATATTAAACTAGATTAAAATTATTATTTTAATTTATCTTTTAATGTCTTATGTTAATTATTATATGAAATTAACACTATTTTCATAAACTTTTTAATGATAATTAATTATTAAAATTGAAGTGATAAATTATCATTTATAATATTTGAATTTTTAAAAATTAATATATTCAATAAATTATGATTTATCAAATTAATTAATGCAAAGGAAAAATAAGGGAAAGTAATTAAACTCTTAGGGCGTCACAAATCTGAGTACTATTACCAAAGCATGCTTAATTTTGTAGTTCTAATGAGATCCAATTCTATAACAAAGGTGTGTGAGCAGAAGCGTATAAATGACAATGGATCGTAGTTATTCGATTATTGTAATAATTGTAATGAACCATTTCTACAATTTTTTAAATTATCAAACATATGCTTTGGGCCACCGTTAGGTTTTATTGCTGAAGCCCTAACTATTTTGCCTTTTATTCTAATTGGCATGTTTATCATTAATAGATTCAGATGTATAGAATAAGCTATGCACTTTGAGTATAATAAGGTCTTCAAAACACCTTGGAGTGTTATACAAGTTTCAAAGATTGATGACATGCATATTAGCTTTGATGAGGTTTTATTTTACTATGAAATAAAGTGTTAGCATGTTGATTTCTAGACACACTTTTTGTATCAATTTAAAATAATATGTAGAAATCTAAATTGTTTAATCATCTCGTTGAATTAGCAAAATAATAAGATACAATTTTAAATTTCACAATTCTTTTCTTTGTTGCATTGTTAAATAATTCATTAATTTAGCATAATTCTTTTTTTAACTTATCCTTTGATTATTTAAAACATAGTTATATATTATTCCCAAATCCTATATTAAGTTGATTATTAAATCTTTATTACATTAAGAAAATAATTATATCAAAACTTATATAATTAAATAAATAAAAAAATTTTGGCCATATCGTAAGCTTGGCCCAAAAGCAAAAGTCTCACCCAGAGCTTAAGCTTTAGCATTGGATTAACTAAAATATTTGGATTCATGTTAGGACCCATTCAAGTTCAAGACAAAAACTTGAACCAGATTGAGTAAGGCATTGAATCAAACTTGGATGCTTTTGGACATCACATAACTATAGATCATGTTTAACAATGGTAAATCTTTGTGTTACAAGTCAACCCATGTGATTAAATCAAAAGCGCACAAAAAGGGTTCTTGTAAATATTTTTTTGCAAGTGGTATCCTTGCCAAGGCTTATAAAGATCAAAAAAGTTTCCATTCTTGCTATGTGGAACAATGTCCCTAGTGAATGTCTCCATCAAAAGTTGCAAGCACTTAGCATTATCCAATAGTGCATTTTTATGATAACATAATGTCGGTCACCTCCACCATTAAATAGTGATATTAATTGATACAATTCTCAAATTTATACATAAATTAGATAGTTATTGCTTCATTTACAATAATCAATTGATGCATCTAATGACTGTGATGCCATCCAACTTCGACAAATGATTATTTTTATTGTTTTTTGAAATAATATATCTTTGATATGACCAACATAAAATCTAATGTGGAATCACATGGTCTAAATCTAATTCCAATTGAATCATTGAATAAATAAATGATCCAGATCAAATCTCACTTAATCAAATGACCTGATCAAATTCAGCTTGATCTAATTTGTTATATTAATATAAGTTATATTCTTCAACATTGAACTATATTAAAATTGTTTATTTATTATAACATATTATGTGATAAATTTATTATTATATGAAATTGATAACAATTTTATAAAGTTATTAGTAATAATTGTTTACTAAATTAAAAATTATAAGCTATCATTTTATGATTTAATTTTCATCATTTACAAGTTATTAAAATAAAATGTCACTTAGTAGGAAAAAGATGTCATAAAATGTAGGTGTAAGATGAGGATTTATTCACTAGCCATATAACCCAAAACTACTTTTGCCTAAGCATGTTTAATAATGGAGCCCTAATAAGGTCTTGTGTTATAATAGTGATATCATCACACATGAATTTAAGTTAAAAAAATCTTAGTAATGTCAATACCATTTTAAAGAAATGAATAATTTTAAAATTTTCCAAATTATCAATTATATGCAGTTCAAAAAAATTATGCTAGTTAAATATGCCATATTTTATTTAGATATAAATATTTCATTTCCATAAAATTAAGAAAAATAACATAAGCTATGACTTTTTTTTTGTAAACATTGATATGTAATATTTGTTTTAAATATGCTGTCATTCACATGATTAAATTAATTGTATTTAATGCTTACTAGAAGTTAATATTTTTTAAATAATAAACAACATAATTACTCAAATTCATTATCTTTATAAAATGTAATATATATAAAAAAAATAAATAATATTTAACATTGATGCCATAGTTTAAAATTTTTAATATTTTATAATATTACATTTCTATGTATAAAAAATTACATAAAAAGCACATATTTCTTATTATAGATAAAAAATTATAATTTATCATAATTCATACAAGTTTTTTTTCTTAATATTAAAATATGTTCAAGTTATTACTTTATTAAAACATTTGTTTTGTAAAATGTATTATTATATGAAATTAGCAATAATGTTATAACTTTATAACTAACAACTAATTTTTAAAATGGTAATTGTAAACTATCATTAAAAATAATACAATGTTTTAACATTCACATGTTAATAAAATAAAATGTTGTTCATTACAAAAAGGAATATGAAAAAATATTTCTAAAAAGGGTAACACTAACGAGGTAAACCGTTCTAATACTACTCTAGCTAAAGCAAACTTAAGATTGGAGTTCTATTGTGATCTAGTGCCATAATGCTCATATGGTCGCACATATATACAGTAGCCAATAAATCGTAGTTGTGTGATTTTTGTGTTAAAGTTAATGATTAATTCTAAAAGTTTCTAAATGATTAAGCACATGAACCGCAAAATTTTTTTTATTGTATATTTCATAATATATTCTTATATAATTATTTTATTTATATAAAATTAATAAAAAATTAGAGAAACTATTTTTTATGAAGTAGATATTAATAATTAAAATTTTCTTTTATTCCATTATCGTTGTTATAAATGAAAATTAAAGTTTGTGATAAATATGAACAATAAAATATATATTCATCATAATAATTATATATTTAATTATGCACCATAAATAATTTCTTAAATTTATTTAATTGATAGGTTAAAAAATAGGCAATAGAGACGAACTTAAATATTTTGTAAGAGAGAAAATAACTTATTGATAAGAACAAATTAAAAAGGAAAATATAAATAGTGCGAGATTAAAGATGATTTATTAAAGATGAAAAAAATAAAAAATATAAAGGAGATAGAGAGAATAAATAAATAAATGAATGAGAGAAAATGAGATAATAGAAGTGGATGAAGGAGACAGAAAAGAGAAGAAAAATATATAGAGATAGTAAATAAAGAGTAAATAAGTAATGATAATAGGAGAAAAAATAGTAAGAGAATATGAGAGACATTTAGATACAGAAGAAAATTTAAGAAAAATAATTAAATTAAAATAAGGACTTAATAAAGAAATCTATTATGTCTACTAATTATAAAAAATTAATCAAACAAATTATTTAATAATAATATGATATATAAATTTTTTTAGATTTAGTATTATTTTTAAAATTTCAAATATTTTCAAAAAAGTTTATTATTAATTTCGTAGTTGTTATTTCTTACAAAAATTTAAAAAACCTTATTATGTAACGAACATAGATGTTAAATAAAAATAATATTTAATAATAATAACATAATATTAAAAATCTAATATTCCATAATATAATATCACTTTATTTAAAAAATTATATACACATCTTATATTTACTTTTACAAATATTAAAAAAATTCTAATTTAGTACAATTGAAATAAGTTAGTTTTCTTGATATAAACTATAGTAAAGTTATAATATTGTTTCACCATATCATGTGCCATATTTATTATTATATGAGTTTGATAATAATTTTATAAAATTATAAAAATAAATTAATAACAAAAATTTTAATTTTAAACTATCATTCATAAATTTTTTTTTTAATGTTAACATGTTTAAAAAATAAATTAATATTTATTATAGAAAGGAATATGGAAAATATTTGCAACATGAGAACATTTCAAAAGGTCACTCATCCCAATGGAACTCTTACCCAAGCAAAACATCACTTTGGAGTTCTAATGAGGTTTAGTGCCATACTAGTCATGTGGTCACACATGTATACAATAGATAATAAATTGTAGTTGTGTGATTATTGTGTTCAATGTAATGAAGAATCCTAAAATTTCAAAAATTATCAAAGTTTTGTACTTTTAATTTTTTTATTATATATGTCATAATATAATGTAATAACAATGGTTTATTTATATAAAATTAAAAAAAATGTGATTAAAATTTTTTTTATAACATATATATTAATAAGACAGATTTTCTTACATTATGTAATCATGTTTATTAATAAAAAAATTAAATTTTCATAATAAATATTAATAATGAAATACATATTTGTCATAAATATTTTATATTAAACATTATAACATCAGAGATTTCTTAAATATGTTCAATTAATGAAAAGAAAAAGAAATAATGGAGATAGAGATAAAAATTATGTGTGAGAGAGAAAGTCATGGATTCGTAAGGGAAAAATAGAGAGAAAATAGTAATCGACAGATGGGAGATGATTTAAAGAAGAGAAAAAGGAAAGAGAAAACATAAAAGAGAAATAAATAAAAACTAAATTAGTGAAAGGTAGAGAAATGGGCATATAAATAATAATAGAACAGAATTAAAGGCCAAGAAAAATATAAGATAGAGAATTGGGAGACAAATAAGACAATCATAATAAGAGAGTAGGAAGTATGAGAATATGAGAGACATTGAGAGAAAGAGAAAAAAATAATGAGAAATAATAAAATAAAATCTAAATATTTATTGTTAAATTTATAATATTTTTAAATAAAAAAATTAATAATATATAATATTTTATAATAATAAAATATTAAATATATATGAGAATTATTATTCTTTTAAGTTTCTTTAAAATATTTAAATAATATTTTGAATATAAATGTTATATTATTTTATTCACACTTAAAATTTATAAAGTTCTTCAAATGAAAAATAATATAATTATTCTAATATATCATCTTTATAAGACATAAGATGGACAATAACTATAAATAATATTTAAGATTTGTTGTGTAATTTTAAGTTTCTAATATTTAGTAATATAATATTCAAATACTTAAATTATTTTACAAAAAATATATTTTGTTATACAAATAAATTAATAATATAAATTATTTCACTCAATATTAAAATGTATCAAAGTTATTTTCTTGATATATCATATGATGTGTTACAATTTTTTTTATATAAAGTTATTAATAATGATATAAAGTTATTAATAATAGTTAATTACTAAAACTATAATTTTAAGCAATAATTTACACAAATTTATTTTTTAAATATTTAGATGATATGAGAATTAATTATCATTCTATAGGAAAGGCTATGCTATTAAAAAATAGTTCCCAATATTACTTTAACCCAAGCATGCTTAACTTTGGAGTTCTAATGAGATCTAGTGCTATAATAGTGGTGTGATCACGAACACAAAAAAATCACAAAGAATCATCGTTGTTTGATAATTCCCTTCATCATAATGAATAATTTCTAAAATTTTTTAAATCTTCAAACGTATGTGTTACGCCATCCTTGCATTTGATGGTCATTCCTTAAATGTTTAGCCTTTTATTCTATTGGGATTATTTACCATGGAATTGGTTTACATGTAAAGAACGAGCTATGTCCTTTGCACATATTTATCTAGCAATCCTTAAAGCACCATGACCATTTAGCAAGCTACATGGATTGAAAAATGTTAGTAGCTAGAGAATAAATAAACAAATATGAGAGTGATAATTAGAGAGAAAAATTTATAAAACGTTTTAGATATTAAGATAAAAAGAAACAAGTCAAAAAATAATTTAATAAAACTTAACAATCTAATATATGAAGAAAGAGAATGAAAACACAAATAAAATTGTGATAATAAGATAGAGAAAAGAAACAATAGAATGCATTATATATTAAGATAAAGAGAAATATGTTAGAGAAATAATTTAATAAAACTTAACCAACTAAATTATATAGGTCACCTTTGTGAACTACAACGGTAACAAGATCTAAATTAAGTACCCAATCAATTCCCAACTTTTCATTTTTTTATTAAGCAGCAAAAATTGTCTCAATAAATCAATAAAAAATAAATGTAGCCTGAAAATAAACTTGTCACCATTGTTAAAAAATATGGGTCAATGGTAACTAGACCTCAAAGGGATTACCACCGAACAAATTTCAAATACTTAGTGTCGCAATCGAGCAATTGAAATCAATGGTTTAAATTCTTAACCAATTAAATTCAACCAGTACACTGACCGTACGGGTGATTGGACTAGAAACTAGCAAGATACTGAAATCCCATTTCACTGGACATAATCGATTTTTACAAAAATACTTATATGGTCAAATCTATACTGTCAGTGAGCAACATGCCACAAAACATGCGAACTACTCTTAGTTGTAAATTCCTATATGGCAAGAACAATTTTAGCCATTAAATCATACATTTTCACAGTCCGACATTCATCGCCACATTTCAACTTTTAAATTGATAATTGTTTTTTCATCTGATTTCATTATTTCATGATCACATGGTCTATATTTCTTCTACTAGATAGTTAAATCCTTCCATCAAATCATGATTATCACCTAACAGACCTAATCGATTTAATATTTATTCAGCTATAGATTAGATGGCTTTCATTTGATCATTGAATTTTCATGATCAAAAGGTCTGGAAACATTTGGAGAGCGTTTTATTTCTCTATTTTGCTAATTAAAATATTTGAAAAGTATCGAAACCTATAACTACAAAATTGAGTATTTGGTACTTACTTTTAGCAGTTACAAAAGGCATATAAATAAAAGTTTTTTGTACAAAAATAAGAAAACATTTCCATACAATCCAAAGAAAAAATATTAATGTCGTTAGAAGCTCGTTCCCATCATTTTTTTTCAAATCATGTTGCATCATTCACTAATCAAACTTGTAAATATTTTTTATTTTTCAAATTAGTCGAGTTATTAATTTTCGTTATCTTGAATTCATTTAGTTAAGATACTTGTACCCTTTAATGATTTCATCAAGCATGGTATTTTTATTGTATAGATATTTATTTTAATTTGGTGATGTGTTTCTCAATTTTATTTTATTTTCATGTTGTAGTCATGTATCTTGCTTATTTAATCATATGACCATACTAGTCTTTGTAACAAAAGGCATACCTTTCATTGGGTTTGTCATATTTTTTCTTGGAGTTGACGTAGACATTTTTTATAAGCTAAACAACATAAAAATTAATTATGTATTTTTTTAATTACATGACTTTTTAAAACTCAATAAATTTTTAAAATAAAAGTAAAATTAATATATAAATTCACTCTTATATATATATTAAACTTTATTAAAACTCACTATAGATATGATATTGAAATATTATGAAATAAATAAAAGTTTTATTCATAGAAAATTTCCCTCCTCTTACTGAGCATCACATCAAACATCTTATTAAAATTAATTATCTTTCATGATAAAAAAGAGAGCCATATAAAAATATGTTCAACTTGAGGACTTCTTAAGATGTGACCCATGCAATTAGTAGTCTAGCCCAAGCATGTTTAAGATTGGAGATTTAATAGGAACCAATACTATAATGCTCGTGTGGTCACAAGTTCATGTAAAAGAAAACAAATCGTAAATATGTGATTATTGTTTAAAAAAAAAGAGCTATTTAAAATGTTTCTAAATCAATAAGTAAATGCACTCAAAAAAGTTTTGTTTTCTTATTAAATATCATATTATATTATCATATTTATATTTAATTCATATTTAAAAAATAAAAATTAAACAAAGCATTATTTTTGATAATGTAGACATTAAAAAAGAAAATTTTCTTCCATTATATTGTTATTCTTGTAAATAAGAAATTAAATTACTTGATAAATATTGATAATAACTTATATATTTATCATAAATATTATACATTAGGCTATATAGTAAAAGACATCTCTTAAATTTTGGTAATTGATGAGCTAAAAGTGAGATAATGAAGATGAAAACAACTATCTTATAAAAGAGAGGGTCATGGATTCACAAGAGCAAATTAGAGAATAACATAATATTAAAGAGACGTGAGAGTCTACTTAATAAAAAATAAAAGAAAAAAGTACACAAAAGAGATAGAAATAATAAATAAAAAAGAGATAAGAGAGAAATAAATAAGTAGAGAAGGATAATAGAGAGAGACACATAAAAGTATATGGAGATAGAGAATAAAGAGATAAATATGAGCAAGATAATAGGAGAGACAAGAAAATAGGAGAATATTAGAGACATTGAGTTAAAGAGAAAAAGTGAGAAAAATATTTATACAAAAGTTAAATAAAAATAATTAAACTTATAATATTTATAAATTATTAAATGCAAACTATAAACAATTATAAATAAAAAAAGTTGATAATTTATTACAATTAACACACGTAATTTTACTTAATAATAAAAGAAATTAAAATTTATATTTTATTTTCTCACATGATGTATCATATTTCTTATTATATTAAAATAAAAGTAAAATTTTAAAGTAATTTTTAAATCTTAATTACTAAAGTCATAATCGTAAAGTATCATTTATAACATTTTTTATTTTAAATTACAATGTAATAAAAATTAATTATCAATAACTAGAAGAAGGAATATCATGAAAAATTTGCTAAGGAGAAGCACACAAGAGGTCACCCATCCCATTACAGTGCTTTTTCAAGCTTGCTTCACTCTAGAGTTCTAATAATATGATGTGTTATAATGAGGATGTGGTAAAAAAAGCATTAAAAGACAAAAAATAAAAGTCGTGTGATTATTTTTTTGAAAGTAATGAATTATTCTAAAATTTCCTTAATTATCACGCACATGCACTCTTAAATAAAATTTATGCTCTATATACAAATTATATTTTATGATGATATCAATATTTTATTGATATGAAATAAATTAAAAATTAGATAAACTAATATTTTTGATATTGTTAACAACAATACAAAAAAATTTTATTTCATTATAATTCTTTTAAAAAATGAAATTTTATAATTAATATAAACAATTAAATAATTTTTTAATAAAAAATTTAATATTTTAGAATATGTAAAAAAAGATTACTTAAATATTATAAATTGATGAGCTAGAAAAGAGATTATTAAGATAAAGATTATTATTAGTAAAAGAAAGAAAGTCATATTAATATAAGAAAAATAGATGGTAAAATAATAGGAGAAAGAGATGAATGATGATTTAACAATGAAGAAAATAATAGAGGGAACAAAGGAAAGATATAAAGAATAAATAAAAAGGTGAAATAGAGAGAAATAAGAAAGTAAAGATCGATAATAGAGAGAGAGGCCAAGAAGAATATAAGGAGATAAAAACTAAAGAGACAAATAAGAGAATGGTCATAAGAGAGAGAAGAATGTGAGAGAGTTTGAGAGACATTAATGAAACAGAAAAAGTTAAATAGTAATAATTTAACTTATAATATTTATTAAATTTTATGAGTTAATGATATATATTGTTTAGTAAAGGAAAATATAAAAACTATTTCAAGTTTATGTTATTTGGTAATTTTATCAATATTTAAAAAATATTTTGATTATTAATATAATATTATTTTTATCATACTTAAAATTAAAAATATTTAAGTAATAAATAGGATAATTATTCTAATATACTATCTTTATATGACATAGTATAGGTAATAAATACAAATAATATTTTATACTAATAATTTAATTATAGATTTCTTATTTTTTATAATTTAATATTAATATGTTTAAAAATTTTTGAACATAACGTATATATACTATTAAAAACACAAACTAATTCTAACATGCTATATTTTTTATATGTATTTTTTAAAATATTAAAGTATATTAGGTTATTCTTTTATCATATCAAATTTTGCAACACATTTAACAAAATCTTTTAAGATGTTAACAATAATTAATTACAAAAGTTGATATTTATAAACTATATTTTATAAGCACTCAATTTTGTAAAATTAACATCTTCCTAAAATAAGTTGTCATTTATTAAAAAAACTAAGTCTATGAACAAATATGTTCAACTGCACCTTAAAGAGGTCACTCAACAAAAAGATACCCTCAATAAAGTAAGCTTAACATTTTAGTATGGATGAGATCTAATGCTTTAATATTAGTGTTGTCATATATAAATAAAAAAGATAAATAATTGTAGATGTGTGATTGTTGTCTTAAAAATAATGACACCTATTATATTATAAATATTATATATTAAAGTAAGATAGAGAGGCTAAATTTTATTAATTTATATGCTCAAAAAGAGATAATAACAATAGAGATGACTATTTTAAAAGAGGCAAAAAATCACAAAATGGCAAGACTAGCATATGGAGAAAATAATATCAAAGATAGATAATAAATGATCTATTCTAGATAAAAAGAAAAGAGAGAATATAAAATAGATAAGGAGAACAAATAAAAAATAGAAAATTAAGAGACAATTAAAGGAATGACACTAAGAGAGAAGTAAGTGAGAGAATATATTAGGCATTAATATTTAGAGAAAAGAGAGAAAAATAACTTCACAAAAGTTAAATTTTAATAATTAAATTTAGAGTATTTGTTAAATACAAGAAATTAATCACATATAACAAACATTATTTTTTAAAATAAACACTATTTATGGTTTATTATTATATTTAAATATATGTAATATTTAAAATATATATTCTTAATTTTAAATTAATATAATTATATTCATAACTTAAAAATTTAATAAATAATTTTCATATATTATTCTAATATATTAACTTTATTTGATATAATATCGATAATAAATATAAATAATTTTTTCTATTAATAATAAAATTTTAAATTTCTTAATTTTAATAAGATGATATTATTTTATTTAAAAAAACCATTCAAATAATTTATATATTATTATAAAATAAAATTATTTCTAATTTATTATAATTGATATAATTTATTTTGTTTATTACTAAAAAAATTAAAGTTATAATTTCATTATCTCATATGATGTTTCATTTTTAGTAATATAAAATATTAATTCAAAAAATTCTAAATATAAATTTTCTTTTTTAATATTAACAATATTTTAATAATAACATGTTATTAAATTTAATTGTTACCCATTAAAGAAAGAATTATATATGTTTCTTTTGTCATACAAGCAAGTAAAAAAATTATTGTAGTTGAGTGATTAATTTCTTGATGATAATGAATGATTTCTAAATAATCTAAATTTTGAACTATATGCATTTTTTAATAGCAATTATCTTTATGATATATGTGTTAATATATTCTAATATCAAAATTTTATTTATATTCAATAAATTTAAAAATTATAAAAACTATTATTTTCAAAATTATTGAGATTAATGCATAAAGGTTTCTTTCAATATATTATCATTTCGATAAATAAGAAATTAAATAAAGGAAAAATTACAATTAATAAAAAAATCTGAATACTAATAATATTATATATTAAACTAAGTAATATGAGAGAATTTTTAAATAATATTAATTATAATATAAAAAGCGATAGTTTAGAAAAAAATAACTATTTTGTAAAAGAGAAAATGTTATAGATTACTAAGCGTAAAATAAGGAGGAAAAAAAATAAATATATATTAGAGATTATTTATTGAAGGAGACAAAAATAGGAGAACATAGAGGAAATAAAAAGAAAAAATAAAAAGGTAAAAGGAACTAAAATAAGTAATTAAAATGCGATAATGGTCAAATAGAAGTGAAGAAAAATATTAAGAGATAAAGAATGAGGAAATAAGGAAGTGAAGAATAGTATGAGAAAGAAAGAAGTGAGGGTATAAGGGACTTTGAGATAAAGAGCAAGAAATAACTAAAATAATTAAATAAAAGTTAGATCTTAAGAATCAAACTGAAAAATAATTATAAAATATAATAAGGTAATCTTATGTAATATTTAACAATAAAAATAAATAAAGAAATTTATTTTTTTTTCATTTTAAAACATTACAAATATTTTAAAAGCTATTTTGACAATTCATATAATATTACTTTTTATCTCTAATATCCAACGATATAATAAATCTTTTTTTAAAAATTCAATACTCAAAATATATATACTATTATAAACATAAATTAATTTTTATTTTAATAATTGATATAAGTTATTTTACTAAATATTTAACTAAATTAAAGTTATTATTTTATTATATCGTTCTAAGTGCCATATTTATTATTATATAAAATTTATAATATTCTTATCAATTTTTTAAAAAAATTCAATACTATTAAAGTAATTATGAACTTTATTATTTATAATAATTTTTTTACATTATAATGTTAAGAAAATTAATCATTGTTATTTAGAAAAATGAGTGGTACGAAAATTTACGTGCAACACTATGGCATTTAAAAGCTAACCAATAACAATGCTCCTCCAGACAAAGTATGCTTAACTTTGGAGTTTTAATGAGATCCAATACTAAATTTCTACTGTGATTGAACTTGCTCAAAAATTAAAAAATATCATAGTAATGTGACTATTATTTTGATGTAATGAAAAATTTTTAAATTTTTCTAAATTATAAAGCTTATATATTTTTAATAAAAATTTATTCTTACCATATATGTGTTGATATAATATAATATAAGTAATGTTGTCTTATAAATTGTTTAAGAAAATTACATAAACTATTATTTTTGAAAAATAAATATATTATTAATTGAAATTTTCTTCCATCATATTAATTTTCTTATAAATTAAAAATTAAATAATGCAATAAATAATAATAATAAATATATTTTTATCATAGATATTACATATTAAACTATACAACATGAGAGATTTCTAAAATATTATTAAATGGTCTATTGAAAAATATAAAAACCTTTAAGGAAGAAACTGCAATGTTAGTGAGCTTTATGGGACAAGACAAGTAAAGTATTATGGATTGTAAATTCTTTAATTGTAAGATTTATTTCTATAGTCCAATCATGCATTTTTCTAAGCGAATGTTCTCGTTGATATTTTAACTTTTAAACTCAATTATTTCAACCTTCTTATCATGCCATATCACAATTACAAGGTCCATATTTCTTCCATCGAAAATGTAAATCTTGCATCAGATTATGATTCTCATCTACTAAACTAGATAAATTTCATATTTATCGAAGAATATATTCAATGGCATATCCAATTGCTCCACTTTTGCAAATGAACCCAAGAGCATTCTAATCAAATGGCTACTATGCAACATGAATTTTAGCAATTTCTTGGGACTGTTAGAGAGATTTTTTATTTCTTTATTTGATAAGTAAGGCATTTCAAATGTGTAAAATACTATAACAGCTAAATTCAGTGTTTGATAACTACCTTTAATAGTTACAAATGCATAAAAATAGTAGATATTTGTACAAAAATAGGAAAACATTTTTATGTGATTCAAAAAAAAGAATTAAAGTTGTTAGAAACTCACCAAACTTCAAAAATTCTTCTCCATTTCAAATAACATAAGTTGTTAATTTTTTTGAACTTTCATTCATTTAATAAAGATACATGTGTCCTTCAATGATTTCATCAAGCATAATATTTTTGTTGTATTGATTATTATTTTAGTTTGTTGAATGTTTTCATATTTTGTTATTTTACTTCATTTGAAGTCTGTAGCACTCTGTAGCAGCATGTCCTATTTACCTCATTCTAAGACCATAGTAGTCTATCTCACTTGTCTCTTTGTTATGAAGGTTTAGCCTACCTGACTTTTGATGAAAGGATTATATTTTGTTGTGTTTCCCTTGGTTTTACTTGGAGTAGATATATGCTTGTTTCATAAGCTAAACAACCTCAAAATCAATTGTGCACATCTTTTATTATTAGTTATTTTTTAATAACACAACTTTTGTTAAACTTAATATGTTTTTAAAATAAAATAAAAATTTATATAAACTCAATTTTTATGGTTTTTAAAGTTTATTAAATACTACTTTAAAAATTATACGAAAATATCATGTAATAAATAAAATTTAAAATTTTAGCAATTCACCACCCTCTTATTGAGCTTCACTTCAAACATTGTATTAAAATTAATTATCTTTCATGGGAAGAAGTGCTACAAAAAAATATGTGCAACACGAGGAGTTTTGAAGAGGTGACCCATCCCATTAGTGCTCTATCCCAAGCATGTTTAACTATATAGTGTTAATCAGATCTAGTGATATAATGCTTCTATGGTTGCAAATGCAAGCAAAAGAAACAAATCAAACTTGCATATTACTGTTTTAAAAATAATGAATGATTTAAAAAAGTTTCTATATGAACAAGTTGATGAAAATACAAAAATTTTCATATGCTTATTATATCTATAATATTATAAAATAATATAAATGTTCTATTTATATATGGTAAAATAATTAAATAAAATTCTTTTTTATAACATAAATATTAATACATATGAATTTTTGGTATTACATTATTATTCTTATAAATAAATAATTAAATTATTGACTTAAATTAATTAAATAAATAAATATCAATCATAACTATTACATATTAGATCCTACAGCAGAAGATTTTTTTTGAGTATCAGTAATTGATGAGCTAAAAAACAGATAATAATGTTGAAGTTAACTATTTTATAAAAGAGTGAGTGTCATCAATTTAAAAGGGCAAACTTGAGCATAAAATAAAAATAAAGAGAGATAAGAGATGATTTAATAAAGAGAAAAAGAGAGGAGAGAATATAGATGGGATAGAAAAAAATAAAAAAGAAGATATAGAAATTAAAAAGAAGGAAAGCATAATGGACAAAGAGAGGAAAAGAAAACATAACAAGATGAAGAATATATAGACAAATAGGAGAATGATAATAACAGAGAGAAGAAAATTAGAGAATAATAAAAAATATGTTAGAGAGAGAAAATGAGAAAAATAATTAAGTAAAATTTAAATATAAAAAATTAAACTTATATAATTATATAAATGATAATATATTAAATACCTACATTATTAAAAATAGCAAAATATAAAATATTTTAGATTTAATTTTATTTAGAATATTAAAAATATTTAAAAATTAATTATCCATAACTAGAAAAACGAATGCTATAAAAAATTGTGCAACAATAGTAGTTTTCAATAGTAAACCTATCCTAAAGCATTTTGAAGCTTGCTTGACTTTGAAGTTTCTAATGATATAACAGGCTATTGTACAGATCTCATCAGATATGCATGTTAAAGAAAAAAATCAAAGCTGAGTGATTATTTTTTCAAAGTAATGAACCACTTTTAAAATTTCCTTGATTATAAAAAATATACACTTTTAAATAAAATTTAGCCTTTTTATATAAGTCATAATATATTATGATATTAATATTTTATTAATATTAAGTAAATATAAAACTTCATAGAGTAATTATTTTTTAATATATTGACATTAATACATAAAAATTTATTTCCTTATGTTATCATTCTTAATGAATAAAAAGTTCAGTTTATTAGCAAATATAAATAATAAAATTTATATTTATAAAAAAATATTATATATTTGACTATATTAGATAATATATCTCTTAAATAATATTAATTGATGAGCTTGAAAAAAGATAATTGAGATGGAGATTACTATTTATATAAGAGAGAATGTCATGAATTAATAAAAGAATAATATATAGGAAAACAATAATAGAGAGAAATGAGAGATGATTTAAAAATGAAGAAAAAAAGAAAAGATAACATAGAAGAGATAAAGAGAATAAATAAATATGTAAAATAGAGGGAAAGGAGAAAATAGAGATTCATAATAGAGAGAGGCCAAGGCAAACATATGGAGATAAAATTTGAAGAGACAAACACGTGAATGATATTTGGAGAGATGAAAGTGAGAGAATTTGACAGGCATTGAGATCAAGAGAAAAAAAATGAGAAAAATTTAAATATAAACAAAATCTTTTAAATTAAGCTTATGATATTTATTTAATTTTACAAGTTAATCATATATAATATTTAGTAATAAAAGAAAATAATAACTATTTCAGTTTATTATTATTTTTGAATACTACAAATATTTAATGAATATTTTCACCATTAATTTAAGACTTTTTTTCATACCTAAAATTATATACTTAATTGAATAACAAATATTACAATTATTCTATTATATTACCTTTTTATGATGTAATATATATATTAAAAAATAATATTTTATATTAATTACTTACTTTTAGATTTTTAATTTTTTATAATTTAACATTGCTATATTTAAATCATTTATATACAATAGTTGTATACTATTACAAACATAAATTAATTCTAATTAATTATATCTTTTATTAGAATTTTTCTAAAATTAAAGCTATATCGAAATTTTTCTTTTGTTATGTCATATGTTTTGCCATCCTGATTTTACATGAAATTGGTAAACATGGTATAAAGTTCTTAATACTAACAAAATACAAAAATGGCATTTATGAAATTTAATTTATAATCATTTAAATTTTGAAAATAAAAATATTACTAAAATAAGTTTTTATTTGTCAGAAAAACTAATGCAATGAATAAATAAGCACAACAGCACATTCAAATGGCCACCAATCCTAACACTACTTTTAACCAAATAAGCTTAATAATGCGCTGTTAATGAGATCTAATGCTATAATTTTTGTGTGGTCATATTCGAATAAAAAAGACAAATAATAATAATTTTGTGTTTATAATTTTAAAATAATAAATAATAATATATTATAATAATAGTATATTATAATAATAATATTCTATTTCATAAAATTTATAAAATAATTAGAAAAATAATTATTTTTTTGTAACATTGAAATTAAAACATACAATTGCTTTTATTATGTTGTCATCCATATAAAAAAATCTAATTGAACAAAAAAATTATATAATAAAATATATATTTAATGCAAATATTATATTTTTAACTATGATATATGAGAGATTTCTTAAGTTTTGTTAATTTATGTGCTTAAAAAGAGATAATAGAAATAGCAATAAGTATTTTAAAAGAGAAAAATTACAAATTGTTAAGAGTATGATAATGAGAAAATTAATAGTTGACATAGATGAGAAATGATTTGTTGAAGAGCAATAGAAAAGAGAGAACATAAAGGAAATAGAGAGAACAACTAAAAAAGTGAATAAATGAGAGAAATCAGAAAGTAAAAGATAATAAAAGAGAGTGAGGCCAAGAAGAATATATGAAAATAGAAACTTAAGAGATAAATAAGAGAATTATAAGAAGAGAGAGCAGTAAGTGAGAGAATAAGTTAAGCATTAAGATAAAGAGAATAATGCGAGAAAATTAATTTAATAAAATTTAAACTTTTATAATTAAACTTATAATATTTAAAGAATAGTTAACTATTAATTTAATATTATTTAATTCATAATTTAAAAAAGTTATTTAAATAATTTAATATTGTATTATATTATTTTATCTATATTTGACGTACTATAGATAATAAATTAAAATAATATTTCATATTAACATAAAAAAATTTAGATTTCATCATTTTATAACATAATATTATTTTTTTGGAAAATATATACAAACCATATATACATTATTTTGAAATTAAACTAATTCTAATTTATTTTAATTAATATGATATCTTTTTTTAAATATCAAAAAAAAAATAATACTGTTACTTTATTATATCACATGATGTGTCATATTTGTTATTACATGAAATTCATAATAATATGATAATCTTATTGTTAAATATTATTTACAAAATTATTAATTACAAATTTTTTTAAATAATTTAATTTTTTTAATATTAAAATGTTATAAAATTTAATTTTTAACCATCAAAAAAGAATTTTAGTAAAAAAATTTTTGCAAAACGAGGACTTCCTAAGAGGCCACCCATCCCAATAGTACTCTTGCCTAAGAATTCCTATCTTTCGAGCTCTAATGACATGTACTGCTCTAATATTGTTGTGGTTGTACATGGAGATAAATGACAACTTATTGTAGTTGTGTGATTATTAAGTTCATGGTAAGGAATTATTCCTAAATAAGCTAAATTATGAAGTTTATGATCTTTTTAAAAAAATTATGCTTGCTATATATGTGCTAATATATTATAAGATCATTTTTTTATTTATATAAGTCAATTAAAAAAATTACATAAACTATTTGTTCCACAAAATGTTTACATTAATAAAAAAATGTTCTTCACATAAATTACCATTCTTATAAATAAAAAAAATTAACCAAAAAATATAAATAATAAAAGATATATATTTTTCGTTAATGTTATACATTAAAATATGTAATTTGAGATATTTCATAAATAATTGTAAATGTTAGATATAAAAAAGGTAGCACAGATAGGAATAACTATTTTATAAAAGAGAAAAATTTATGAGATGATAGGAGTAAAATAAAAAGAAAACTAATAATAGAGATAAATGAGAGATTATTTAACAAAGGAGACAAGAAAAAGGTGAATGTAAAGGAGATAGGGAGAATAAATAAAAATTTAAAAGGGAGCCAAATTAGAAATTTTAAAAGGATAGAGGAGGGAGAAAAGCAAAGAAAAAAATTAAGAGGTGGAGAATGAAGAGACAAATGAGATAATAATAATCAGAGCAAGAAAATTGTGAGAGAATATGGGAAACATTGAGAAAAGATAAAAAAATTAAAAAATAATTTAAAAATAATTTAAAAATAATAATAGAATATAATAAATTAATTTTATGTAATAATTAATAAAAAATATAACAATAAGTAAATGTGACTTATTATTAAATTTTGCATATTATAAATACTTTAAAAAAAATTTTGTCTTAATATTATTTTTTAACTTTTGATATCTTATTATAAAATATTTTTATATTTAAAAAACTCAACAGTCAACATATACATATTGTTACAAACATAAACTAATTCTCATTTATTAGTATTGACATACGTTATTTTCTTAAATCTTTAAATAAATAAAAATTATTTTTTCATATCATATGATGTGTCATATTTATAATTATCTTAAATTGATGATAATTTTATAAAAGTAATTTTTAAAAATAAATACTATAATAGTAGTTATTAATTATCATTTTTAGTAATTTCTTAGATTATATTGATATAAAACTCACTTGTCAGTAATTAGAAAAAAATCCTATGAAAACGAATATGTAAATAATAGGATGTTTAAAGTGGTCACTAATAGCAATATTACTCTCATGCAAGCATGCTTAACTCTAGAGCTTTAAAGAGATTCAATGCTAAAATATTGGTGTGGTCAAGCATTCTTATAAAAAATTATTCCATAACTGTATGATTATTTTCCTGATGGTACTAAACCCTTTCTAAAATTTTCTAAATTATCAAGCTTATACACATTTAATTAAAATTTATGCTTATTATATATGACAAAACATAATATAATACAATAATTTTATGTTTATAAAAGTTTTTAAAAAAGTAAAGATGTTATTAAATGAAATTTTTTTTTGTTATATTATCTTTATTATAAATTATAAATGAAATTATGTAATAAATTATAATAGTGAAATTCATGTTTTTGATAAATATTATGTATTAAAAAACACAAGACAAGAACATTTTTTAAATATTATTAAATAATGATTGAAAAAGAGATAATAAAGCTCATGATGGTTATTTTGTGAAAGAGAGAATGTTATGGATTGATAAAACAAAAATAGAGAAAAATAATAAAAAAGAGAGATCAGTGATGATTTAATTAAGAGGAAAAGAAAAGGGAGAACATAAGTAGGATAGAGAGAATAAATAAAAAGAAAAAAGAGATAGAAATGAGAAAGTAGACAATTGTAAAAGAATGAAAGAGGCCAAAAATATATATATAAAGATAGAGATTAAAAATACAAATAAGAGAGTGATAATAAGAGAGGAAAAAGAAGTAATAGAATTGTCCGGATACTAAGATAAAGAGAAATATGTTAAAAAAATAAATGAATAGAACTTAATCGCTAAATATTAGTAGATATAGACTAAAAACACAAAGAAGAGATTCATAATAAGAGAGAGAGAGTAAGTCAAAGAATGTGCTACATATTAAGGTAAAAAGAAATATGTTTGGAAAAAATTTAATAAAACTTAACCACTTAAAATAAATGGGTCACTGTTACGAACCGCAATGGTCAATAGTCACTAAATCATTAACCAAAAAATGAAGCCTAACACAAACTGGTCACCATTGTCAACAAAAATGGTTTAATGGTAACATGATATGATCTGGGTCTCCACCCAATCAATTCCAAACACATCACTTTTTTATCAAGTAATCAAAATGGACCCAGTAAATCAATAACCTAATAAAAGTTGTTAACCTACTAACAACTTAAGGGATTGCACAACAAAACCTGCAAAAGGCAGCAAAACAAGTCCACTAGACAGAATTGGTGTTCTGTGTAAAACCTATATGAAGAAGAAAGCAACGCCAGTGAGCAATATGTAACAAACATGCAAACTATTCTATATAATAAACTCTTGAATTACAAGAATAATGTCGATCGTCGAAGAGTGCATTTTCATGATTCAATGTTCATCATCGTATTTAAACTTTTAACTCTCTAATTGTTTCCACCATCCAAGCGCTACATCTTGATTGCATGACTTGAATTTCTTCCACTCAGTTAAATCTTATCATAAGATCACGATTCTCATCTAATAGACCAGATCAATTTCATATTTAACAAGGCATAGATTTCTTGGCTTCCTTTTGATCGCTCAATTTTCACGATCGAACGGTCTGGGAGCCTTTCGATCAAATGGCTACTATGCAATTTAGCCATAATTTGTAGCCATTGTAGATTATTTTATTTTTTATTTACTAATTAAATAATTTCAAAAGCACCAAAAACTATAACAACTAAATTTGCTGTTTGGTAACCACTTTTAGTCAATATAAATGCATATAAATAAGAGATTTCTTAAAAAAATAAGAAAAAAATTTATTTGATCCAAATAAAAAATATTAAAGTCGTCAGTAGCTTAATTTCCACGTAATTTTCACTAGTCAATGTTTTGAAGTTTTTTCGTTTTGAGATGAGGAAAGTTATTATTTTTCTTGATCTTTAATTCATTTGATGGAGAGACTTAGGCCTTTTCAATAATTTCATGAAGCATAATATTTTTGTTCTATTGATGTCAAATTTAGTTTTTTGAATGCTTTTAATCTTTTGGCAATTTACATCATTATAAGTCTGTAGTACTATGTCCCATCTAAATCATTGTAAGATTGTAGTAATCTATCTCACTAGTCTCTTTATGCTGAATATTTAGCCAGCCGATCTTTTGATGAAAGACTTATGTGTTACTGAGTTTGGATTGTTTTTACCTTGAGTAGACGTTAGATTATTTCGTAAGTCAAAAAACCAACAAATCAATTTTGTACCTTTATAATTATTGTTGATTTTTAATTGCATGACTTTTTATAAATTCAATACATCTTTAAAATAAAATTAAAAATTTAATAAGCTAACTTTTATTTATTTTCTTAAACTTTACTAAATATTACTATAAATATCATATTCAAAAATTATGTAACAAATAAAACTTTTATTCATAGCAATTCACTATCTCTTAAAAAATGTCACTTAAAAAATTTTATTGAAATTAATTGTCTTTTATAAGAAAAGGGAGTGATATGAAAAACTATGTGCAACACAAGGACTTCTTGATATGTGACCCATCCCATTAGTACTCTAGCCCAAGCATACTTTGCTAAAGAGATTTAATGGGATCCAATGTTGTCATGCTCAAGTGTTGCAAATGAATGCAAAAGAATAAAATGCGTAGCTGCATGATTATTTTTTAAAAATAATGAACTATTTAAAAAAGTTTCTAAATTAATAAATAAATGCACTTTCATTGTTTTTATATGCTTATTATATAGGACATATTATATTATAAAATCAAAGCTTTATTTATATATAAAATTTAAAATTATACAAACTATTATTTTTTACGTTGTAGATATTAATACATATGAATTTCTTTTATGATATTATCATTCCTATAAATAGAAAATAAAATTACTTCATAAATATCAATACCAAAATGTATAGTTATCCTAAAAATTATGAATTAGATCATGCAAGAGTGGACATCTTCTAAATAATGTTAATTGATGAGCTGAAAAGGAGATAAAAAATATGTAGATAACTATACTATAAAGAGAGAGAGAGAGTTATGGATTGATAAGAGCAAATTAAAGAATAAAATAATAATAGAGTCATGAAAGATGATTTGATAAAGTGCAAAAGAAAAAGGAGAACATAGAAGAGATAGAAATCATAAATAAAATATAAAGGAGAGATAAATAGAAAAGGAAACAAGGATAGTGGAGAAAGATGACAAGAAAAATATAAAAATATAGAGAATAAAGAGAGAAAAAAATATATGATAATAGAAGGAAAAAATAAGAGAACTTTACTAAATTAAGATAAAAAGAAGAAAGTGAGAAAAATAGTTATATAAAATTTTATTATAAATAATTAAACATATAATTTTTATAAGTTATAATATTTTAATAATACATAAAATTCAACAAGAGTAAAATATTAAAAAATTAGTTTTTCACTATTTTAGATTCTTATAAACATTTAACAAATTCTGATAGTTAATAAAATAATAATTTAATCTCCATTATTTCATAATATAATATTTAGATATTTAAAAAAATTAAAAAAAGAGCATTGAATTATAAGCATAAATTAATTATAATTTAATATAATAAATATAAGGTTTTTTTACTTAATATTATATAAATTAAAGTTTATATTTTTTATTTTGTTATATGATGAGTCGTATTTGTTGTTGTGCTTTTTTAAAAGTAATTCTTTTAAAATATAATTAAAAAGAAATTAATAATACTATATTACAAATTAATTTTCATGATGTGTTTTTTCTAAATTTACAACGTAAGAAAAATTAATTATCAATAATTAGAAGAGGAAATGCCATGAAAAAATATGCAACAACAAGAGTTTAAAAGAGTACGCCCATCTTAGCACTATTCTTTCTCAAGAAGGCTTAACTTTGGAGTTCTAATAATATCATGTCCTATAATGTTGATGTGGTCAGACATGTGTGCAATAGGAAAAAAATCCAAGTTGTGTGATTATTGTTTTTAATGTAGTTAACCATTTCTAAAACTTCCTTAATTATTAACAAAATACACTTTAAAAAAAATTTGTGCTCTATACACAAGACATAATATATTATGATACCAACACTTTATTTATATAAAAAAAATAAAAATTACATAAACTAAAATTTTTGATATTATTAAAATTAATACATAAGAATTTACGTCAATATCTTGTCATTCATAGAAATAGAAAATAAAATTACATAATTAATATAAATAAATATATATATATTTAAAATATTATATATTATAGTATGTTAAACAACATATCTCTTAAAAATTATTAATTGTTGAGCTAGAATGGAGATATTCAAGATGTAGATAACAATTTGCAAAAGAGAGAAAGTCATGAATTAATAAAAGAAAAATATGTAGGAAAATAATAATAGAGGGTGATGATTTAAAAAAGAAAAAAGAAAAAAGAGAACATAGAAAATATAGAGAGAATAAATAAATAATTGAAAAATAAGGATGTGTGAAAATAGATATTGACACGATAAAGTGAGACCAAAAAGAATATAAAAGTTATAAAGTAAAGAGACAAATAAAAGATTGATAATAGGGGAGAGAAGAAAGTAAGAGGATTTGAGAGATATTTCTATTAAGAGAAAAAAGAGAAAAAAAAAATTAAAAAACCTTAGTAATTAAACTCAAAATATTTATTTATTACTAAAAGTTAATCATATATAATATTTAATAATAAAAAGTAAGAAATTTTTTTAATTCTAATTTATTATATTTTTTTTAAGTATTTTCTTAATATTAAACTATAATTTAGAAACCATTAGAATAAAAAATATTGACGTTAATACATAAGATTTTCTTTTAATACAATATAATTATTATAAATAAAAAATTAAATTATGTTAAAATTATAAAAAATAAAAACTATAAATATCATTAATGTTATATGTTAAACAAAAGAATATAATAGATTTCATAATTATTATTAATTGATGGACATAAAACAAATAATGGAGACTAAAATAACTATTCTATAATAGAGAGAGAAAGTTACAAATTAATAAGAAAAAAATAAAGCAAAAAAATAATATAGATAGATGAGAGATTATGTAGTAAAAGGCGATAAGAAAAAGGAGAATATAGAGGAGATAAAGAAAAAAATAAAGTAATTGAAAGGAAGAGAAATGAAGAATTAAAAAAGTGTAGAGGTGAGAGAGAACCAAAGCAAAGAATTAAGAGATAGAGAATGAAGAGACAAAAAAGAGAATAATAATAAGAGAGAGAAAGAAGTGAGACAATACAAGAGAAATTAAGATAAAGAAAAAATAATAATTTAAATAATTAAATATTAGTTAAATCTTAATATTCAAACTTATAATATTTATAAAATATAATACATTAATTTTATGTAATATTTATTAATAGAAAAAATAAATTTTTTTGTTTAATATTATTCTTAGTCTCTAATATTCTATAATATAATATTTCTATGTCTATAAAATTCAATAATTAATATATATATATATATTATTACAAACATAAATTAATTCTAATTTAGTATAATTAATATAAGTTATTTTGCCAAATTCTTAACTAAATTAAAGTTATTATTTTATTACATCATGCGATGTGCAATACTTAAAATTGATGATAATCTGATGCTATTACTTTTAAAAATTGAATACTGTAATGGTAATTATGAATTATCATTTGTAATAATTTCTTTACATTATAATGTTATAAAATTTATTATCGTTAACTAGAAAAAGGAATGCTATGATAACATATGTTCAACATTAGAATTTTTAAAGAGGTCACTAATACTGATACTACTCTAACCTAAGTATGCTTAATATTGGATTTTTAATGAGATTCAATACTAAAATTATCGTGTAGTTAAGCATGCTCAGAAAGGACCAAATATAATAATTTTGTGATTATTTTTTTGATAGTAACAAATAATTTCAAAAATTTCCTAAATTATCAAGCGCATTAAGTTTTAATTAAATTTTATACTTAGCTTATATTTCATAATATAATATAATATAAAGCAATAAAATATAATTATTTTTTTTATGAAAGTTTAAAAAAATTACATAAACTACTATTTTCAAAAAAGTAAACAAAATAGTAAATGAAAATTTATTCCATAACATTATATTTTTTATAAATTTAAAATTAAATTATGTAATGAATAAAATTAAATAAATATATATATTTGCCATAAATATATATATTAAACTATTTAATACAAGAGATTACTCAAATAATATTAAATGATAAGATGAAAAATAGATAATAGAGTGTCAGAATATAAACCTATAAAAGGGAAAAAGTGATAGATTGATAAGAGCAAAATAATAATGAAGAAAGATGAGAGGTGATCTATTGAAGAGGAAAAAAAAAGAGAACATAAAAATCTAAAGGGAAAAAATAAAAATGTGAAAGAGAGAGAAATGAGAAAGTAGAGAACAACAAAACAACGGAAGAGTCCAAGAAGACTATGACAAGATAGAGAGTGAAAACAAAAAAAATGAGTGATAATATGAGAGAGAAAAGAAGTAATAAAACGTGTTTGATATTAAGAAAAATTGAAATATTTAAGAAAAATTATTTTATTACCCCCCAAAAGCATAGGTAACCATTATGAACCACAATGTTTCAATGGTAACGAGTTCTAAATGGCACCCAATAAATTCCAAACATTACCTTTTTTAATCGGAAAACAAAAAATCACTGTAGAAATTAAAAAAACTACGCAACCCGCTTGCTAATCAGTCATGTGACTCGACTGTGTACTCATCAATGGACCGCTATCGAGGTTAACTGGTAGAAATGTCAGTCACGAAAATACCTATAACAAGAAAGGCATGGCACCAGCAAGCAATGTGGGACTAATATCACAAACTATTCTACACCATGAATTCCTAAATTGTAGGATTAAGATAATCCACAAGATGACGCATTTTTTTGATCGAAAGATCTCCCCCGTATTTTAACTTTTACACCACTAATTATTTCAACAGTCTAATCGCGGTACGTCCCAATCACACGGTCCATATTTTGCCCTACAGACAACTAAATCTCATTATTAGATCATGATTCTCATCTAACCGACCCAATAAAATTCATATATATGAAGGCGCATATTTGTTGGCATAAGTTTAACTGCACAGTTTTAGAGATAAAACTATCTCTGAGCGTTTTGATGGAATGATTCTTTGCAAAAACTTTTTTAGCCATTATTTTAAGACATTTGAAAGTTTTTATTTCTTTATTTGCTAATTAAAGAATCTTAAAACCATCAAAAGGTATTACTACTAAATTGTCTTTTCGGTAACTACTTTGAGTCTTTACTAATGCTTATAAATAGGATATTTATAAGCATTAAAAAAAGAAAATATTTCTGTGTGATCCAAATAAAATATGTTAGTCACTAGCAGCTAAATTCGATAATCATTTTTATATGCTATTGCACCACTCACTCATCAAACACTTGAAATTATTTTCCTTCTCAATTGAGCTAAGTTATTAATTTTCTTGATCTTTAATTCATTTAATTAAGATACTTGTGCCTATATAATGATTTCGTAAAGCATAGTATTTTTTTATTAATTTTTATTTTGGTTAGCTGAATGATTTTCTTTTTATGCCATTTTGTTTCATTTTAAGGCTATATAGGTTGCTCAATGCATTTCGTTATAACATCATAGTAGTCTATCATATTTGTCTCTTTGTTGTGAGGGTTTAGCCCACCCCTCTATTGAGGGAAGGCTTATATTGTGTTGTGGTTGCCTTATTTTTTGTTCGAGTCAATGTAAGCTTGTATTCTTACTTGAACAACATAAATTTTTTTATATATTTGTAATTATTATTTATTTTTTAATTACAGGACTTTTATTAAATTTAATATGTTGCTGAAATAAATTTTAATTTAATATATATTCACTTTTATAATTTTTTAAACCTTATTGAAAATAACTATAAATATTGTGTTGAAATATTTTGTAATAAATCAAAGTTTTATTCATAGCAATTCACCTCTCCACTCCCACTTAATGAGCCTCACTTCAAACATCTTGTTAAATTAAATTTAATTTCATGAGGAAAAGGAGTTCTTGCAACACGAGGATTTCTTTAGAGGTGACCAAACCCATTAGTTCTGCCGCCTAGGCTTGCTTAGCTTTGGAGCTTTTTTAAAAGGATCTGATGCTATAACACTAGTGTCGTTGCAAATGCTTGCAAAAGATAAAAATCATTGTTATTTGATTATTATTTTCAAAAAATAAACCATTTAAAAACTTTTTAAATTAACAAATAAATGCACTTTAAATTTTTATATGCTTATCATATTTATCATATTATATTATAATATCAATTTTTTTAATTTATATAAAACAAAGAAAAAATAAAATAAACTATTAGTTTTTTATAACATTGGCATAAATACATAAGAAATTCCTTTATTATATTATCATTTATTAAGAATAAGAAATTAAATTACTTGATATGTGTAAATAATAAAATATTTATTTATTTCAAATATTATATATTAGATTATGCAATAGAAGACATCACTTAAATGTTTATAATTGATGAGCAATAAAAGAGATAATAATGATTAAGATAATAATCTTATAAAAGAAAGACAGCCAGGATTGATAAGTGCAAACTAGAGAATAAAATGATAATAAGGAGAGATAAGAGATGATCTTGTAAAGAGTAAAACAAAAGAGAGAACATAAATGAGATAGAATAACAAATAAAAAAATAAAGAGAGAGAAAGAAAAAGAAGACATGGATAGTGTAAATTGAGAGCACAAAAGAAACATAACAAAATGGAGAATATTAGAGACATTGAGAAAAAGAGAAAAGGTGAAAAAAATGAAGTATAAAAAGTTGACTAATTTAATTTATAATATTTATAAATTATAATATGTAAGTAACATATAATATTTAGTAATAATATAATATAAAAATTATTTGATTCTTATTATTATTTTTGAATACTACCAATATGTCAAACATTTTGACAATTAATAAAATATTTTTTTAATCTCCAATATTCTATAATATAATAATTCAATATTAAAAAAGTAAACGTAGGGAATCTACATATCATTATAAACATAAAAAATTATAATTTATTATTATTAATATAATTTATCAACCATATATACTTTCAAAAAAAATTTATGCCCATTATAGATCATAATATATTATTATATAAATATATTATTTATATTAAATAAATATAAAATTACATAAAAAATTTTTTAATGTCGTCATCGATACACGAGAATTCTTTTATTATCTTATTATTCTTAAAAATAAATCATTAAATTAAATAAAAAAATATAAATAATAAAATTAGATTATGTGTGATAGCAGATCTCCTTAATATTATTAAATGATGAGCTCAAAAGGAGATAATTGAGATTGAGATAACTATTTGTAAAAAAAGAAAAATTAACTGATTAATAAGAGAAAAATAGATAAGAGAATAATAATAGAGGGAGATGATCTAATTAAGAAGAAAATTAAAGGGAGAACATTGAAGAGAGAAAACAAATAAATAAGTGAAATAGATAAAAACAAAAAAAAAGAGTTCAATTGTAAAAAGACTGAAGAGAAAAATAAAAGTATGATAATAACAGTCCGACGAAATTTATAAAATTTGAGACATTAAGATAAATTAAAAAAAGTGAGAGAAAAGATACATAAAATTAAAACGTCAATAATTAAATTTAAAATATTTATTAAACATTTTAAGTTAATCATTTCTAATGTTTAATAACAAAAAGTATAAAAATATTTTTTATGTTTATTATTATTTCAAAATATTACAAATATTTATAAATTTTTTTGACTGTTAATTTAATATTATTTTTTTCACATTTTATTATAAAAGTTATTAAATAATTAATATTATAATTGTTTTGATACTTTTCCTTTATATAATATAATATACATATTAAAAATAAATAATATTTAACACTAATAATTTATTTTAGATTTTTAATATTTTATAATTTAATATTATGAACATATATATATACTATAATGAACATAAATTAACTCTAATTTATTATTTTTATATGTATTTTCCTCACTATTAAACTATATTAAAGTTACTTTATTATTATATCACATGTGTCATATTTTTTATTGCATGATTTTAAAAGAAAATATTATAAATTTGCTAATAATAATTAAATAAAAATAGTTTTTGAAAACTATAACTCATAATCATTTAAATTTATAAAATTAACATGTTATTAAAAAATTTAATGTTTTTGAAATTGTGCAAAATAATAAAAAAATAAAAAATATACACATAGATATTAAATTGGATAGAGCTGTTCGACTTGAATCAAATGATTTTTTGTTAATTCTGAATTGGGCAATGTTTGAAATTAATGTGAATTAACCAAGTAAATAAGCACAAATAATAATAAATTTGTTGAACTCATGTAACGTAATACAACAAAATCAAATCAATGTATAACTAAATATTGATATAACCAAATAAAAGAAAAAGCTATAAGGAAATGAGATAATTTATATAAAAAATTTTCATTCAAAGATACTTTATAAATCCTGTGTATCATTTTAGATAATTAAATTAGGTACAAAGTGAAATTTCTTATATGGTAATGCAAAACACTAGAAAAAATACTTAAAAACATAAAAAGTAATATTTCATTTAACAAAGCTTTTTGAAATGAGTGTAAAGAGTTGTCTTACATCTTCACTAGAATATGACTTTAATTGTGGTAAATTATAAATTTAATAATAATAAATAAAATTATAACACTATTTATTAAATGGTAAATATATATTTTGTTAGAAATGAGATAAATTTAAGGAATATAGTATAACCAAATAAAGCATCGTAAAAGTCATACAATTACAATTTCAGGGCCATATGAAAATATAACCAAATTAGAGAAAAAAATTTGAAGAAACAAAATTAATTATACCAAAAAAATTACATTCGAAGATATTGAGGGATTGGATTATAATTTTCTATAATGTTCATGCATGTATGACTCAAAACAACTACAAATGCATGACAAAGTCTTGGAAAATATAATTTAAAATATAAAATAAAATATTTAATTAAATAGAGGACATCAAGATGAGCCCAATGATATTAATTTTAATATTATCTATAATATAATATTGCTAAAGTTTGACAAACTAAATAAAAGACATATAAGCAAATCAAAGTCAATAAATTGAAAGAATAAGTTAAATTGTGTAGGAAAGTTTCATTTCTCTTTAGTAAGAGCGTCATATAAAAACCCATGATTAGAAAATCAATTATAAATTCAATACCTTGTAAATATTGCACTAAAAAATAAAAAGTTTTAAAAAATATATAGAAATATATTTTTTAATAGAGGTCATTAACATAAGCCCAACATTGTTAGTTTCATCTGGATTACATGTTAATTTTAATTACTATGATTGATAAAAAAACATTCATAATAATAAATAAATTAGTATTATACAAATATATGGATTAAAGCTAAAATAAGGTAAATTGATGCAATATAACATTAGAAAATGAAATTGATGTAAATTTGATACTATAAGAGGTTTAAAGTTGCAATTTAATATAACCAAATAAAAGTGTAATGTTAGGAAATAGTTAGATAATTTACAAAAAAAACTCGCATTTCAAGGTATTATAGGCATAAAGTGTAACTTTTTTTATCATCAAACGAGTTACGAATTCAAATGTCTTATAAAACATGCAAAAACACTAGAAAACAAAATTTATAAAATCAATTTGTGTCATCTCGATTAGATGTTTTTTGAATTTAACCCTAATTAGAAATGTGGATAATCAAACATAAACATAAAATATTTTTTATTATTGCTCATATATATATTAAGTTAAAATTATATAAATTAAAAAATATAATGTTACGAAATCTTTAGAAAACATTTCATGAAATGAGATATACAGTTTGGAAAAAGTTGCATTGCAAGATATTAAGGAAATAAAATGTAACATTCTTCATCACCAAATCATCTACAAATATAAATTCATTATAAAACATGCAAAGATATTACAAAAAAGTATAAAAAAATATAAAAATCAAAACTTAATTGGATAAAATTATTTTTCCAGAGTCTAACCTTCTTTGTTCTGTCTTGATCATTTCTTTGGAATTTATGTAAATTACAAATTTTTAAAAAATAAATTATTTTTTATTATTAATAAAAACATAATAAATCTAAAAAAAAATTAAAAAACTTAATATAAAAAAATTGATGTTATGTTTAGGTTATGAGGAGAGAATTAGGGTATCATAGTAATATAATAAACTCGAGCAAAAACTTTGATGAAATAAAATAAATCACATAAGAAAATTTCTTCCCATGACACCAAGGATATCAAGTGAAATATTCTCAATTGTATAATTAGATAACAATAAAGATTTCATGAAAGGAAAGCAAAAATGTTAGAAAATAAAAAATTAATAATAAAAAATTAATTGTCTTATTTAATATAGCACAACAAGAAGGGTCCAATAGCATTGATTTTTTCTTAATTGATCCACGTTAGAATTTCTAAAAATTTCGATAATAAATAATACTAAATAATAGTGAGTCACTTTTTACATAATAAGTATATAAATATTAAAGTAAAATAGATATAAATTGAAGAAATTTAAAAGTAACCAAATAAAAGTGATATAAAGGTCGTATCAAAGGAGAATTTTAGTTTCATAGTATTATTAATAATTATAGTTGAGTAATTTCAAGTTTCATTTAAAGATATTAATGAAGTATGGTCTAATAGTCTGAATCATCAAATTATGTGTGAATAAAAATATTTTGTAAGGCATATGAAAACAATGAAAAATAAAAACTTATTTAGAAATATGAAAAAGTATTGTATAATTAGATAGAGCTCATTGTGACTATTCAAATGAAGTTTTCTTTATCTTAATCAAATCTCATTTCAAATTACTATGAATTAATAAACTAAATAACTAGAAGCAATAACAAATTATTATCTTAGTATAATGTAAATACATATTATAGTTCAAATCTAATAAATTTATGTGATAAAATAAAAAAAATCAAAGAAATGTATTGGTCATAAGAAATATGACATATATTTAATTAGTATTATGGCAAAATTAAGGAAACATTTAAGAAATATTAGATAAATTTTTTTGGGGAATTTGTATGATATGGTTGTAAGTGGATCATATTTAATATCCTCTAACATCAAATTAAGTATGAATCAAGATGTCTTATAATCATGCAAAAATCCTAAAACTAAAAGATTTTAAAAAAATTAAAATGGATATTTACAAAAAAATTCTCATTTCATCATAATGTAAAGATATGTTGAAGTTAAAATAAGATAAATTAAACAAATATAATGTAACTAAGTCAAGGTAATTTGAAGGTTTCACAAGATATTATTTAGATTAACATAGTAATTTAATAAATTAAAAAATTAAAATGTTTAAGAAATTTGATAAATTGCATAGAAATTTTTTTTTCTAAGACACTATGCAGACTGAGCTTAACAAGCTTGTTTTTCAAATCATGTACGAATTAAAAAGTCTCCAAAAACATTCTAAAGTCCTAAAAAAAAGAATTTTAAATTGTAAATTTCAATATTTAACTAGATAAATCTCCTTGAGATGAGTTTCTCATTGTTCGTTTCTTCTTGATGAAGCCTATTATGGAGTTACCATATATTATCAAAGTAAATATGAACAAATAAGAATATTCTAATATTTTAATAATAGCAAAAAATATTTAAAGATGAAATGAGATAAATTAAAGTGGTGTTATATATTCAAATCAATTTGAAAGTCAATGGTCATAGAATTAGAATTCTTTAGTAAAATAAACAAATCTAAGGAAATAAATTGAAGAAAAGGGATTAATTGCACAAGAAAGTTACATTCTATGATAATAAAGAGATCAAGTGTAGGAACCATGATAATTAAATTTTGCACAAGCTAAAGTAGCATGTAAAATGCGGGAAAAAACTAGAAAATTGAATATTTAAAAGTATAAAAATGAATATTAAATTTGATAGAATTCATGTGGATGGTTCCAACGAACTTTATTTTATCTTGAATTAACCATGTTTAGAATAAGTATGAATTACAAATGTAAATAACAAAATAATAATAATAAAATATTTTTTTTATATTATTTAAATATTATTCAAATTTATAGAGGTTAATATATATAAAAACTAAAATTATATTAACTTAAGCAATGTATTATAACGAAATTAAGGTAATGTTTACATCACATGATAGTACTATTACAATTTTAGTAATATCAGAAGACCAAAGCAAAAAATTTGTAGGAAGATGACATAAGTTTTAAGAGGAATATGCATTCCAAAATATTAAGAAGGTTGAGTGGAACGACGATGATGTCTATTCCTGGAAGACTCAAAACCCCTCTTAGAAACTAAAATATTTAAAAATTTTAAAATATATTTTTAGTTATGTTGATCTCATTAAAATCAATGTAACAACATTTTTTTTCTTCATTCAAATCTCATGTATAATTACTACAAAATGCAAAACTAATTAAATATAATATAATAAATTACAATTTTTATATTAGGTTAATTTAAGTTTTCTCCTAAAATGAGATAAATTGAAGTAATATAATATAACTAATTCAAATGTATGTATAGGTGGCTTGAAAGAAAATTTAATTTTTCAAAATAATAAAATAAAATTAAGTGAAACATTTGAGGGATTGAGATGAATTATTGGAAAGTTGAATTGCAGGGTAAAACTGAGATCATGCCCAACATCTACGATTATCTAAAAAGCTACAAACTCTAAATGTCAAATAAAGAGTGCCAAGACTATAGAAAATAAATATTTCATAAAAATTAAAAATACAATTTAATTATATGGTGTCCATTGAGACTAGTCCAATGAAGTTTCACATATGTCGACCAAATCTTCTATAAAGTTACTATAAGTTACCTAATAAATTAAGAATAAATAAAATAAATTATTAATTTACTTTTAATTAAACACTTTAAAACTAAAATGAAATAAATTGATGCTTTATGCATAACCTAATCAAAAGCATGTTAATGTCATAGGAGAGAACTCAATTTTTATTATTATATAGCCAAATGAAAGAAAGAAATTTCAAGAAATTAGAATTGTTTTATATGAAAATTAAAGTCCAAGATACATAGAAGATAAATGTAGCTTCCATTATTATCAATTTACGTAGAAATAAAAAGTCTTGGAAAGTGGGCAAAAAAGTTATAAAAAAATATTTAAATAGACAAAAAGGTATACATTATTTTATAGAGATTGTTAAGATATTTCCAAGAATGTTTGTTTCATTAATATTTGGTCACATTTCAATTTTGTGTATTAACAAAGAAACTAAGTGCAATGTATAATAAATTATTATTTTGATGTTAAGTAAATATATATTAAAGCTAAAGCAAGATAAATTAAATAAATATAATGTGGTGATAGTAAATTGACACAAAAGTCACATCAGAGATTTAGAGTTACTTATTGATGCAACCAAATCAATGCAAAAAATTTTAAGAAATGAGGCAACTTCTCCAAAAAAAAGTTTCGTTCAAAGATACTAATAAGGATAACTCTAATGCCTTCAACCATCAAATTAGGTACGAATCAAACCTATCATAAGACATGCAAAAACCTAAGAAAATAAAATATTTGAAAATATTTAAATAAATAATTAATTAGATAGAGGTCATTCAGATGACTCCAATGGTGTTTATTAAGTCCCTATTAGGCCTTGTCCAAGATTACTATGAATAACAACAAAAATTAGAAAAATAACTAAAAAAATATTCTTTTAATTTTGAATGAATATATATTAATGCCTAAATCTAATAAAATTATGAAATGTAATATAGTCAAATGAAAATAATCCATAGGTCAAATAACAAGAGAATAACATTTTCATGACATTACAAGAAATTCGAAAATCATTTGTACAAATGAGACAAATTAATTGAAACACTGGCATCCCAAGACACTAATGAAATTGAGTGTAAAATCACCATTCATCATATCATGAGTGAATCAAAATATCAGAAACATTCTCAAAAAATCGTAAAAAATAAAATATTTAAAAAATAAAAAGTTAATATTAAATAAGATATATTTTATCAAGTCATTTTGAGCGACATTACTTTCATTTTGTTCGAATATCATTTGCAATTATTATTAATTATCAATCCTAATAAGCATAAGTAATATTAAAATTTTCAAATTTCATTTAAATATATAATAAAAAAATATAGATAAATTGTAAACATGAAATTTTGAAAAAAAAAATATAAATGAGAAATGAATGGAAAATTAGTGTTTCATAGCAATATCACCAAGTGAGAGAAATATTTCAAGAACCAATTAAATCGTGTGAACAAGTTGCATTGAAAGAAACTAAAGAGATAAACATTAACTTCTTAATCATCAAATAAGGTAGAAATCAAAACATCTCATAAATCATGATAAAAGCATAAAAAGTAAAACATTTGAAAATATAAAAATATATTTTTAATCTGATAGAGCTTTTTGAGAAAATTAAAATAGGGTCTATTATAACATAAATGGAATCATTTCAGAGTAACTATGAATTACAAAATTAAAGAATAAATTAAAAAATATTATTTAAATAATAATTATATATATATATAAATCTTCAAAAAAATTAAATTGAATAACCTTAACATAACAAAATTAATGTCATTTGAAGGTTACATGAGACAATAATTAGAATTTAGTAGTAATATAACATAATCAAAGAGAAATAATCAACACTAACATCCTTGACAAACAAATCATTTGTAAATAAAAATATCTCACAATTATGCATGATTTTTCTAAATAAAATTTTTCAAAATATAAAAATAAGTGTTTATTTCGATTTATTTCATTCAGATGAGTCAAAAAATAATTTTCCATCTCAATCATACCTTATTTTCAATTATAAAAAATTAACAAAAGAAATAATAGTATATACCTATTTAAATAAGCATTAATATTTATAAATTATTTTTTAAATATTCTACTAATCTACAATAAAATAAATAACGTAACATAAGCAATAAAAGACAATGTAAACACGACACTAGAGTAGAATTTATGTTTAATAGTACAAGACCAATTCAATGAAAAAATTTGTAAAAATGAGATAAATTTAATGTGAACGTTATTCTATTAAAATGAGCTCATCAAGCATCATAAACTCAATTATGAAATAAGATATTATTTGAAAGTCTTGTAAAGTTCACCATAATCATTAAAAATATAAAACATAGTATTTAGTTTGGTAGGTGTCCTCAAGACAACACAAACCAAGTCTATTTCCTATTTATTTGTCCTCATTTGCATTTGTTATCAATTACAAAAATAAAATAAGAATAGATAATAATAAAATTCTTCATTTAATCATGATAAAATTTCTATTAAAGTTTAAATGACATAAATTGAAGAAACATTGTATAACAAATTTCGAGTGATGGTCATAGGATAGGATATTGAGTGTTACACAATGAAACATTTTACAAAATGAGATAAATTGTACGAAAATACTGCATTCCAAGACATAAAGAAATGTAGTATAGTATCCTCATTTGCTAACAATAGGTAGAAAATAAAACGTCAAGTAAAACTAGTATATTTTTAAAAATAAAATATTTATAAATAAAAAATGAATAATTAATTATGTAGAAGTTATCAAGTTGAATCCAAGCACATTTGTTACATCACAATTGTGCTTATTTTGGAAATTACAATGAATTACAAAATTAAGTAGGCATAAATTTTAATTTATTGCCCTTTTAATGTTAAGTAAATATATAATAAAACTAAAATGTGGTAAATTAAACAAATATTGTTATACTAGATAAACATCCATGATCATTACATCATCTATAAATGAAACTATCACATAAAGCTAGCTAAAAACTAAAATTTTTAAAAATGTCGTAAAAAAATATTTAATTTGATATTGCTTATCTAGACCAATAAAAAACTATTATTTTCATTTTGCTCAGATTTCATTTTAAGTATAACAAGTTACAAAAATAAATAAGAATAAGTAATATTATTTTTTAAATTAATGTCAAATTAATAAGTATTAAATGCCAAATGATATATATTCAACCAATATAATTTATGAAAATCAAGGTGACAATGTCACACAAGAGAAGATTCAAAATGACATTGTAATGCAATAAACTGAAAGAAAAAAATTTGAAAAAATGAGATAAATTGCATAAGAAAGTCACATTATAGGATGCAAACAAGAAACGATGAATCATCCAAGATCCTTAAAAAAGGAAAGAATCAAAATATCTCATAAAATATGCAAAAACACTTGAAAGTGAAATATTTAAAAATATAGAAATAAAAATTTAAATTGATAGAGCTCATCAAGATGAGTCCAACAAATTTCATTTCATCTCCATCAATCCTTTTTCGAAATTACTATAAATTGTAAAATAAAATAAGCATAAATAGATTAAAAAATTATTTTTTTATTAAGTTACTATATAATAATCATCAAAAGAAATAAATTAATGTAATGTAATCTAATTTAACAAAAATAGAGTCACAATAAAAAAATTAGACTATTGTAGTAAAATAACAAAATCAATGCAAAACTTTTGAAAACATTAGATAAGTTTTATTAAAATGTTCCATTTCAAGATGCTAAGGAAATTTTATGTGACATCTTCATTTATCAAATTTGGTATGAATAAAAAAAATCACAAAAAGTTTGGAAAACATAAGAAAATAAAATATTCAAAAATATCAAAACGAATATTTAATTCGTTAGTTGAGATGGGTTAAAGGAGAATTATTTTATCTTGATCAGACGTTATTTGCATTTTTTATAGATATCAATATTAAATAAGCCAAAAATAATAAAATATTTTTCTTTTAACATCAAATAGAAATATACGAAGTTGAAATATCGTAAATCAAGGTAATGTTATACAAACAAATCAAAATGATATCAAAGCTACACAATATTAGAAATTTAGTTTATTAGTAACTTAAGAAAATTTAAGAGAAACTTTTATATTAATGATATAAATTATGCAAAAATTTGGACTCAAAGATATTAAGGAGATCAAGTATGACATCCGTAATCATCAAATCATATACAAATTGATGTCTTATAAATTGACCAAAAAATTTTAAAATAAAATATCTCAGAAACATGAATCTTTTGTTGGATATAACTTATTGAGATGAGTCCAATGACTATTGTTTGGTCTTAATGAAACCTTGATCGGAATTACTAAAAATTATTAAATTAAACAATAGTGCATAAAAAATATGTTTTATTGCAATATCAAACAGAATAAAAACAAGGTACTAAGATTTAAAGAGATCAAGTGCTACATCCATAATCATAAATAATGTAAAAATGAAAAGGTCTTCTTAAAAGTGATAAAATTTAAAAAATAAATTACTTAAGACTATAAAAAATAGATATTTAATTAGAAAGAGTTTGCTAAAAATACTTAAATGACATGCGTTTTGCCTTGATTAGTCTACCTTTTGGATTACTATTAATTACAAAAAAAACTAAAAATACATAATAATTAAAATAACAAAATAAAAGTGATTTCAATATCATAGAAGAGGAGTTCTCGAGATATAAAATAATATAGCGAAATAAAAAAAATTAAAGAAATGAGATGAACAAATGGGAAAGTATATTTCCGTTGTTCTAAAGTGATCAAGTGTGCCATCGTCAATCATCTAATATAGTAGAATTTGAAAAGTCTATAAAACATTGAAAACCATCTAAAAATAAAATATATAAAAGTGGAAAAATAAATGTTTAATTAGATAGAGGAAGTTAGAGATGCCAAAAAAAAATGGATTCATCTTATTTAAATTTTTCTAATTACTTTTAATTACAAAAAAAGTAAATAAAAATATTAATAAGTTATTATTTTAATATTAAGTAAATATTTATTAATGACGAAATGAGATAAATTGAAACAATAAAAAATAAAAAAAATTAAAGCAAAGTAAAGGATAATGCAACAAGCAATTCAAGTTTCACAGTATTATATTTAAATAAAAGTGAAATTTTAAAACAATTTAATAAATTTTACAAGAAACTTGAATTTCATGGTAATATTATGATTTCGTGCATAATCTAACATCCTCATATTAATATTGAATGGAAATGCCCTATAAAGAAAGCCAAAAATAAAGAAAATAAAATATTTTATTAGATAAAGCCACTTCCACACATGTTCAATAACATTTGTTTCCTCTTCACCAAACAAAAGAAAAAGGAAAAAAATATAAAATAACTAAATAAAAATAATGTAAATATCACTTGAGAGGAGAATTATAGTTTCATAGTAATATAGCTAAATCAGAGTAAAACATTTGAAGAAGAAAGATAAATATGACTAAATAGTTGAATTTTATAATAACAAAAAGTTTTTAAGGTAATATACTTATCATCAAAAAATTAACTAATAAAAATAACTCATAGATTGTAAAAAAATCATAGAAAATTAAATATTTAAAAAATAAAAGAATTGATTTCTAATTTGATTGGCTTATCAGTAATGCATCTAAAGACTTTTTTATTAAACATCTTTTTAAAATTCTAAACATTACCAAATTAAATATGAAAAAATAAAGATTAAATAATCCTTTAATTTTTGCAACATTTTTCATAAATGATGCAAAAACACTAGAAAATTAAATTTAATCAAAATAAAAAAGATTATTTAACTATATGAAGGTTATCGCGAATGGTCCAAACATATTTATTCTTTCTAGATTAGACCCCATTTATAGTTACAATGAATTGGCAAGGTAAATTATCAATAACAATAATAAATAAATATTTCAACTTTAAGTAAATGTTTATTAAAGTTGAAATGAACTAAATTTATTCAATGTAATTTTTAAAGATAAAAAAGCTGGTAAATGTGACATGGCAAAAGAATTAAAGTTTATATATAATATAACACAATTAAAAGACATTTCAACAAATAATACATTCTAGAAGAAAGTTGAAAACAAAGAATAAAAAGGGATCAAGTGCAAAATTTCCCAATATTAAATGAAGTACAATCCAGAATGTCTTATGAAGAGAGCTGAGTCTCTAGGTCATAAAATATTTAAAAATTAAAATTACATATTTAATTTTATAGGGCTCATTGTGATGAATTCAATGACCTTCATTTTATATGGTTAAGACAATGCATAGAATTACTATGAATTACAAAAGTAAATGAACATAAATAATAAGGAATTATCATTTTAATTTTAAGAAACCAAAACATTAAAAATTAAATAAGATAAATTGAAGCATTATTATATAACCTAATTAGAGCAATGCTAAGTCACACAATAGGGATTTATGGCTATAATAATATAATAAAAAAAATATTTAAAGAAATGATGGATGTTTTGAAAAAGAGTTACAGTCCAAGAAGTTTAAGGGATTGAGTGCAACATCCTCAATTGGCATAAAAAATGACTTTTAAATTATAAAAAACATAAGAAAATAAAATATTTTAAAATATAAATAGGAATATTTAATTAGATAAAGCTTGTTAAGAAAAAGGCTATAGTGTTCTTTTCAGCTTGATTGATTGTTTTTCTAGATTTGAGAATTACGAAAATAAATAAGCATAAAAGTAATAAATTGTTATTTTTATATTAATTAAATATATTTTAAAGTTGAAATGAGATAAATTATAGAAATAAAATTAAAATAAATCGAATTGATGTAAATGTTTTATGATAAAAGAATATGAGTTTTATAGTAGTATAACAAAATTAAGGCAAACAATTTGAAATAGCATGATAAATTGTGCTTCAAAGATCAATTCAATGATAATAGAGAAATTGAGTACAACATCTTCGATGGTCAATTCAATTATAAAATAAAATGATTTTTAAAACATTGAAAAAATTTAATAAAAAAGTCTTCTAAAATATAAAAAATAAATGTTATGTTGGATAGAGCATATTGAAACATGCCAATGCCATTTACGTCATCTCTATCACATCTAATTTGGAAAACTAAGACTTCGCAATCTAAATAAGCAATAGTAATAACAAACTATAATTAAATATTGAATAAGTATATAACAATGCTGAGATGAGATAAATTAAAGAAAATATAGTATAACAAAATAAAAAAAATGAAAATGTTACATGAGAGAAGAACAAGAATATTAATTTAATAGTAAAGCACAAAATCAAAGTGAAAAATAATAAGTGAAGCAAATTATAAGAGAATGATGCATTCGAAGATAGAAACGAGATCAAGTGCAATGTCATTTATTATGGAATAACATAAGAATTAAAATTTCTTGTAGATCATGTAAAAAAACTACAAAAAAAATAAAAAATAAAAAAAAATACATACTCAACTTTACGGAGCTTATCGTTGCAAGTTCAAAGATTTTGTTTTTTCTTTGTTAGACCTCATTCAAAGTTAAAGCAAATTGCTATAATAAATAAGAAAATAAGGTAAACAATTATTATTTTATTGTTAAGTAATGTTCTGATGAAGTATGCTAAAACCTTAAAAAATAAAATATATAGAAATATAGAAATGAATATTAAATTAGATGAAGCTCATTATGATGTGTCTGAAGTTGTTTGTTCATTATTATCTTACCTCGTTTGGAATATCTACAATTTACAATTGTAAATAAGTGAAATAATGATAAATTAATAATTTAATGTTAAGTAAATACATAAGAAAGCTAAAATGACATAAATTAATGCAATATAATTAAGTAAAAAACAAAATAAAGTTAATATCATATGAGAGGAGAATTGGGGTTTCAAAGTAATATATCAATATTGAAGTGAAAACTTTGAAAAAATAAGATAAATAGTACGAGAAAGTTATATTCCAAGAAAATTGATTGGTCAAATCTAATCCTCGACCATGAGATTACATATGGTTTGAAATGTCTCTTAAAGCATGAAAAAGAAGATAAAACATATTTCATAATGTCGAAATGAGAATGTTAATGGATAGGGATATTTCAGAATCATCCAATTACATTTTTCTGATCTTCACGAGAAAAAATATAGGATGCAAAAATTAAAATTAGAGTTTCATAACAACATAAGAAAGTTGAAACAATGTAAAATAATATAACCAAAGTGATATGAAGGCTAGATGTGTTAGAATTAGTGTTTCATAGAAGCATTTACAAATATAATTGAAAATTTTGAAAAAAAATGATAAATTATAAGGGATAGTTGTGCTCCAAGATACTTAATGGATAAAGGGTAAAAATTTTGATCATCAAATGTGGGATAAATCAAATGTCCTTGTAAAACGCTCTAAAGACTAAAAAATTAATGCACCCAAAAATATGATAAAACTTATTTAATTTAGTAGAGCCCAACAAGAAGACTTCTGTTTTCTTTCGACTGGACTTCTTTTTTTGTAATAGTAAATTACTAAATTAAATAAGAAAAAAAAATGAATGTTCCATTTACTAACCAGAAAAAATTTGTAAAACCTTAAGTGAGATAAAATGAAGTAATTCAATATTACTAAAATGAAATTAATGTAAAAGTGACATGAGAGGAAAATTAAAGTTTCATTGTAATATAAACAAATAAAGCAAAACATTCATAGAATTGAGATAAACATTATAAGAAATTTGGATTACATGAAATTATGGAGGTCAAATTTTTCGTTCTCGATCATCAAATAATGTACCAATAGAAACATATCACAAAACATACCAAAGATGGATGAAATAAAATATTTAAAAAACATAAAAATGAATATCTAATTTGAAAGAATCTGTCAAGATCAGTACTACTACATTTGTTTCATCATGGTAAAAAATTGTTTGGAATTACTATAAATTATCAAAGTAAAATTAATAAAAATATATTATTATTTTAAAAAGAGAAAATAATTTTTAAAAACTAAAATAACCTAAATTTAAAAATATAATATAACCAAATAAAGGAGATGAAAATGCCACAAGATAAGAGAAATAAAGTTTCTTTATATTATAAAAGCTTCAAAGCAAAAAAATTTTGAAGAACCAATTTATATTACATTGGAAAGTTGCATTGAAAGATAATAAGGACATCAATTGTAACATTCTTAAACATAAATATGGTACAAATCAACATATCCCCTAATTTTACAAAAATATTTTTGGGAACATTTTATTTAGAATTACCTAATTTTGCAAAAGTAATATTTTATATAATGATCTACTTATTTTATTTTAAGAAAAATTATTATATCGTAATATATTATGACATATATAATAAGACTAATTTTTTTTAAAAGTTTATAAGCCTGATAATTTTAGATATTTTAGAAATAGTTAACTACCACAAAAAAACACACACTATGATATTTTTTCTTTATCTCTATATTTTTAAATTTTTTTCCTTCGATTTTGATGGAATTTATGAGATATTTTGTTTCAACATAGATTTGGTAATCATGGATATTATGCTCTATCTTCTTGTTATCTTCAAATGTTTAACTCTATTTTGTGTAACTTTTATGAAACTTTCAATTTTCTCTTATTTTGTAAATACGTCCGTTTTTATGTTATATTACTTTAATTTATCATATTCCAACCTTAATATTGATCTACTCAATATTAAAATAATATTAATTTATTATTTTTCATATTTAATTTAATAATTCATAATAATTTCAAAAGAGATTCCTAGATACTGTAGAGATCAGAAGTAATAAGCTCAATCACAAAATTAGCTATGATTTGAAGCATCATATAAAGAGTACAAAAAAGGAAAAATAAAATATTAAGAAATTTAAAAATATATGTCTATTATGGATGGAGTATGATAAGAAAACTTCAAGAATAAATAAAAATATTATTAGTTTTAAATTACCTATATATATATATATATTATGTGAGCCACAAAAGTAAGATAATATAAATAATTTTAAAGTGATATCAAAGTCAAATAAGAGCAGATTAAGACTAAGACATTAAGATAACCAAATCAAAGCAAATATTTTAAAGAAAAGAGAAACATTTTGTGGGAAAGTTGCATTAAATGATACTAATGACTTCTATGTGTTGCCATAGACCATTAAGTTAGATATGAATAAACTATTCAATGTAAGCATTACAAAAAATATTAAACCAATACACAATTAAATATCTAATTTGCCAAAGAACTTTGAAACAAGTCCAATGGATTGAATTACATAAGCCTATAATTGGAACTATATCAAATTAAAAAATTAAATAATGGAATATAACAATAAATAATCATTTTACAACTTATTAAATCAAAAATAATATAAATTCAAATATTATAATATAACCAAAGAAAAATATATAAAGGTCATATTAGAGGAGTGTTAGAGTTGTGTCATATTAGAAAAAATTCAAAGGCAACATTGAAATTATGAGATAAAAGTTATGGAAAGGTTGCATTCCAAGATACTAAGGAGATCAAGTGCAACTTAGTCAATCATGAATTTAGGTGCAAAATGTTGGTAAGGTGTATTAAAATTTTAGAAAATATTTTTTTTAAATAGAAAAATTATTATCTACATAGATATAGCTCATCGAGATTACTTTAATGATATTTATTTTAACATCATCATACCTTGTTTTAAATTACTATGAATTAAGAAAGTGAATAAGCATAGGTAGTAACAAATTATTATTTTTAAACTAATGTTATATTCTATTATGTTAATTAATATCATTTTAACTTTAATATATGATGAATTATTATAAAATAATAGTTTATTATTATTTATAATTATTCATGTTCATAATTCACGATAATACTAAACAAGGCCAATCCAATAAATATATATTTTAATACATAATTTTATATTTTACTTTTTAACTTTAATATTAGTTTATGAGACATTTTATTGACACTGATTTTAGAATTATGAATGTTACACACAATCTCCTTAACATCCTAGAATTGAAAGCTTTAGAATAATTTATCTTATTTTTTTTCTAATATTTAGTTTTTAATTAGTTATATTACAAAGAAGCTTTAATTATCTACTTATGTGATTTTTATATCATTTTGATTTAGTTATATTATATTGTTTTAGTTTTTATAATTTTAGTTATATTATATATTTACTTAATATTAGATAAATAATTTTTTATTATTTATCTTGATTTATTTTTGTATTTCATAGTATTTCCAAATGAGGCCTGATCTAAACAAAAGAGATCAATGCACTGCCCTCAACTAGCTCATTACAACTAAATAATACCGTTTTTATTTTTAAATTTATTGTTTTATAGAATTTTGGTATGTTTTATGATTCATTTAATTCACTTCCTAATTTAATAGTTGAGGGTGTTAGACTCGATGATGTTATTATATTTGAACGTAACTATCTAATAACATTTATGACTTTTTTTTGAAAAATTTTTCATTCATTTTATTATATTTCTATTAAACTCTAATTCTACTTTTATGTGACATCTACATCATTTTTATTTGGGTACTTTACTTTAGTATAATTTATTTTATTTTAATTTTCAGGATATATTTTTAGGAATAAAATACTATATTTTAATTATTTATTTTTATTAATTTTATGATCCATAGTATGTTGGAGCACAACATTCTAATACATTTTATCTCATTTCCTCACAATATTTTCTTGATTTTTGCTAAATTACTATAAAACTCTAACTTTTCTCTCAAACGACAGTTGCATTGCTTTCATTTTATGATAGTACATTAGTTTAATTATACTTATTTAAACTTTAGTATATATTACTTAATATTAACATAATATTTTTTTATTTATATTAATTTACTTTAGCAATTCACAATATTTCGACTATGCTCTAATAAGGAAAAAATTAATTTTTTGACTTAACTCGATGAGTGTTTTCTAATTTAATTTTAACTTCTAGATTATTAAATATTCTATTTTGTAGGGTTTAGGCATGTATAATGTGATATTTTGATTAATTTCTTACTTAATGAACTAGGATTGCTATACCTCAAAGTTCTTAGTGCCTTTATATACATCTTAGAATAATTTATTTCATTTTTTAAAATATTTCACTTTTTTTTTTATATTATTATCAGACTCTAAATCTCATCCCTTATGACTTTATATCACTTTAATTTTGTTATACTATATTGATTCAATTTTTCTTGTTTATTGTTTATGTATATTTACATCAAGAATTTATAGTGATTCCAAAAGAGCCATAATTGAGATGAAAAAAAATGTTATGAAACTCTTCTCATCAAGTTTTTTTCCAATTGAATAACATTTTTTATTTTTAAATATCTTTATTTCTAAGGTTTTTGTATGATTTATGAGATATTTTAATTTGCATTAGGTTTGATGATCGAGCATGGTAATTTAGTCTGCATAGTATTGTGGAATTGAAGTTAATTATACAATTTATGGCATATCATTAATTTTATTTTTTTTTTTCATATATTGCTACGTAACTTTAAATCTCATATTTTTTTTATATTCATGTTAGTTTTATTTTGTTATATTACATTAAATTTATCTTATCTTAGCTTAAATTTATTTGAAAATAACAATTTATTACAATTTGTCTATTCACTTTGGCAGTTATAGTAATGCTAAATAGGGTCTAACTGAGTTGGAATACGATGTTAGAATAATCTCAATTTATTATCTCTTATCAAACATTCATTTTTATATTTTTTAATATTTTATTTTATTGGGTTCATGTGTAGTTTATGTGACATTTCAATTTCGACCTGATTTGATAATTGTGCATGTCACAATCAATCTCCATAGGATGTTAGAATGCAAGTTTTTCATACACCTTATAAGATTTTCTCATTTGTTTTGCTTTGATTTTGCTATATTGGGGATAAACTATTATTCTCTTCTTGTGTCACCCTCACATGTTTTGATTTCGTTATATAACATTACTATTATTTGTGTAATTTTTAGTACATCATATATTTAATTCTTATTAAAAAAAATTTATTTTTATTTAAGCACATTTATTTGTTTTTTCATAGTTATTACAAATATGATCTTATTGAGTCAAAACAAGCTTCGTTAGACTCATCTCAAAGGGCTCTACTTAATTAAATATTTGATTTTTTTTGGGGATATTTTATTTTTAAAATTTTGTAATTCTTATTGAATTGTTTAATTTTTTTACCCTTTTTTTATAACAAAAAATGTTACAATAAAACTCTAACTCTCATTTTTGTGTGACAATTACATCCTTCAAAGTTATTTATATTACATTGTTTTAATTTTTCTCTTTTTAACATAACATATACATTGTTAATATTAAATTTATAATTTATTATTACTTTTGCTCACTTTTGTAAATCATAGTATTTTCGAAAGATGTTCAATTTAAATGAAAGAAATGTAGTTGTACTAGTCTCAAGCAACATCTATCTAATTAATAATTCATTTCTTTACTTTTTTGGATATGTTTATTTTATAGTATATTGCACACTTTATGAAGTCTTTCAAATTGTTTCCAAGTTAAGGATTAAGGATTTCATTCTCTATCTCTTTAATATCTTGGTTGGTCACTGTTTTGTTAATTTATCTCATTTACTTAAAGTTTTAGCTTCGATTTGGTAATTATAGATAATAACCCTAAATATTCCTCATTTGACATTTGCATCACTCTGATTTGGATATATTATAATGTTTTGATTTATCTCATTTTACATATATTATTTATTTTATTAATTTTAAAAAAATAACTTATTCTTATCTAATCTTGTTTTTGTTTTGAATTTCATAGTATTTCTAGAGGAGATCAGACTTAAACAAAACCAAACTTTGTTTGAATCATCTTGTTGATGTCAATCAATTTAGATATACCATTTCAATCCCTTAATATTTGTTTTCTATTATTTTTGCAAGTTTTACAACACATTTCAATTCGTAACAAACTTCATGATTGATTGTAGGAGCTAAACTCTATTGTATGTTGGAAAAACATTATAATAAATTCTTTCATTTCTTCTAAATTTTTTATTTTATTTTGTTATATTATATTACTTGAATTTACTTCACTTGAATTTTTTAAAAATATTTTCTTAATTTGAAAATAGTAATGTTGTTTTATTTGTGTTTATTTCATTTTGTAATTTGAAGTAATTTAAGATGATGTCCCATGTAGACAAAACAAACTTTATTGGCTCATCTAAATGATGTCAATCCAATTAAATAATTATTTTTATATTATTAAATATTTTTATTATTTATGATTTTAGCATGATTTATGAGATATTTTGATTTATATCATATTTAATGATCGAGATACTCAATCTTGATTCACATTATATTTTAGAATGCAATTTTTCATTACAATTAAGCAAATTGTTTTAAAATATTTTGCTTTTTTTTTGTTCTACTACTTTCAATATCTAATTTTACTATACTATGACTTTTATGTTACTTTTGATTTAGCCATATACATTATTTTAACTTATGTGATTTAAACTTTAATATACAGCTAATTATTTCTAAAATAATAATTTATTTTTTTAGGTTTATTAACTTTTGTAGTTTGCAGTATTCCAATATGAGGTGCAATCAAAACGAAAGAAAAAAATCGTTGGCTCAACCTGAATACCCTTATAGAAATAGTTTATTTTTTATTGTTTTTAAATATTTTGTTTTCTTAGTGTTTGGAATGCTTTGTGAGACAGGTTAACTTATAGCTAAATTAATGATTGAGAATCATAAACTCTATCTCCCTAATATCTAATAATTGAACCTTCTTATAAAATTTATTTCTTCTCTTCATAATTTTGACTTTGAGTTAGTTATGTTAATATGATTCGAAAAAACTTTTCTGATGTGACAATTACATCGATTTTTTTTTATTATATTTCATTGGCTTTAAATTGACTCTTTTTATCTTCGAATTATGATTAATAATTACAAATAAAAAATTATTATTATTTATGTTTATTTCTTTTGGTAATTCATAATAATTTAAAACATATTTTGTTTAGATTAAATAAATGTTATTAGTGGTTTGTTAACAAACTCTATCAAATTGAATCCTAATTTTTGTATTTTGAAATATATTTTTCTATGATTTTTGGCAACATTTACAAAACATTTAGATCCTTGCCAAATTTGTTGATCGAGCATGTTACACTCGATTACCATATTATCTTTGAATGAAAATTTTTGTAATAATTTATCGTTGTTTGAATTTTTTGCATATATTTGGAAATATTGCTATGTGACTCCAAATCTCTTCACTCATAACAATTTTATCTCTTTGGTTTGGTTATATTACATTTTTTAAATATATCTCATTTCAATTTTAAAATATATTTACTTAATATGAACATGAAATAAAGTATTTTTATTTAAACTCATTTATTTTAGTAATTTTTAGGAATTCAAAATTAGATCAAATCAAGATGAAAAAACTTTGTTAGACTTTGTTAATGAGCTCTACATAGTCATATTTTTATTTTTATATATTTAAATACATTATTTTCAAGTGTTTTAGAATACTTTAAAAGATATTTTGTTTCGTGACTAATTTTATAATTGAAGATGTTATAATTGCACTTGTTAGTATCTTCAAGTGCAACTTTCAAATACATTGCACACATTTTTTTTCAATTATTTTTTGTATGATTTGGTTATTTTATCATTCAAATCTTAAAATCCACTCCTATGACCTTAAAATTTTTTTTGACTTGGTTATATTATGTTGCTTTACTTTATCTCTTTTCTATATTATTATAATTTTATTAAAATTAAAATATAATAATTTATTATTACTTACACTTATTTTATAATTCCAATAAGGTTTAATCGAGAGAAGAAATTTTAGTGGGCTCTTCCTAATTAGCTCTATCCTATTAAATATTTTAATTTAAATTTCCCATAAAATTTGTCTCATTTCAACATATTGTTTTTAATTTTGTCATATTTCTATGAGTGTG